>OX424570.1:5998257-6598257 GCA_949152475.1 Terebella lapidaria | reverse complement strand
GTTAATTCTGAACCATTATGCATAAATTTCTGTGGTATTTCTTGCTTGTTGGAACACTTCCCAATAACGCCATTTATTACTTTCCATGTTTTTTTCATGTCCCCCTTATGTTGCTCAATTAAATTACCGTAATAGATCATTCTTGTTCTTCTTTTTAAGTTGTTATGTTTGTTTCTTACAGTTAAATATTGTTTATGAGCGGGATCTGTCTTTGATTTTCCGAGACATGATTTATATAGTTGTTCACATTTTCGTCCAGATTTAATAATGTCCTTCGTCATCCAGGGGAGTCGCGGTGTTAATTTATTGGACCGTTTCATTTTTTGGATTGGGGCATACTGGTCAATAGTATTATTGATTGTTCTGATCAACAAGTCACACGTTTCATCTACGTTGGCTTTATTAAACAGATTATCCCACTTCACATTCAATAAATCAGCGTTAATTTTTTCCAGTATCGCTTCAGTGAATTTTCTATGCTCGTAAATAACCGGCTTATTTTTGCAGCGCGTTGCTGGAAGTTTTACGAATGCAAAAACTGGAAAGTGGTCCGACATGTCGTGGATTAATATTGCAGAGTTTATATTGAGATTGTCGTTATACTTAGCATATATATTATCAATAAGGGTTGCTGTACTGTGAGTTACACGGGTAGGCTTCGTAATTATGGGGATCAGCGAGTGGGCCAGAGCATTGTCAAACAACTCGCCAGTTGATTTGTGTGAATGTGCTTTAATCAGGTCGAAGTTTTGGTCTGTACCAATTATAATATTCTGCTTATTTTGCAACTTTTTGAATATATCATTGTATCGTTGCAATGAAAGATGCTGTTCAGAGTTTGGCACTCTGTAAATTTCCCCAACAACAAATTTTATGTTATTTATATCCACATCAATAAATACGGATTCAAATTCCCCTTCAATAAATGTACTAATATCATCTCTGCTTTTATAAGCAAACGTGTCCTTCAGGTATATAGCGACTCCGCCGCGTGTCATATCTTTTCTGTGTTTGGATATCATATTGTAACCCCCTAAATTAACCAAATGCGTGTTTCCTTCGTGTAAAAACGTTTCGCATAACAGCAAGCAGTCCAATGTAATATTGTGTTGTTCAAAATTGTGCAAGAGTTCTTGCAAGGATATATGCTTTGCTGCTAATGACTGGATATTCAGATGCATCACTTTGAAATCACTCTTCATAATATCATTGTTTCCTTTCACATATGCAATAATACTATCAAGGTCGTAGTATTGGCTAGGACCAAGATCGTTATAAAGATCAATATCACGATCATCGTTAGATGAAGACTCGACCAGTAGACTCGTAAGATCTATTGCATTCTCATTTAGAGTGTCGATATTATCGTAATCCATTGTATATAATAGAAGATCTTACAGCTGTTCCCTGCGGGCTTCCCGCGACGAGCTGTGCGGGAGGAGAGCAATCACAGGCACCGACTCCCGGAACCAGAGGGAAGCCAACCGACAACACGACACATCGTGCAACTGACACACCAACAACAGACCTGAGGATGAACAAAATGACATGGTAGTTACACGTACGATGTGATGGTGGATATAATGAAAATAATGGGTGACAATGACGAACTGGAAAAAGAATGGTTGTGAAGATCATGTGGTGAACGAGAAACAGTTGAAACTGGAAAATGGTTGTGAAGATCATGTGGTGAACGAGAAACAGTCTCCTGTTTTACAACCCATAGCCTAGTCTTGATACACTTCAATAAATATACCACGAGGACATTATTGATATATAAACGCATTCATCAACATACTAAATACATTACGAGTGGGGGTTGGGGTTGGGTTACAATGCTGCACTGCCACCCACAGGCTAATTTGGAAGCAGTTAAATAAGATAAGATATACGAGGCCCGTAGTGATAAGCACACAGATACCAGACAGACAGCATTTTAGGGTTATGTCACCACATTCATATACATGTTATACATACGAGTGGGAAGTACAATCCTGCACTGCCACTCACGGGCTCAGTTGGTACAGTTGAGAACTATATCTCTAGGATACCGGCTAATAATAGGGTATGAAGATACCGCATTACAACAGTATGATTATAGATGTCAACACCACACATTCATATGTATATAGTGGGGGTGTACAATCCTGCACCAGCACCCATACAACACCCATAGATTAATTTAGTGAACGTTGAAAATATTTGACTAGGACATTCACAAATAATAAGTATACAAGTACCAGGCAACACACTTCAGGATCACTGGTATCAAAAACTTTTTTCATCTATACTAGTGGGATGTCAATACACAAAATCAACATACAAAACATTCAGAAAAGACTATATCCTTCCAGCATTGTGGTAGTTTGTACGTGATATATGGACTGAAGAATGCCAGGAAGCAAGTAGACAGCTAGTATTCCTGGTACGACATAATGAAACGAAATAAATTATTGGCATAATGCAGAACTAACTAGCTCTCAGTAACACGTTAACAAGTTACATGCGCATATTTAGATTTATATATCAAATTTACGACATTTAATTGCAGTACGAATAAATGATGTGATTAGAAATTATTGAATTCTGACACCCGTCGGGTTTCATATAAACAGGACGATTGCTTGTTGGGCCCAAGTATCATATCCTGCGCTTTCATCTATATTCAATAAGGATTAAAAAGGTGACGGATTAAATGGCATTCATTTAGTGGGTGAGTAGTATTAAGGCGCAGCGTATGATACTTGGGCCGCTTGTTGTTGCTTTGGTGCTCACTAACATGCTGTAGTCTAGACAGGTCATTGACCGGGTTGATCAATACCATTTAATGCTCTATTGTTCCCACCTAGCGCTATTACTTAGTACCGCACCAAAGGTCTCTTGGTCAGTGGGTCAATCACATGTAAACAAAGTCACCCAAACAAAAAACAAAATACGCCCTCCAAGCTCTGTAAATAATAGCGTTACAATAGCCAAGATTTCACGTTTTGGATTAAGCGGGTATATGTTGTGTTATCAGTTTCTGAAAAGAAGGCGCTGTTAGTTCCATGCTATTGACCATAGAATGATAAGCAGTCAAAGGTACTAGGAATATTTAACAATACATATAGGTGGGGAATCAATCAAACTGAACATTTTGGACATTATTAGTCCGTCATAATTCGATAATTACAGCATAACTATATTAGACTGTATCCAAAACTACAGTAGTGATGTCATTGATTCAGTGAAGAAACCGACACAGGGAATGCTGACACGAATGGTGTGTTTGAACTGATGAGGTGAAAATAATGATTGGTGACTTCGACAAAAACAAAACACTCGCTGCTTTTCACAAAAGACAAGCAGAATTTGTGATTGTGACAAGACAATGGGACTGCACAACGGAACATACATGGAAGAGTAGTGAAGTTTATACCATGCACAGTGGATAAAAAAGCACTCGAGTGAGTTCTTCACTTACATTAGTGAATGTCTGGTGTCTTTCAGGATATTACCCATCACATTTTTGCCAGTCCATGGTGTTTGCCTGTTCTTTTTCATTTGCGTGAAGGTGACTCCTGCTCCCCAGAACTTGTCCCTGGTGCACTCCACGAAGGATCTCTGCCCGGTTGACAGCAGTGAGGCTTTAAGGTCGTCGTTCTGAGAGAACTTGGCCTCAACACAGTCAGCGAGGGTCTTGTGCGCGATGCTAGTCCAGGAGTCCATGTGCGGTATGGCGTCGCCGAGATGTTTCATCGCGACTGGATCTCTCGATGACATGATGTCGGCCGCTGTTCCGTAACGCCCCGCATGGATGGCTTTCTGCTGTTGAAAGCGCTGTTCAGTACTGTTGTATGCTGTCCCGTCCACAGTGAACAACTTCTCGCGCGTGTAGAAGTTACTGAAGGCGGACAACTGGCCACTGAACAGTACTTCGGCGTCGGTGATCACAGTACCAAGGTCTGTCGTGTCAAACGGCACCTCGTGTAGGTTGTCGAGTGAATAGCGGCTACCGTCGATCAGGAGCTTGTCTTGGAGTAGCGTGGCTTTGAGTTTCAGATCTTTCGCCTTTCTCATTATCGGTCGAAGGACGTTACGACGTTGGTTTATTTCCCTCGGGAACTGTTCATTGATATAGATGGGCTTATTTAACTCTGACAGTTTACTGGCGGATGACAGTACCTTCTTTTTGCTGCTGTGCCTAGAGAAGCGAGCAATGATATCTCTAGGTTTACCTGGAGTCGGGTGGGCGCTGTTCAGGCGGTGACAACTGACGATGTCGATACCAGTCGTATCCATGCCCATGTCGTTGGAGAAGAGCTTCATCAGTGTATCCCTGATGTCATCCTCAGACTCGTCCTTGGTTTCGTTCTTGGTCTCATTCAGCCCGCTGAATATCAAGTTCTCTCGCATGGTGTATGACTCCAGCTTTAACAATCTGTCGTGGTTTTCTGTACATTTGGTGTTGATATTTGAAATATGCGATCTCAGTTGGACAACTTCGTCTGCCAGAGATTTGTTTTCCTTCGTCAAGTATTGCAGGGCTTCTTTCATATCCTGAATATCCGCTATCACATTCTTCACTGCTTTTTCAATAACTTTTGAAAGTTCAGAGATAATTTCCTCACGGAAGGAGTCAGTCCAATTTGGCCGTGGCATGTTGGACTTAATTGGCTTTCACACGTCTAGGGGTACGGGTTATTAATCGATGTAAACAACAGGTGGGAGTCCCAATATGGCTACTGGTTGTGTCCAAATTCAAATATTTCAAGATCGGAAATAGTTCAATGTCTGAGCAAAATTTACCTCAGTTTTGTCAAATATCCAACCTATGGTTGTTCATATCCCTTTTCAGTCAAGTTATAAGTCCTTCACTCCGTATATTTAAGCCATGGATGGAATTTTCAGGAGACTGTTCAAATCGTGTTAACACATTTTCATTCACCGACCAAATTTCGATGGATTACTAAGCTGTGAAGTCGATAATAAGCCAGATATTAGCCATTTTGTTCTCTGACCTTGAAAATGAGGTCAAAGGTCAAATTCAAGGTCACTGGAATATTCAGCATATATCAATTCCTATATGTTCACTATTGATCCCTAGGCTGTGAAGTCGTTAATAAGCGAGACATTAACCATTTTGTTCTATGACCTTGAAAATGAGGTCAAAGATCAAATCCAAGGTCACCAGAATATTCAGCATATATCATTTCCTATATATTCACTATGGATTCCTAGGCTGTAAAGTCGATAATAAGCGAGATATTAGCCATTTTGTCATGTGACCTTGAAAATGGGGTCAAAGGTCAAATTCAAGGTCATGACAATATTCATAATATATCATTTTCCTATATGTGCACAATTGATTCCTAAGCTGTGAAGTCGTTAATAAGCGAGACATTAACCATTTTGTGCTCTGACCTTGAAAATCAGTTCAAAGGTCAAATTCAAGGTCATGAGAATATTCAGCATATATCATTTCCTATATTTCCACTATGGATTCCTAGGCTGTAAAGTCGATAATAAGCGAGATATTAGCCATTTTGTCATGTGACCTTGAAAATGGGGTCAAAGGTCAAATTCAAGGTCACGACAATATTCATAATATATCATTTTCCTATATGTGCACAATTGATTCCTAAGCTGTGAAGTCGTTAATAAGCGAGATATTAGCCATTTTGTGCTCTGACCTTGAAAATCAGTTCAAAGGTCAAATTCAAGGTCATGAGAATATTCAGCATATATCATTTCCTATATGTCCACAATTGATTCCAAATCTCTAATTTCAATATTAAGTGAGATATTCGGAAAAATGTGTCTCATTATGAAGCCGGAGAATTTAACATGGGAAAGTCCCATTTGGGCCGAGTTTGGGCCCAAAATGGCCCACTTCGAGCAATTCAAGGGCAACGAAACTCATACATGTCACAGGGGTACATATGAGGAGTGTTTTGCATCAATAAGAAAAAAGTTACTGAACAGATTTTGAGAAAACGACCGTCAAAATCCAAAATTGGCCATTTTTCGACGAAAACGGCCGCCATTTTGAAAAAAATGCGAAAATCAAAAATCTAAAAAATACCTACCTCTCAAAATATTTTTTGGACATTTTTGTGCAAAGGTCCGGGAACCTAAAAACCATCAGAATATATATAGAGATAGAATATTTTGGAACACTGTTGTTAGTAAAAGGTTTAATTATAATTTATTCTTATATGCTATTCTTTATGCGAAAATGAATAATGACCCGCCTAACTCAATTCCCTGAACAGATCCAGAAACTTATTATGAGATTATTTAAGGAAACGATTTTGTCAATGGATTATAATAGACTTCCCAAAACGTCATATTACCTGCCTGAAGCCCACAATGCAGAAAATATTAGGGGGTGAGGGTCGCATCACAGCTCTCTAAATACGGCGTGGTATTGTCGGGAAATTGACCAATCAGGATAGCTCATTTTCAGCAATCCAATGAAAATGCATGATATCTTCCTTCAATCAGTGTTATGTTGACTTCGGGGAAAATGATATGTGGTATAGGGGTCTGAAGCCCATGATAACTTTGTCATCATCATGTCCCTCATGGGATACAGACAGCTAGTAATGGATATAATTCCGTGAAGGAACATGGGGTAGCCCATTTGGGACTTTCCCATGTTAAATTCTCCTATGCTTTATAATGGGACACATTATGCCTAATATCTCACTAAATATTGAGATTAGAGAATAGGAATCAATTGTGGACATATAGGAAATGATATATGCTGAATATTCTCGTGACCTTGAATTTGACCTCTGACCTCAGTTTCAAGGTCAGAGCACAAAATGGCTTATATTCTGATTATTATCGACTCTACAGCTTAGGAATCAATTGTGGACATATAGGAAATGATATATGCTGAATATTCTGATGACTTTCAATTTGACCTTTGACCCCATTTTCAAGATCATATGACAAAATGGCTAATATCTCGCTTATTATCGACTCTACAGCTTAGAAATCAATTATGGACATAGAGGAAATGATATATGCTGAATATTCTGATGACCTTAAATTTGACCTTTGACACCATTTTCAAGGTTATAGGACAAAATGGCTAATGTCTTGCTTGTTATCGACTTTACAGCTTAGGAATCAGGTATGAACATATAGGAAATGATATATGCAAACTATTGTCATGACCTTGAATTTGACCTTTGACCTCATTTTCAAGGTCACAGGACGAAATGGTTATTATCTCACTTATTATCGATTTTACAGCTTAGGAATCAATTGTGGACTTATAGGAAATGATATATGCTGAATATTCTCGTGACCTTGAATTTGACCTCCGACTTCATTTTCAAGGTCCAAGGACAAACTGGCTCTTATCTTGCTCCTCTATTGACTGCATGGCTTGGGAATCAATTGTGGACATATAGAACATTATATACACTGAATATTTTGATGACCTTGAATTTTACTTTTGCCTTCATTTTCAAGGCCACAACACAAAATTGCTAATATCTCTCTGATTATTGAATTTACAGCTTAGCAATCAACTGTGGACATGATATATGCTTAATATTATATATGCTGAATATTCTCGTCACCTTGAATTTAACCAGTGACCTGGCTAACATCTAAAATATTAAACATTGTCCGGTAACCTATCTTTGGCCCTTGGCCTAATTTTATTATCTGGTTACATACTGGGAACATAATAAGTGTTGGAGATGCCACGACGAGAATAAAAAAATACCTTAATTTTTCAAGTGTCAAATAATGTGCAGAAGAAAATGTGTTTTGATGTCAAGAACACCTTTTTGAACCACATTTACCACACTGTCTGCCCCTGACGACGCCAGTGTGTCTTTCGATGAGGTATTTGGTCGGGCTTTGTTTCTATTGCGAAATGTTGTATTTTACGTTTGTTATTGGAATCATCAAAATTTGGCTGTATTGGTGGTAATAGATTGATACTTACAATCTAACGGTATTTTAGACAGTACATCATCATCCACAATTGAGACACTACTTCAGTTGAACCTGTAAACTTTTATGTGAAATTAAGGCGTATGCTATTGTTTATACCTTCAGAAGACTGCCTGACGACTGGCTGTGCTAACGGTGGCTCCTGCAGCGGCACGTGTGGTAGTTACACATGTGTCTGCCCAGAGAGATATACTGGACCGAGATGTGAAACAGGTAAGTGCTTTCAAACAATATTCATCAATATCCTGCACGTGTGTCTAGGCTGATAAGCCAATACGTGTTGCCCCAGATTTCCCATGAAGAACCGTAGACTTCACTGGCCGTAATTTTCTTTATTCCTTCTCATTTATCGTACCGTGGAACTGAAACAATTCAGCAATAAACACGAGTTACAACTAGATTCAACAAATATTCTTTCACCACCAGATAATATATTTTACCATATATTATGAACTTATTATACTTTATTAAAATGCAGCACAGAGTGTTATGACAATAATATAAACTTAAATTGGCCTCATACAAATACTGATGTTTCTGTAGCATAAATTTTACCGCCAAAACTCACATGGTTTGGACATAATCATGATAGCGGCTACACAAATTAGACGATAATACATTATTTTGAACATGACTGTTGTATTTCTGCTTAAAATGAGACACCCAATAAATTACCTCGTTCGGCCTATAAGAAATTGGGGATAACATGTATGTATACTATAACATGAACTCATTTAGTGGGGTTCAACGAAATTCTACAACTCATGCGGAATCCATCTTGACAACAACGCCCGGCATCGGGCAGGACCGGAAGTAAGAAACGAACACCGAATACTATCGTGCGGAATCTTATACTATAAAAAATATACATATCACAATGCTTCATGATGGAGTTTCAAATGAAAACTGAGACACATTGTCGCAACAACAGTGATAAAAGAATTACATTGATAGCTTACAAATAATAATCCACAGTTACAATACATCATTATCGCCTTTTTTCACGTCATCTTTTTCAAGCTAATGGAATATTTATTAAATTGTCATTTGTTTTTAAATTATGGTTGTCTCTGAATTATTCGAAAGGTGGAATAAAACCTTCCAAAAACCTTCAACTAGATTCTGTATGGGAAGCCATAGATCATATGTCGCCTTTTTTCACGTCATCTTTTTCAAGCTAATGGAATATTTATTAAATTGTCATTTGTTTTTAAAATATGGTTGTCTCTGAATTGTTCGAAAGTTGGAATAAAACCTTCCAAAAACCTTCAACTAGATTCTGTATGGGAAACCATAGATCATATGTTGTTAAGGCTGGGAGTCATATATCATGTACATCATAATGACCTCGAACTTAACACATCCTATTTCACAAAGGATCTACTCAAGGTAGTCCGCTCCAAACAGTGAGGTAACGAGGAGTCAAAGAGTTTTTAAAATAAATAACTGTCAATATGTAACTGTTAAAATAATAAATCAACACAATCTAGAGCTTCAAAATGACATATTTTATAGAGTAACTGATCAGCATCCTAAAACTGAAAAGAAAATAAAGGGTCACCATGTCCGTTCGCATGGAAAACATAACGCAAAATGAGAATATGGACAAAAATTTGCAAGAATGCCAAAAAATATGTCCTGTTAGGCATATGTTTGTGGTTTTGATCGAATATGTCGAAGGAACCAGTAAGGTGACCCCTATTTTCTTTCAAGTATCATGATGTTGATCAGTTACTATATAAAATAGGTCATTTTGAAGAGATCATATTCAAGAAATAGCTTTTAAATTTTTACCCTTCGTTACCTCACTGTATGGAGCAGATTACTTTAAGCTACCTAAGGTCAACATCCAGCATGTATGTCGAAGGCTAAACCAGAACTTAGTTGGCTAGAATCGAATTACATGCTTTGTTAAATAGGTCGCAAGTGACATTGTGGGCTGTATCTCGAGACCATATCCAACTAAAGACTGGATTGGCATATGGTGTCTGAACGCTTGATTTCTTTCATGTAGACAGCAACATATGTTAAGCGGCGGCCTCAACACGGCATTGAGTTTTTATGTTTGCATGAAGGTGTCTGAATTCGTTTTATAGACATAACAGGTATGGCTTACGTTTGTATTATGAACATGGAAATTATGTATGGGCGCATCGTTTGGCGACCATAATCTCGTCTGAAAATAAATTTGAGAGCTGTAACTCAACGTTGTATCAATCACAAAATATGCAGATTCAACCTTTGTGCAGAACCAAACACCCAGGCTATGTTAACCTGGAAATAACAAATCGGTTAATACCTAGTGAATGTTCGAAAATTGTCTTTTTTCATTAGAAGCATATATAAAGAGATACATTGCATTGATGTATAATGGCCTTCACAGCTCAAATTATGCAATTGACAGACAACCCCGTGAGGATAGAACGTAACATGTACATGTGTATGTGCTACGATCATATGAATGGTAAAGCGCGTCAGGTATTACGTGTTCGACAATATTGAATGTGACCCATGATGCCCAGGAGTGTTTCATATCCACCTTGAAATGGTCGCTTGATACGAAACTTTTGAAGACAGATCTTAGGATCGTTTGAATCACTCACAAATTGAAGACACAATTATCTTAACCAAGAGCTAAAATACCTTCTAGTATATGCAGAATAGCAGTCCATGGCTAGCCATAGCTGCTTGTGCTGCAAGTTCATGAAAGTACTTGACACAATTTGTCGTATTTTCTTCAAACTGTACATTTTCAAACATTACGGAGAACCTTCCAGATCCATGTCTCTGTGTGCGTCCAGAAACATATGATTATTTTACACCATGTCCTTCAACAACTGAACATTCACTAATGTGCTATTATCAAATGTAAAAGTTATATATGTCTATGTGACTATCGGAAAATGGTTTTATTTTTTACAGATTGCGAGATGTTCGATGTGTATCCAAATGGCTGTATAGTTGATCAAACACACTGGGAACGCCAGGGATATACCACGGAGACCTGTCGGGAAATGTGTATCAACATTGACACCTTCTACTGCAAATCATTCGAGGTTGCTCTCAGTCACAACTGGTGTCGGTTATCAAGAGTGAGAAGCACGGACGTACCTGACTCCGAGTTCAAACCAGATAACTGTCACGTTGCTGGAACATATCTCTACGAGAGACCGGAAATATGTGTCCCTTAGGCCGTTCAAGATTAAAGCAGCTGCCTTCGAAACCAGTCAAAAAATTTTGAAAACTATATTTCATACTAAACATGCTAAACTAAGTGAATGAAACATACTCGCATTAAATGTAATGAAAATAACCAGTCCTCAGGGAAATTTTGCTCATTTGAACAGGCGGTTCTCGCGTAAATACAGGAACTGTATCCATCACATAAAGATGTAAACAAAGCATAGAAGTGCGAGATAAAATGACGATTCCACGCACATCATGGTATATCACTGATTATTTTCTCACAACTGCACTATATATACACATATGAACTGGAAAATGTACTCGATGTGGACTTTTAAGCGCGATTTGAGCCTTTGTTTACATTAGGGTTTGATGGATACACTTCGTTTGTTTATTGACAAAACCGGTACAAAATGGGCACTAGAATGAAAAAACAATTCGGACGGGCTGTAATCGTCAAAATCATTGAGCACACCTCTTGTTATTGCATTAGATGTGTTTAACAAAAAATTGGTTTTGAAAAAAATATTGCATACATTCCAAGGCAGCAGCTTTAAATTATTGTTTTTCGTCACCGAAATGCCTCTATCGAAATTTTCGATATTCTAATCAAACTTGTTCAGCCAACCGCCATACTTTGTGATAAGGGAGACATCAATTAATGTCGTTTGTATTGATGAAAAATAAAGAAAAATGTTCTGCTGTCTTGCATGGAACGATTGATTCGTGAACTTCGATAATAAGCGAGATATAGCCATTTTGTCCCATGACCTTGGAAATGAGGTCAAAGGTCAAATTCAAGGTAATGAGAATATTCAGCATATATTATTCCCTATATCTTCATAATTGGTTCCTAAGCTTTAAAATCGATAATAAGTGACATATTAGCCATTCTGTCCCGGGTCCTTGAAAATTAGGTCAAAGGTTGAATTCAAGGACTTCAACATATTCGGCACACATCATTTCCTATAGGTCCACAATTATTCCCAATCTGTAAGGTCGATAATAAGCAAGATATTACCATTCTGTGCTCTGACCTCGAAAATGTGATCAATGGTCAAATTCAAGGTCATCAGAATATTCGGTGATAATAAGCGAGGTCAAAGCCATTTTGTGCGTTGACCTTGAAAATGAGGTGAAATTCGAGGTCATGACAATAGTCAGCATTTATCATTTCCTGAGTCCAGAATTGATTCCTAGACTGTAAAGTTGATAATAAGCGAGATATTAGCCACATTGTTTCTTGACCTTGAAAATGAGGTCAAAGGTCAAATTCAAGGTCACCTGAATTCAAGGTCACGAGCATTTCCTAAAAGTCCACAATTGATTCCTAGTTTCAATATTGAGTGAGATATTAGGAATAATGTGGCCCATTCTAAAACACAGGAGAATTTATCATGGGAAAGTCCCATTTGGGTCAAGTTTGTGCCAAAATGGCCAACTTTGAGTCACCCAAGGGCAACGGAAATTATACACATCACAGGAGTACATATGAGGAGTACTATCCATCAATTAGAAAAAAGTTACTCAACAGATTTTGAAAAAAACGACCTTCAAAGTCCAACATTGGCTATTTTTTCATCAAAAATGGCTGCCATTCCGAAAGAAATACGAAAATCAAAAAAATAAACAATACTTCCCTCTTGAAACACTGAATGCCTGTAATGTTCCTTTTCATGAGCGCTTTTTTGGCAACTTTAACGAGCTGTTCGCATGTCAGCTGGCACTGAGGTGGCGATCAATATCACTGTGATTGTTCATATATAAAGATAAGATTTAGCATACACCATACATTTCATCAATGCTTAAGTATTTGAAGAAAAAGTCTGGAAGCCGCAAATTTTCTGCATGTCCAATCCTCGGCAGTTCTCGTGTGTAAGCAATTTTTCATGTTCTCGCTTACGCACCCTGGATATACTCCTCCAGAAATTGTTCGGACAGCCAATAAACGCTTCTATTCCGCCCTGCAGACGGGAGCAAGCGACCAAAATAGCCATGCACGTGAGAGAACTATGTGATTGTGTTTTTTAAAAACTGGTCTTAATTTCCAGAGTTTAAATTAGCATTCTCGAACAAAAATAACGAAGTAACACTTGTGACGTTTCTCATTGTTGACATTAGAGCGTTGGGGGCGAAGCCCCCAACCCTCTACATGTCTATGTGCTGACTTTTTCATGGAGGTTTCACGCCAACCTATCGACGTCTCTTTTGGCATGTGAACGTTTGAAAACCTACTTCAAATGAGAATTTTCTTCGTTCTTGACATGAAATCTCTCGAATTGATGATAAACTTTGAATATTCCACACATGTATGATGCATAAATAGATGTGTTAGGTTTGAGAAAATTACGCAAAATGCTGAGATTGTTTGGAAAACGTCAAAATGGCGGAGCCGATGGAAATTGACGTTCCCAGAATGCAAAGCAAATTTTACCACAATCACGCGTATTTTGGAACACAATTACTGTTCAGCAATCCGTGCATGCATAGGCCTACATGTTGCATGTGGGGATCTGCGTGTGGACATTTTTGGCGTTATGAAGTAAATACAACGATTCGTCTGCGATGCCACGGCTACATTTACCGTAATTTGACGTATTTTATAAAATGCCTATTAAGCTGGTGTTCTGTTCTGTGTTGGATTGCGAAGTCTTAACTGGTATTTTAATTTGCCCAGTAAAGTCATGTGTTAGGCTACCGGTATATCTGATGATATCAGATGCAGATATTCCTCATAATTTCCAATGTTTTGAGGATATTTTAATGAGGTTCAGGCGTATCTGTTCCATTGATCGATTTTAAAATAAATGTTTACCTATTAGTAGTATGAATGAAGTAGGCCATGTTTTTCATCCTGGTATACGGAAATGAATTGGAATCATGTAGGGGATAAAATTATGGCGTCTTTTTTTCTTTGGAGGTGGGGGGGCGGGGGTAACGTTGTGTAAGATACATTCAGCTGTCGTGGTGCTGATGATGTGCTCAAGCTCTAATGTCGTCTTCCGCAGTTTGCTGCATTTTCTTGTTAAAGGTAAACCCGGGTGTTCATGCTCCATCTGGCGGACGAAAACGTCATTATGACGTTTTACGCGGGAATATTGGCGTTGCCTAGTATACGATATAGGCATTTGCCATCGTAATATTCCCATTGAATCAGGCTTATCCATTCGGATTTCACGGGTTATTAGAACATGTTGGCATTCCGAGTACGTAACAAACCATGGTGCCTACTTTAGTACACCATGTACACGGATTTAATCTAGGCCTATCAGCAAGCAGCCTCTCAGTGAAATGTAGGCCTACACACTTAGTCGTTGCAAGTTACTCGTATAGTATGCACGGTATGTCGATATGAGTAGGCTTGCGAGCAGAAAATAAGCGTGGTGACATACTGATATTTTGCATTAGACTAGTATAATTTTTCTTATTCCATTACAATTGAGCTTCTGATATCCTTCTAAAAAACAAGGAATTACTGTCGACATACGGGTATTTACCGATACAAGGCACGGCGTGTCGATATAAATATGGATGTGGCCAGACAAAATCGAACTGACATTCAGTTATAACATTTTCTATATGTGACTTTCCGATACGGTATAGGTCAATGGACAATAATACACAGCGCGGAAACTTGAATTCCTTTAAAACATGTATCGCATGTAGGCCTATCATTACAAGACACGACATGCTTGTACAAATCTGTCCATGCACAGAAAACAAGCGCAGCGGCATGCTCATTTTTCATCATCTATTAATTCTACGCAAAATTTGCAGAAAAGTAATAAATATTCTTCGAATTTTTCATTCCTATTTGAATTCTGATAACACATAAGCGACATAAAACCATACATACAGAGTTCATGTATTCATCGTTGCAACTAACACTGAGCGCAGTAATCCATACTTTTTTCATTGATGACAATAAAAACTTTTGACAACACGTACTCTAGACCAATATTACAAAATTTCCATAACTATCAAAAGATTTTTTATGTCTTACGGTGGTATTTTTCTCTAATAACATTTTTTCTGAACGAAAGCACTGCAAATTTTTTAGCCTATATACAGTAAATATAAGGCTACCTCAAAAATAAGCGTGGTGACATATCATTTTTTTTGACATATTCTGGAAGACACGTTAACATATTGTCCGTGTGCAAAATATAAAAAAAATCTCAGTGTTTTATATCAAGCAAGAACAGACATGAATCATTATACTTGGTTGCATATATGCGATAATTAACGTTACAATAACAAGCCTACAAGAACCATGTCTAAAAGTTGAATAGAACTTTTTCTTCGAAGGTCCTTAAACATGTATTTTTTTTGTCAATTGTCATGAAGAAATATATTCCGACTATACCAATCAATATTACAGATAATTTAGGATCCCTATGGCTGGTGTACGGTACATTATATGTGCGATGTGTTCATATATTCGACGGTGCTCAGCTGCATAAATCACGTCTTTTTTCAACCTTCGGGACTCATTGGCACACCTTAGTTCTAGATCGATATCTCAGTTATTTCACTGGTGACATATCATTTTTTGCACGTCTTTCATTGAAGAACATTATTCTGCTTGTATATTTGAAATTTCAGCCAAATCTCAGTGTTTTAATTTTTTTCATTGAACACCCGGGTTTATCTTTAAGTGCGATGAATGCTTGTGTGAGTTTTGATATATACAAAAGGCTGTTGTACCGTCAAGAGTCCATTTATAACAACATCAGTTGACATTACGGTTTAACATGATACGAATAACATTATATTTCATGACAAAATCCAGAAATATACAATAAGATGTTCACCAAGAATTAAACCTAATTATAGCTATATAATGAAATAATCAACAAAAATTGAAAATTGAAGGGGATGGGTTAGGACAATGCCCCAGACAGAAAATAAATCACACTGACTAACTTTGGATGATTAATGGAAAGCAGCAGGTAATGCAGGGGCTGGAGGGGGCTAAACAATTGTGAATATTTAGGGGTATGTTCCGCCAGTTACAAAGAATGACGATATAGATATACGCCACCTGGCGGCTGAACTTCTACATACATGTACTTTTGACAGGCCGGATTTTATCATAGGGATCTCCATCTGCAAGTTAATGTACTATATACATTATGAAAATCAGTTGTACAATAGAAACAACTACATTTAACACACTGTCTGCCCCTGATGACGCCAGTGTGTCTTTGGATTAACTATTTGGTCGGGCTTTGTTTCTATTGCAAAATGTTGTATTTTACGTTTGTTATTGGCATCATCAAAATCTACTGTATTTGTGGTAATAGATTGATACCTACATACACTGTACCAATAATAGCATTAATGACCTAACATACTATAAAACTTTCAATAATAACAAATGTATTGGACATATAATGTTCATATTATGGAGAAGTGTGAGCGCAGATATAAGCAAAATATAAGCACAGAAATAAATCAGTAGGGAATTATAGATAATCCCAGATCCTAGGTGATGCCCACCCCTAAGGAAGGAACTTTATGTATATTTCTCATAAACAACGGACGGACAAAAACTGACTGGTTGTCAATCCATGTATGAAATCCATGAACGAATGTTTTTTCCGTCTTAATCTTCGAGATACAAATCCATGGGAATATTTATCGCCATATACCACAACTAGCTTGACTGCATGTGCGCTTGTTCCTATCTCTGAGTTCATTTTAAGGATCACACACATCCAGACGTTCGTCGTAATTGAACCCTGCGGACGGGCAGTTTCCTAGGCGAAAAAAAAACGGTTTAACATCAGACCCACGGACTTCTGATAGAAGACATGTTGACGAGGCTTCATGGAAGTCAATGGACTTGCAGTAGAAGTCACTGTTAATGCAGCGTTGTTGACATTCACGCAGTGTCAGCCCCGTGTAGACTTTATCATCGTGGTTTTCGATACAACCTCCTTCAATCACAGTAAATGCGTCACATTCTGCAAAAGTACATCGAACATGTTGTTGGAATTATCAAAAATTGGCTGTATTGGTGGTAATAGATTGACACTTACATTCATACTGAATTGGAAATATATTTTCCTCTCGTCTCCCACAGGTTCAGTAGACCATAATTCATGTGGATTTAAGATTTAATTTGAATAGCTGTCAATTCGATACATCTATCAAATTCGTTGATCAAACTAGTTCATGAGAGTTGGTCAGTTAAAAGCTGGTGACGGTGTTATACCAGGAACACATATAACTGCAGACAAGTTGTGAATGGTTAAAATCTCAATACCTGTTTCACACTTCTGGCCACGAAAACGAGGCGAACAGCTGCATAGACCTCGCCCAAAACAGGTTCCCCCATTGCTACACGGATTTGTCTGACATTCAGCTGAAAAAGATGATTGCATTTACCTGTGTCTATATTCACATTCAATATCCATAGTGAAAATGTTTATTATTTTTCAAAACTGCAACATTTTGCTAGAATTGAAATATACCCCGCAAATCATTAGATAATCTGGTAAAATTATGGAAATTATTGCATTGAACAAAGAATCTATGCTGCAAGGAATTACCTGAGTTAACCTCGAGAATAGCCTTGTCGTCCAGTGATTCCCTCAGAACGATGCCTTGGGTGATTTTCAGCAGGTCACAGAACATCAAAGAGCTGTCGCCGTTGACTGCTCCTCTCAGCTTGACGTTTGCAGCAGTGCAGTTCCCATGGAGCATGCAAATACTTATACAGTCCTCCACGTATGTAATGGTGAAAGTTCCTAGCATGTTATTGGAGTCTATCGCATGATTCTCCACCATTTCATACTGTTTAGATCGCTGGAACTCCGCCTCATTCTTCAAAGTGTCACCCGGTTTGACCCCATTGAGGTCCGGTTGTGATGCAGTTATCTCACCGTGCATTAAGATGATAGTAGCGGTTACGGCATGCAGTGATGTGAACATGTTTATCATTGTCTCTTGCAAATCATATACGGACAACCTTTCAGTGCCTAGATGTTCCCACAGGATGCAACATTGATAATGGTTCGAACTCATATATGCATCCAATGCAATTCAGTCACAATCTGCACCAAATGATAGGTTCATATTACTGTCCTGTAATATGTAATCGATAAATGGACTCTTATGAGAAAAAAAATTCTTCATCTGAGTAAGTACAGTCAATCAAACAATGGTCATGCCGGTGGCTGAAACACCACTCATATTGCCTGTCTATATTTTCCGCTTAGATCTACATGCATTCGATTGGAAACGAGAGTATTGTGTAAGAGGTTTAAATATTCATTACTCTTCTATGGTTACCAAAAAATCCATACGCCACACTCCACAAACATGTGAAAAACTTGCGGGTCTAGTTTCGCAAGAAATCTTCCTTTGTATAATTGTTCTGTCATTTGGAGTTCAATTGTACAAGAAACTGGCAAATCTGAATCATTGAATATAATCTACCAAATGTGGAAAGTGTGCGGTATTAATTTACTTCGCCCACGGTTGGATGGTGCGAGGATTGCATGAAGTGCAGAGGCGGATTTAGACGGGGCGCTAGATACCTTGAAATTATCACCATTGCTTTCCTGACTGAAAAACAGACACATGTTTATGAAGAGATCGGTAATTGTTCCAAACTGAGGATGCGATTACAAACCGGTTCATTCAATGTTGGCACACCACTTCTGTACTATCCAGAAACTGGTAACCATGGTGGCCTTTTCAATTTATTAGTGCCAAACGGGGCTGGAAATTCCTGCAATGTAGGCTCTACGACAAAGTCCGAAAACGTTTTGAAAAAATTAAGCTCAACGATATCTCTTCCAAAGATATTTTGGATCCGTCCAAGTCGCAGACATTAGGAAACATGCACAAGTGGTAAAAGTCATGACCCAGCAACACCAAGCCCTTCCGAGAAAGACCGGGTTTCAAGTCCACCCAAGGAAGACCCAACACCAAGCCCTCCTAAGGAAGCCCCAGCATCAAGCCCTCCCAAGGAAGACCCAGTATCAGAGGAAAGACCCAGCACCTAGCCCTCCCAAGAAATATCCACCACCAAGTCCCTCCAAGAAAGACCCAGCACCACGCCCTCCGACGAAAGACCCAGCACAAAACCCTCCGAGGGAAAACCCAGCACCAAACCGTCCCAAGGCAGAACCAGCACCAAATCTTTCCATGAAAGCACGAGTACCAAGCCCTCCGAGGACACACCCAGTAGCAAGTGCCCCCAATGAAGACAACTAGTATTTCATTTTCTCCTGTATTACATAAAACAGGTGCGCAGTGATATAGGTACCAGCTAATTCAGTGGTATGATGAGCTATTGTCTATGTACATTACTACACGTTTTGCAGTGTCGTCAGTAGGGGTGGAGCGAAGACATGTGCCCATGAAATAACAACTTCATTAATCATATTGGAACGAATATCTATGTGAAAAAGTTGGAGAATATCATTTGCTAGAAGGGTCTTACGTATTTACACGTACATGTATTCGATGTCATTTTCATTGAATAAGCAATTTGTAAAAATGTTGTGTGTAGATATTTGTAGATATGAAAAGCTTGGAACTGTACCATGAGCACATAGAAAGTATACGTTATATTTGGTGACCTTTCAAATTGACGCCACGTGACCTTGGTGTTGAAGGTTACAACTATCATTCGTAAATTGATCATTGTAGAAAAACCGCTTGAATGTAGCGCTTTTAGTTTGTACAAAGAGCACATATGCAGTCGAATAGGGTGCATCGTTCTGAGACTCATCAACTTGACCATAGTTGCTTGACCACAAGTGCTCATTCATTCTGGCAATCAATGACCAGTATCTGCGACCAGATAATTTAGTTCTAGAAAACATTATGTCGATTTATAACCGATGATCTGCATACATACATATCACCCCTTAGAGTGCATTTAGTTCTAGAACACATTATGTCAATTTATAACCGATGATCTGCATTCATACATATTACCCCTCAGAGTGCATGCTCATATTTACCTACCCTACTGACGCCCAGTACCTACATACATGAACATGCATGTCGCTTATGGGTTTGCATTACGAGCACATACGAAGCATATTCTGTGTATTGGTGTGGCAACACCGCATGTACATATGTTGTAAATATTTTGTTTCAACAGACCCTGAATCAAGACTATAAGACATCTGTCAAGTTAGAGAGCGTTCGTCTGTGTCAGAGTGTTGAGATTTGCTCTTCAATAGCAGGCAACCAGTAAGGTCGTTCAAGTTTCCACCTTAAGTTATATAAAGATAAAAGAAGGAAGGACGGATTCATGAAGAGGAATTGTCTTCATGAATGGTTCGAAGATCACCCTTACATTTCATGCTCAATAAAGTTTAGCGTGTGTTCTATTTGCATCTCGGGCACACAAAGGATCACGTGCAATGATAACATCGCCATATAACAATTAGAAGGATGCTAAAGTTGACTTCGATGTTCATAGTAGTCTGCATCACCGCAATCATTATGATTCAATAGCAAAATTGAATGGGTTCAGACACAACGCAGCAAAGCCCGACTCGAAAATTGACCTGACCATTACTAAGCATGCATCAGATCGGGTAGCTACCAACAGGTTTGTTCTTTTGTGGACGGCAGGGATTTGCCCTGATAGGGCACAAAGACGATGGAAATCCATTTGATATTTATGACAAAAAACAACAACATCCCATTGCAAAATATGGGAAACTTCAAAAGTCATTTGAATTTGCATGTGATTTAGGTGACAAAGTGACCATTTAGAGTCTCGCAAAAAAGAATGCCAGTTACATATCGAAGACACCACAGAACGACCTGTTAGACTGTGTTGAAGTGTTCATCAAAAATAACGATATTGAAGAAATCAAGTCTCAAGAAACGGGGCCTTTTTATGGTATCTCTGCAGACGAGATTACTGATACTACAAACTGGGAACAACTGGGTCTTGTGTTCGAGATACGTGAAGGACGGTAAACCTGTAGAACGTCTTATTCAATATATTGTGCGAATCGATAATCGGTGATGCTATATCGGATAAAATTATCAAGCTTCTGAAGTCTGCTCAGCTGAATCCAAGCTACTGTCGCAAACCTATGACGATGCTGGAAATATGGCAGGTGAACGAAGAATCTCCAGAAAAAGACTGACAATGACAAAGCTCCAATATTCTTATTGTGCTTCCCACGACTTGAATTTTTCTTTGGTTGAAGCAGCATATTACCTATGAACACAACATGATATGTGCAATCCCGTCTAGGGCTGTTTTTCAAGTTTTCTCCTAAAAGGCAACATCAATTTGAAACTATCACTGAACCGTTAAACAAACCGCGCTCAGAACCCATAACTAAGCATAAACTCAAACCCCTTCGTCAGACTCGCTGGGTTGTACGTCATTCTGCATTCGAAGATCTTGAATTATTGTATAAGCCGCTTATATTATGTTTGGAGGATATTTCAGAACACGAAGGAAGAATATGGGATGCAAAGGCAATCACAGAAGCAAGCGGATTACTAACACAGATGATGTCACCGAAATTTGCAGCAGCTTTTCAAACCTATCGGAATATATTGTTGGCTATACAAAGGCACTAGCGACTTTATTACAAGGAACACAACTGGATATTATAACATCCCTAGATGAAATCAATTTTGTCAAACTGTATTGGTAGACACACGAGGAAAAGCTGACTCTGAGTTCAACGCAATATATACTTCGATGGAGTCCATGATCAATCTCTCAGGCAAAGCTTTGTCAATTCCACGTCACTGTGGTCGTCAAACTCTCAGGTCCAAAGTAGCAGGTGAAACGCCTGAAGTCTATTTCAAACAATCTATTTTCATTCCTTTTATCGATAATCTACATGTACTAGCACAATTGGCACAGCGCTTCAACACTGATTCTCTGAATGCCACCAAAGTAATTCATCTGCTTCCGATAAATATCTGTAAGAGCTCAGAAAGCAATATTATTCAACCCCAGCCATTCCACAAGGGCGACATGCCATGTCCATCACCACTTCGTTAGGAGGTGACCAGATGGCATACTCACTGGAAAACGGTGAAACAGTTGTCAGCACCGGGCAGCAACCATGCCTGACACTCTATGTCATCCAGCATTTCATGTCGAAAGATTTCCAAACAGAGCCACCATATTGAATATTGCATTATCTACTCCACTACGGCACTGACAAGCGCGACAGTTGAGAGGTCATATTCATCCCTACTTTTCATAGAAAAAATGATCACAGGAGTACAATGCATGAAGATCGTTTCAACGCCTTGATGCTTATGGTGATGTTTATTCACAAAGTTTATGTTTATTCACAGAGACATTGCAATTTGTTATGACGATGTTATAGACATGTATGCAAAGAATCATACACAGTGGATGTTGTTGGTAAACCCACTAAGCATATGGCTATTCTGTGCTGATTACTTCCCCTTGAAGATTCAGGGTGATATCTTTTTCTTGGTGAGCACTAATGAATATTAGCAAAGAACATATCTTTTTTTTCTGTCAGCGGAAAGCCAAAAATATGCACTAGAATAGTGTAATTGGCTCAAGCTTCTGAGCCTTCGAGTGGGCCCAGAGCACCCCCCCCCCCCCCCTCCGCAATGGGTTGCTTCGCTTGCAGTCTAACACTATCTTTTAAAATACACCCTTTTTAAATACCCTGGATTCGCCCCTGAAGTGTCTGCTTTCTGTGTATCAAGGAGTGTGATCAAACTTGATCTGTATACTTCATGCTTGGATGAAACACCGCTCATATTGCATGTCTATATTTCTGCTTACATGCATTCGATTGGAAACGAGAGTATTTTGTACGAAATTTAAATATTGCCCGAATCAATTTCTTTTCTATGGTTACCAAAAATCCCATAGGCCACAATCTATGGAGATGTCAAAAGGGGTGCATGTCTGACTCTCCATTACATTATTTCTTTATTATTTGGAATTCAATTGTACAAGAAACTGGCAAATATGATTCCCGATATACTAACAAAAAAGTTTTACCAAATCATATGCCGTCTTTCCATTCTTCAACCAGAAATTGTACAAATGCTTTTCGTACCAGTTGTCGCACTTGATTGACAGCTTGGATTGGTCTGGAATAAAATTCTATTTCATTCTACCCTGCCCTGTATCACAGTATTCTATTATTGTACTTTAATATATTCCTCTTCACTGGTGTTTCCCTGTCAGACAAGGCTAGCCTATCAGATAAGTACTATCAATTCATACATATCTATACATTCTATATTATGGAATTTAGTGACTCTTAAAATATGCGTCATTCAAGTTGTTTATGTAAAAGTTGAATCATGTTAAATTGAATCATGTTAAATTTTGTATGGGACCACATGGAAGACAGTATATGCTAATTTAGTATCTTTCTCTCTGATGTACCTTGAAAAATTTTGGTCAAAATTGTATATATATTGACATGTACTGCCGATGAGAAAACGAATATAAATTATATTCTATTCTATTCTATTCTATTCAATGCTTGTTACCCCTTGCACATGACATTCTTTTCAGCTGGCCTCTTTCAATGTACACACTTTTTAAAGTTCTTTTTATCTAAAAAAATATCTTACGATTTCTCTTTCCAAAACATTCCTGCTGACCTTCCAGATATTTCTCCGCTGCAGATTACCTGTTACCCCCAAAACATCTCACAATGCTACGCGTCCAAAGCACAAACAATTATCGACAATGAAATCAATTTCTATCAGACCAGAGGGAGTCATATCATATATCGAAGAATGAGATCAGGTGCTGGTAGATTATGAGTGGAGGGTGAATATCGCAGGTCCCGTATGAATATTGTCTTTCTGTGCTATGCTTTTTGATTATAAAATTTTATTTTCTTAACCCACGACTCAATCAACAACAGTAAATTCTGCAAGTAAGAACAAAGGAAATATACATGAATTGTAAAGGTAGAATAGGTCACTAGAAAAGTAAGGAGTTATGCTAATAACACATTGCACACAATTTCATGAAATGCGAATGGTGGGTGAAATAAATATACGCAATATATTTCTATGTTGCAATTTTATTACAATGTTTCCAGACTAAACATCAAGTTCAAGAACCACCATGAATGATATCATACCTAATTAAAATACATTGCTCAACTCGTCTATAGAAGACCATTCCACACATAACTTCACACATCTGCCCCTGTTCGTGCCAGTGTGTCTTTAGATAATGGCGAAATATTGTATGTTATGTTTGCTATTGTAATCATCAGAATTTAGTTGTATTTGTAGTAATGAATCAACACCCTAAACACACTACAATTCGCCTGGAATTTCCTTTGGAATCTCAAAAAAAAATTAATTATAAATTTTCTGAATCGATTTTGATAAAACATCCACGAAAGTACAAAACACGGTATTGTATTTATTCCTAGGGAATTTTATTGAATTGTCTCAGTTTTGTCTACTGACCTTAACCGTAAACAGATACACATACATTCGGGGTTCTGAAGTCAGGTTTTTGCCCTTTCAATTGATTAAATGATGCTAGCAGTTGATTAAACCATACTTTTCGTCTTAGAAGGCTTTATCATCAATCACTGGGAGTCTTCCATTTTCTTGTTGTTTAAGGGTGGCTATCATCTGGGAATCTATATTTTCAGACAAACTATAACATATTTATATTTTATATTTTCAGACAAAATATAGACAAATTTGTTGTATGTTTTCTACTAGTATGTTTTCGCAATAACTTTGCGGATACATCTCATATGCCTTTCAAAATTTGTCTGTGATTGCTACGCAACCGTCCAATGCATCATGTAGATGCGAGGATTTTTATGACATTTTGCAAATATAGATAGTTGGATGTTCGGGATAGATAGCAAGATAAAACTGCCTCCTGATTGGGTTTGTGTGCAACATTAGTTACACAACAGTGAGTTGGTTATTCGTCATCACGAACACGAAAGTCTGCATGGAATATTTTACAATTGTAAGCAGTCTATGTTATTACACCAAACTGAAAACAGTGTGATACAACATCACTAGCGTGCTTGCTAAGTTTTCTGAATGAAGTGTACATGAATCCCGTAGAGTTTAACATCTGAGGAGTGTCATATCGATATTTTGCCTGAGTATGCTGCATGCTTTCACCGAAAAATTTGCTACTTCGCTACTAGTAGCGTGGAATCACAACAGTTTCCGTTTGCAATCTGTATCATTTCGATGAATTGAGGGTGTACTTCGTCAACTGTTAGTGATGCTCAACTGTCGGTGTTCACCGCGTATTCGAACAAATACCACAGTCTTCATTGTCCTGGGTTGCAGCAGCTATTTTCCAAGTTTCGCACAAATTATTAGTATTCATATGGCGAAGTTATAAATGCAAACATGAATCATTAGGTAGTTATAGATAATCCCGGACCCTACGTGATACACACCATTGAGGATGGTTTATTAAACCTTATCTTTCATATACGATAGACCAACAAAGCCATCATGGCAAGCTGAAAAAACTCAAATTGTGAAATTGTCAAGACGATTAAATGTAAATACACCATCGCACTATACCAATAGTGCGGTGGTTGTTTTCAAATGATGTCAGGTGCTACGTGATGTTTTTTTCCTGTTGGAATCATGACTTGTTGTTGTGAGAGAGAATTCGAACAATCACAACAATTTTGTTACAATATGTTATTTCGTCTGTGAATATTCATCGACACAATATAATTGGCTCAAATGTACTAGCTTAACTGCATGTTCAATTGTTCTTGTGTCTGAGTTAACTTCAAGGATCACACACATCGGGGCGTTCGTAGTAACTGAACCCTGCGGACGGGCAGTGTCCTCGGCGAAAATCGCTCTGTTTGACGTCAGAGCCACGGACTCTTGAGAGATGACATCTTGATAATGCTTCATTGAAGTCAATGGACTTGCAGTAGAATTCACTGTTAATGCAGCCTTGCTGACATTCACGCAGTGTAAACTCGTAGGTTGTATCATCATGGCCTTTGATACAACCTCCTTCAATCATACTGAAAGCGTCACAGTCTGCAAAAGTATACGAACTTGATAAGATGCATACGAATATTCATACTGAATTGGTAATATATTTCCCGACTTTCCTCTCATAGGTTCAGAAGACTATACTTTATGTGGATATAGTATGTAATCTAATCTGAGCCATTAATTCGATGCATCTATTACATTA
Source organism: Terebella lapidaria (assembly GCA_949152475.1). Taxonomy (NCBI): domain Eukaryota; kingdom Metazoa; phylum Annelida; class Polychaeta; order Terebellida; family Terebellidae; genus Terebella; species Terebella lapidaria. Next base: position 6,571,928 of record OX424570.1, on the reverse strand, counting down.
GTTGATCAAACTAGTTGGTGATAATTGGTCGGTTAAAAGCTGGTGACAGTGTTTTACTTCGGACTCTTATAACTGCAGACGAGTTGTGATTGGTTAAAATCTCAATACCTGTTTCACAATTCTTGCCACGGAAACGAGGCGGACAGCTGCACAGACCTTGTCCAAAACAGGTGCCCCCATTGCTACAGGGGTTCGTCTGACAGTCAGCTAGAGCAAGATGATTGTAGTTGCCTGTGTCTATTTATATTCACATTCAATTTCCATGGTGAATATGTGTATAATTTTCAAAACTGCAACAGTTCGCTATAATTGAAATACACCCCCAAGTCATTTGAGAATCTAGTAAAAATATGGAAATTATTGCATTGAACAAAGAATCTATGCTGCAAGGAATTACCTGAGTTAACCTCGAGAATAGCCTTGTCGTCCAGTGATTCCCTCAGAACGATGCCTTGGGTGATTTTCAGCAGGTCACAGAACATCAAAGAGCTGGCGCTGTTGACTGCTCCTCTCAGCTTGACGTTTGCAGCAGTGCAGTTCCCATGCAATATGCAAAGACTTGTACAGTCTTCAACTTCTGTAATGCTGAAAGTTCCAATGAGATCAGTGGCGTTTATCACATGATTCTCCACCAGTTCATACTGTTTAGACCGTTGAAACTCCACGTCATTCTTCAAAGCATCACTCGCTTTGGCCCCACTGAGATACGGTTGAGGTGTAGTTGTCTCAACGAGCATGAAGATTACAACAGCAATAATAACATGCAGTGACTTGAGCATGTTTGTGGATCGTCTCTCGCTAACGATACACGAACACCTTGCAGTGCCCAGATACCCCCACAATTTGTAATATTGATAATGCTTCGAACTCATATATACATATTAATATAATTCAAAAACAGTCTGCGGCACATAATATGTTCCCTCACGTGCATCACTGTCGTCATAACTGTAACCAATTTGATGTAAAGAATCCATTATATTTGCAATCAAATATTGCGATAATGGGACTCTTATGAGACAATAGGTAATATATGAGACAATAACTATATAATGGATTAAGTAATATCAATCAATCATTCGTCATGCTAGTTGAGAATCATCCAATGAATATAACTAACCTACGTGTGTTGTAAGTGTTAAACATACCGATATTACTTTGCTTCACCCACGGTTGGATGATGCTAGAGTTGCGTAAAGTGTGTTCTTTTATGTGTATCATGGAATGTGAGCAAACTCAATGAGCACACTTTATGACTTATTGACCGAATCACCGCTTGTATTGTCCGTCAATATAGGTGTTCGACTGGTAAAAGAGATTATTGTGTACGAAGTGCAATTACTGGTAATCATACCACCGTGTCCCTCCTGAGCTTGTCAAAACACGTTTACGAGTGGTTTTTGTGATTTTTTTTGTGTTTCTTTTGATCTAACGATTATTATATGATTTTTATTCCCGCATTCGTGCTGACACACACATTCACACTATCAGCCCTTAACATTTCATTGTGCTACGCATCTACAGAACAAATAATTATCGACGATGCAGTCAATTGATCTCAAACCAGATGGGGCTACATATTCACCGGATGCTTTCGAAGTTCGATTTGATAATGAAATTATCAGGGTCAAAGCGATTCCAACATCATATCACACATCTTAGCCGGTATGAGATCTGGTGCTCAATGACAAAAATCATGTCCCGTACACACAACGTCATTCAGTGATATGCGTGCTATCATGATTTGTTTCCTTATCCCAGATCTCGCTCAACAAAAGCAAGTTCATTCGACTCTTCAAGCAGTAGTAAGTAAAATATAGCCCATTGGTTAAATAGGTTCCAGAAGAAGGTATACAATTTTCACATTGCATCAATCTAGCGAATGAGCAGCGTACACACTGTACACCTGATGGAATTAGTATACAACTGCCCAACAACCTATGAAAATAATTAAGAAATCCGAAACAAACCCCATGGAATAGATATATGACAAGTACATAAGTACCTAATCACAAGCCCAAAGGCTACTGAGTTGATGGTATCCTCGGGGACAGGCTTAACGTCCACCAGCAGTGACACCGGCTCAGTGGTATGAATGTAAGTATCAATCTATTACCACCAATACAGCCAAATTTTGATGATTCCAATAACGAACATAAAATACAACATCTTGCAATAGAAACAAAGCTCGACCAATTACTTTATCAAAAGACACACTGGCGTCATCAGGGGCAGACAGTGTGGTAAATGTAGTTGTTTCTACTGTACACCTGATGGAATTAGTATACAACTGCCCAACAACCTATGAAAATAATTAAGAAATCCGAAACAAACACCATGGAATAGATATATGACAAGTACATTCAAGTATCTAATCACAAGCCAAAAGGCTAATGAGTTGATGGTATCCTCGGGGACAGACTTAACGTCCACTAGCAGTGACACCGGCTCAGTGGAATGAATGTAAGTATCAATCTATTACCACCAATACAGCCAAATTTTGATGATTCCAATAACGAACATAAAATACAACATCTTGCATTACATGTTTGAGCCTCAGTATCATGAGGCCAGAGCATAATTATTAGCAGCATCATAAGGCATCCATCCACCATTAAATCATCACTGATACACTCTCTCGTCTCTCGAGTTTTGCCTCATGATGGAAATCCATGTATCTATCATGAGAGGGGGTGGAATGGAAGCAAAGTCCAACCAAATACTTATATACGTTCAAGCCATGCTGACGTCATCGCGGACAGTGTGTGAATTAGTTGTTTCTACTGTACACCAGTGTACGATCGACTGTCCAACCATATTATTAACAATTTAGAGACTTATAGGATCACTCCGTAAAGACCTTCGTGCGTGTTGTTTTACATTATCCCGAGTGCAGTTCTTTCCCTTGGGCGCTCTAGTCAAGGTAGTCAAGAGCTAGCAGGAACAATTCCAAGACAAAATGTTATGAGTTGTACTGGTGATTTTAGTGAATATGAATGCTTCGGTATAGCCAATTCACACTAGACTGTAAATGTATCACACAACTGCTGACCCAATGTTGTCGTAAAACATAACGATTACCTGGCTTAGATCTGTGTTTATTATTTTTAATGAGGATTAAAGAATGTCGCATAGAAATATCCAGACGTTGATGAACGTGAAACTGACATACAATGTACCATAACCATACTGTACAACATTACACAGTAAGCACACCGTTGTTGTGAAAACTTGTTTTCATAGGTTGTTGGGCAGTTGTACACTAATTCCATCAGGTGTACAGTAGAAACAACTACATGTAACACACTGTCTGCCCCTGATGACGCCAGTGTGTCTTTGGATAAACTATTTGGTCGGGCTTTGTTTCTATTGCAAAATGTTGTATTTTACGTTTCTTATTGCACCCGGGGTAAACGGTTGCGTGCGTACTGTATTGAATGCTAAGCAAAGTCCCGGATGTGTACGCACTCAAAACACAAGGTAAGAAGGAATCGTAGGTGATTTTCTTGTTGTGTTTCGCCCACTAGAGTCTATTTAGAATGAATCAAAGACACAAGTACCTGGATTCGATGTCAATTGTCACAAGCTCACCAACTATCAAGCAGTTTGGGGTTCTTTAACTGCTAACATTGTGTAATTTGGTACCGAGTGTACAGGTACCCCTATTATCGCCCCATTCGAATGTTACAGCCCCTCACTGTCGTCAAAATTACCAGTATATTAACCAGTATCAGCACAATTCGATCAAAAAATAAGCAATGCTTTAGTGTATAATGAAATTTTCACACAGTACTTGGGATTTGCCAGTAAATTGATAATTATCGCCAATGTACGCAGTCAATGACTTCTGTACGTACGTAATGCACCTATACTTAGTATGATTTCATTAGGATTTGTTAGTCCAAGTAAACACATGAGTTCAACAAGTATAACGCAATATTTTTAGAAAAACATGGCATAAAACCCGGTGCCACGTACACTTTTTACCCCTGTACAATTTTTACCTGTGATTTCCATACATGCGAAAACGGTGGGTATCAAACGGTGGGTATTTTCATTACGCGATGATGCGTGCGGAAACTACTGCCATACAATTATTACCCCTGCTGTCAACTGGCGAGTCGATCGGGGCATAATATAACATGAAGAACATGTGTTATTATAGTGATACATTCTAACCCTCCATACTATATTACTTTTGAGAAATAATATTCAAGTATGTAGTTAATGAATCATGGCGGGTAAAAATTGTACGGACATGGGCCATACATTCTTTACCCTCCATATTAAATTTATCCTACTAGAATACCCAAGTATTGGGAGCAATTACATGAACCCTCCCTTTTTCACTCTCCATGCTATATTTACCCTGCTAGAATAATACTCATTGGGGTAATTTCAGTATGGGAGGTAAAAATTGTTCGGACATGGGCCATACATTTTTACCCTTCACACTAAATTCACCCTACTAGAATTTTAACAAAGGTTTTGTACGTGTAATTTTAGACTCAAGTGAGGGCTTGGAGTCAGAAGACTTAAAGAGTTGTCGGCGATGTTTTCCATGGTTATCTTTGCATTTAAGCATATGGTGATTGAACAAAGAACACACCCACATATATAATCCACAGAATGTAGTTGATCCATAAAATTACTTCATGATGAACTGCTTATTACTGCATGACAGCCTATCATGAAAGATGCACATAACCGATTGTCCACTCCCATTAACTATTCACAAACAGGTGGCAGGATTTGATGAATACGTGTAGGCCTATTACTATTAACAGATGTGTAGTTCCTGCACATTATACTTTTTTTTAAAACTTATTTGAAACGGTATTTTTACCATATTCTAGCGATGCTAAATGTTATCGTCCTATAACTTGGCATACTTCACCTGGGAGTCAACCGGCAATTTTCTACCAAATTTCTACCAATATACATCAGAGTATCTAGGCCCCTGGGCAAATGGACAAAATTCTATAGTAGGGTTCATATAAAATAGGAAACTTTATCTGTCATTCAGGGGCCTCAGAGGCACCGTGCAACAAATCTGACATAGTCCTAACCTTCTTCATATATGACATTGACAATCAAACTACATTTACATGTATTCATATTACTATCATAAATGTTGGTTGCCATCGTTTTAGCCACATAGCCCTGACGATAAGAGATACCAATTTTATATGGACCTCCCCTCCCCTCCGAATGCGCCCTGGCGACATTAAAATGGTGATCTGAGATGTCCAGTCCCTTGAATGCGCCATGATTGGCATAATAGCCGTTATGAATGCAATGCCTACTGTGACGGGAAGTCACCTACCACATTGTGATCTGAATATTTGTTGACTAGTCTGACATCCAAGCACCCCACCCCCTTCCAGTAATCAGTACGTCATTGTATTCTCAAAAGATAATTTTCAAAACATAATATACAGCGGTGGTTTGGTGTTTGGTCAATTGGGGCGCAAATGTTTCTATGTATCGTGTGTATTTTCATTGTGCATGACGTGCGTACAGAAGTCATTGACTGCGTACATTGGCGAAAATTGTCAATTTACTGGCAAATCCAAAGTTTTGTCTTAATACTTCATTATACACTGAAGCATTGCTTATTTTTTGATCGAATTGTGCTGATACTGGTTAATATACTGGGAATTTGGACGACACTGAGGGACTGTAACATTCGAATGGGGCGATAATATGGGTACCTGTACACTCGGTACCAAATTACACAATGTTAGCAGTTAAAGAACCCCAAGCTGCTTGAGAGTTAGTGAGCTTGTGACAATTGACATCGAATCCAGGTACTTATGTCTTTGATTCCTTCTGAATATACTTTAGTGGGCGAAGCACAACAAGAAAATCACCTATGATTCCTTCTTGCCTTGTGTTTTGAGTGCGTACACATCCGGGCCTTTGCTTAGCATTCAATACAGTACGCACGCAAACGTTTACCCCGGGTGTAGTATGAAAGATGACATAAACTTGTTCGTTCTGGAGACAGGAATCCTGAGCCGGTGTCCACTAGGGAGCAAGTCATATTCCCCATGCAGAGGATATGATGTATCTCTCAAAATGCTCCCGGATAGTCTAGAAACAGAAGCCATATATACTGTATCAGTACATATGTCTGTTTCGCTGAATCGTGCTAAACTTTTACACCCCTTATGACGTCGATCGAGATCATTTTTCAGTTGTTTTGACAGTAAGCTGTGAAATGCAATACTCGCATACATCAAAGATGGTGATGTGGTAGCATTAAAGGAACTAACAGTAGCATTATGTGACACGTAAATATCGGCCATGGGTCTAACGAAATACTATTTTATGTTGGCTTTTTTAAGGTTGAGAGAAAGTGAAATAATTGTCAATAGTTAGACTAATATATTTTTACACAGGTGCAATCTCAACTGAATTGTTAAATTCAACACGACACTTTCCTGTTGGATGTCTCCTGTAAGCCCAAATAATCTCTGATATTAAGGTTTAGATAGCCATTTACACACTGTTGGTTAATAGTTAATATCAAATCGAAATATGCACCACAAAGAGTCCAATGACCACGGTGTCATCAGCGTACTTGATGAGGAGTCCGTCCCGAGAGTTCCAGAGAAGGTCGTTCGTGTGAAGAGCGAAAAGTACAAGTTATAAAACATCACTGAAGGCACCAGTACTCACAGCGATGACATCCGACTTGTCATTAGCTGTTTCTGTTCTCTGTAAGGTTATCGAGGACCCAGAGTTGTAAATGAGCCGCCACATGAATTGCTTTCAGTTCACTGATCATGAGATGGTGTTGTGTGGTATTAAATGCAGAGCCATTGTTCATGGACGTGGCTCTAACGGTGTTGCTGAGCTATTGAAGTAGAAATTTAATTAGCAATGTGTTCGGCAACGTGTATATATAAATCAGGATTTTTATAATAGGTGCTCCCTCGTATATTCATTCATAAAAATGTCACAATTGAGTCCTATTTAGATCGACAATTGGTGTATAGGAGATACATTCTAATAATATAACTTGAATCAAAAGACCCTTGGTCATTTGGTATCGTATGAATGACTCACGTGTGATCATTGAAATAAACTCCAATGACACGAATAACATACAATATTGTATGTTAATGTTTAAATTAACAATTCAGTGTAGTGTATTTATCATCCGACGAGCTTGCACCGTCCACAACCCAGTTACAGGCCTGTGCAGCAACAATGTCAACCACAATACAATGATCCCGGTATACAGCACTAGGTTTGTCCATCTTTTTATGTCATCTCTATGGGATTATCTCGTCAATAAATAATAAGATTTTATGCGATTCGTGTTTTTGTTGAGTGCAAAACCGACCCTGTTTCCCGCGATGACCATTGACAAAGAGCGGAATCCTTCCATGTTGACCGATTGTCTGAGTTACGTAAATAAAGGGTGGTTACCGAATGATATCGTTGACATTATTGTTGGTGTTAGATCGACATTGATGCAGAGCTGTGCACAGTTTTGCCACAACAAATCTGCACTATATATGCAAATGCTAGCTTAGTCTTTGTCGCCAAAGAGTATATTCACACCACAGAAGCTCCAGGCAGTCAACACTAGGTGTAACTGTTATCATGGGAACATCCAGGACATAATCATCCTAAGAGAAAAGAACTCATCTGTCACAGAAAGAAAACACATCGGAAAGTCACTTGGGTTTTTTTCGGTGACACAGATGTATCACGGACATGCGAGGATATCATGCAAGATTTTTTTTCTTCTGCGGAACTCGAAAAAAGTATAACTTATTGTGGGACATTTAATTTCTTTGACTTTGTTTTCACGTTCGCGGGATCAGAGCGATTTTACACTCGTGAGAGATGGAATGAGTGCTCATGACTGCGAACATTCCTGTGAAGCCATTCTCCATCGGTGCGGGTAAGTACCGTACGTGTCGGAGTCATCATTGGTCGCTTAGACTCGCTATGTTCATATCCTCGCATCTAATCATGGTAGTCTCTATCTATATGGATAGAATTTAGGAAACAAAATCTTTTGTTGCAGCTAATTCGAACAAAACCCTGTAGAATCAAATTTAGAACTTTCATCTACGATTGATCAAAATTCCAACGCCGATCATTTCCATGTTCAATGAAATCTAATTTCATAAATAAAATGTAACCTCATTATTTGTGATTATCATACTGTGTGTTAAAAAGTGTCGGTAGCCCATGAAATTGCATGCTGCCCTCTATCTTAAGTATTATGTTACCATGGTGACCACACGCCAGCCCTAGACTACAACAAGGAGGAGGGCCGCCGGTCAAGCCTCTGTTACAGCGAGCCAGGGCGAGGTGACAGTCTTCGGCGGTTCGGGCGGAGGCGAAAATATGTGAGTTAATGTTGAGTTGTTGCACATTTATTAATATTCAGTGGGTTATCATGTGAAAACGTTGGATACGATGAATTTGCTAGTAAAACAAATGAACCGTCGCATTTTCCACATGTCTGCTTTATATCGCCCGTGTTATCAGTGATAGTTGTGTTCCAGTATTCGATGTAAATTTCAGATGCAACATACAGTCACATACATACAGGGTACCTCGATTGACTTGCCTGTGTATAATGGTTTCTGACAGTGTCTGTGAATATTTACATTTTTTAAATATCAAAAACGGGATATTCATATGCTCACATATTCAGGTATATAATATGAGCTGTACGCGTATCCATTCGTGTCAAATCATGGAATATACATGTAGTGCAAAAATGACACAAACACTGATTTGCCCTCCAGTATATTGCATGTAGGCCTATTATTAAAGAGGCAGGTGAGGCCGCCGCCACACGAGTAGTCAATTGGCGCCGGGTCAGGAATGCGGAATGCGAAGCGAATATGAATTGGAAAAAAAATGTCATTGTTATTGAACATGAATTCCACTGCACAAAAGCTGTTTAAAATAGCATACATCCTCATACCAGCATCGGAGTGTCCTAGGTCGTGGGTGTGATCTTGCTGAGTCAGGTGATCTTGCGGATAGATCTATTGTTTGCGCATGTCAGTCGGTGAAACATATCAATTTTTTTGTTGAATGCCAGAAGTTGTACCAGCAGTTTCAGAGAAATGGACTGAATAAACAATTCCATGATTTACATATCTGCCATCTGCCATGAAAACTATTTGTTCATTCTGAGTAACGCCAGACTATTTGGATTTGGATTCAATTGAATATTGAATGCTGGAATATAAGCTGCTACCTGGCATGACCTGCATATACATGTATGACTCGAGTTGATGGTGAGGATATGTTTCCCTAGACAACGATAAATATTGAGACAATTGGCCGGATAGTTCATGATTTGTAACGACCGAATCATGCCGCTGGGTGGCGCTGGATATCTCGCGTCTACCGGATCACTCATAGATTCACATGCTAGAGTGGGTATCCATGGCAACACTAACACTAACCCGTTACCAAGGCCACGGCTTGTACAAATTGGCCGACTACCAAGTATAGCCCCGGTAAGTGTATTCACACATTAATTTTGCACGTGATATTGTGCTCTACTTGATATACAGGGTTAGAGTGATATTATGCTCTACTTGATATACAGGGTTAGAGCAAGGATCGTCTATCCTTGGTTAGAGTAGTTGACTGGTGATATTAAGATCTCCACATTCGATCTACAGGGTGATTCACACACAAAAATACTCTACTGAAACCTCTATCAACGTTAGTGGCAGGTGGTGTCACACATCAATGCATATTCTCACAATATGCTGGAGATAGTTTTGTACAAAGTTAATGCTATATATGGATAAATATATACATGTGCTATCATTTCAGGGTATGGTATTATCTACGCACACGTTTATCAAGAGATACTGCTAAATAAATGCCATTTTTGGATTATATTTTATTGCCAAATCTATTGCTCAACAATGGTTATTATAATCGGTACATGGTTATGAAGCATAAATTTTCACAATGAAGATATATCTCAAGTTCTCCCCTAATTACTGGGTTTGAAGAGTCTCCGACACTTGATCAGTCTGTGATATTCTTGGACATATATGATCAGTCTGGAATATTATTGGTTTTGATCAGACTGCGATATTATTGGATATGATCAGTCTACAATACTATTGCGTTTGATTAGTTTGTGATATTATTGGATTTGATCAGTTTGCACTTGCTATACTATTGGGTTTGATCAGTCTGTGATATTTAGTTTGACCAGTCTGCAATATTATTGGATATGATCAGTCTACAATACCATTGCGTTTGATTAGTTTGTGATATTATTGGGTTCGATCTTTCAGTCTGTGCTGTTATTAAATATGATCAGTCTACATTACTATTGGGTTCGCACAGTCTGCGATATTGTGGCATTTGATCAGTCTGGGATACTCTGTTGGGTATGATCAGTTCACTCCAGTTCTGTGCCACTCAAGTTAATGACAAAACAATGAAACGAGTGTAATGCTGATAAAAGTATCAAGCTATTACCATCAATACAACAAGAATTCGATGATGCCAATAACAAATGTAAAATACAAGATTTCGGAATGGAAAAAGCCCAACCAAATAGCTCACCAAGGACACGCTGACGTCATCAGGGGCATACAGTGTGTGAAATGTAATTGTTTCTACTGTACACCTGATAAAATTAGTATGCAACTGTCCAACAACCGATGAAAAATAGTATATTAATCCGCAACAAACCCCATGAAATATATGTATGACAAATACATATAAGTAGATAATCACAAGTGATGACAATAACAAATGTGAAGTATAAGATTTTGTAATAGAAAAAAGGTCGACCATATAAATTATTCAAGGACACACTTGCGGTCATCAGGGGCAGATAGTGTGTGAAATGTGGTTGTTTGTACTGTACATCTGATGGAATTAGTATACATGCCAACAGCGTATGAAAAATAATTTGAAAATCCGAAGCAAACCCAATGGAAAAGATATATGACAAGTATATAAGTACCCAATACAAGCCAAAAGGCTAATAATGAGTTGATGGTATCCCCGGGGACAGATTTGACGTCCACCAGCAGTGACCACCAATACATCTAAATTTTGATGATGACAATGACAAATTTTGGAACAGAAAAAAAGCCCAACTAGATAGTTTATCCAAGGCAAACATAGCTTAAAGCTTTATTGAAGTATTGTATATCCATTATTCTCACGTGAAGGCAGATACGTCTGAAACTAACATTGCTTCCACAGTTTTACGTATGTATATCTTCGTGAACAAACCATAGATCTATAGCATTGATAATTCACCAGATGAATGAAATACGCCACTCAAGGGAAATGCTGCTTTTTTCAACTCGATGCAGAAACAATATAGAATACTGAGAGAATTTGTTTTTTTAAACAGCATTGCAACCCGGAATATTTCTCTTGAATATGTTTTTTTCCAAAATGTTCTATCGAAATTAATCTGCAGTAAATGCACATTAACGAGAAAACTTTGTAAATGATGAAAGCGAAATGAGGATACACAAACACAAATATTTCCACCTGACCACGAGTAAATAACACACTTCCTGCATTACTCGGAGAAAGGAGATAAGTTCACTGATCACACGTGGCACTGTGTTCGCACACAGCCCTTCAATCCTTGAGGGTGGATCTCACGACGCTCATCTGATCTTTCATAATCAATATTCACTATCTGCGATAGCCTAGCGAACGGAAATAATATAACAGATACGATAGGGCAAGTGTGGAATGGAATAGACTCTATTAATTTCTAAAGCAGTTTTCACTTGACATAATGTGCTGACTTTGATCCACGGGGATAAAAGCGATGACTATTACTGCTGGTTGAAAGGTTCATCTGATTTGTGCAATATCTGGTGCTTGCACAATATAAAACAACTCGTTGATAACAATGATGAGCATGACAATATAGTATGTACGGAAACATCTCTCAGACTGGGTGGATACGATAAAGCATATGATTGATTGCAAATCAATAATTGAAAGGCAGGAAAATCAATATGTCAAGTTGGATGAACTACGGATTGGATTATTTAGGTTATTACCTAACTCGACAACATAATTTCTTGTTAATGCTTACTTGTTAGATTATTGATAGATACATCTTTGATAGATAATTTACGATTCATTTTGCAAGTTGCTGGTCACTTTCACTCACATTTACACTCACACTCAGTTTTTATCGTATCGAAGAATGTTGTTTTTTTATTTTTTGAATTTTTTGAAGAAAAATCGTTTTCCAACAAATATGATTTGGTCATCAATAAGATGAGGGTTTTGAATGTACCAACAATTTGTGACTTTTATGCACCTGCCATGTATGAATTATGAGTGTTATTAAAACAACAGTAATAAGGTATGCTGATTAATGACTAGATTAGAAACATTAGAATATTTTGGGTCCTGGTATTTTTCCATGATTCACTGGCAATTGTTAACAGCAAAATATATTAATAATTTAGGTGGGAATATATCGGACTTAATTTCAATTTGTTGATTGCAATTATTCACCTCACATGTATGGTAAATTTCGGTACAATAACAGTGATCACAAAAACAACGCAGCATCAACCTGACCAATACGGACTGGAAATATGTTGGTGGGATTCTTAATTTAATGCAGTGAGCATTTGAACAATGTATACTCGTTTATGGCATTTTGAACAGGTGTCACTGATCATTAAAATTGTGGGTTGAATCGAACAACTGTATCCGTGGAAAAATAGAGCACTTCTGGTGAAAATGACAACTGAGAAACAGCTGGTTTATAGATTACACCCAGGGTATCAAGCTGTGCTAGTTGTATGCAAACTACTAAAGATGGATTACTCACATGAAAGCTGTGTGTAAATATTACATTGAAATTAAGTAATGAATTGGATCGCATTGCAACCTGTCAACACTGTTTATACGTTAGAATCATAAAAGGAGGATTTGAATTCAACACTGTATATGAAGTGATGGCCTCCATATAGAAGATTAATTCATGGCAAAATGTCGGGCTGCACGAATCGTGCCTACTGCTCATATTACTAGGAATACCAGCCATTGAGTCGGACTCTGAAGGTAAATTCCAAAACTCAATAGCTCTGGGTCTGTTCGCATGTTTCTATTTTTTTAGTTTATGTTGGGCGAACTCATTTTTTTGTATATATGTTGTGCATCTTAATTATGGAGTGCGACATATATTGCGGAGTTCTATTTCGGTTTGGGACTGCATGACAGGGCAATAACTGCATGACAGGGCAATAACAACTGTATGCGTGGAATAATTGAGCAATTCTAGTGAAAATGACAAATGAGAAATAGCTGGTTGATAGATTATACCCAAGGTATCAAGCTGTGCTAGTTTTATGCTTCCTATCATATCTTTCATGGACCTGGCATGGGGGTGTCCCTACCAGACCATAGAGTTATCCTGGTGTCACCCAGGCTCCGTGTACATAGAACCTGTGGAGTAATCCTCCCCATTCCTGAGTCATAGCACCAGGAAGTCCCCCGATATCGTACTCGTACATAACTCACGGCTGAGTGGTCAACCTACCAATTGAGCCTACATCACACTCATCCTGGGAGGGGATCGGCCGTGATAAGTGCCTCGGCCACCGATCGGATTCGAACTCATGACCTACCGGCTTTGAGTCCTGCAGCTTAGTCACTGCACTACAAAGGGCATTCTACATACATTGTTTGGGGTTATGTCTACACTCTACAACGTAGTACCAAAGTCATATGATGTGTGGATACGTCTTTGACAAATGTTATCAATGAATTTATAAAAACATGATGCAGACCCTAAATGCATTGCTGGAGTTCCATTCTCCCTAAAATACCAGGTTGACTTCTCATATTGCTTTGTACACATATCCTCAACAATTTCTAATCTCTTTTTCTTCAAAACATAATGCTCTATTTGGGGATCAAGTAAACGTATAGATAAAAATTGTACTCTCTGTAGAGAGCTCCGTGTAGAGTCCATTCATGCTAAATTGCTTTCTGATATCATTCGTATTAAATATTCCAATCATGTGATCTGGTAGTGTATTTCTGAAATGGGTCCTTCACAGTTACATTTCTCTCTACGGGTGTAAAATATGAGTAAGAAGCGTATATCTCAGATCGATAGTGTCAATAATTCCATTTGTTGTACACCGGAAACTACTATATGGTACACACTATGTGCCCCTAATGACGACAGTGTAGTTTTATGGGTGAATAGTCGGGGGTACATACGTGACTAAAAATAAATACAATGCATGTGTGTATATTTGATCACATGTATTTATTAAGACTCATTTTAAAACAATATGATTTATGTTGGATACTGGTATGTGTCAATGATTCACTGACAATTAACTAAATAACCATCAACCAGTATCGAAATTCCGGGCCAAATTTCAATTTGTTTATAACATGTTTACCGTGCATTCATAATAAATACCAGCTGATATTTATCACAAACATGGAACAACATATTTATGACTAACGTGGAATATTATATCTTGATTCATAATAATTATACAGTGAACATCTGGAAAATGTATATTCGTCTTTGCATTTAGAATGTGTGTCACTATCATGTATGAAAATAGTGGGTTGAATCGATATAATGAGTATATTTCAATTATATGTCAAGCAATGGAAATGTTACGCCTGGTGCAAAACTTTCACATATTTGAGTATGTAATGAGAAAGTAGCACAGATGGTGCATAGTATAAACAACAACTATATCCATATCAAATAGAACAATTCTAGTGATAATGAAAACTGGTCCAGGAAAAACAGATCGATATATTTCACCCTGAGGTATTACACTACACCGGATGTATGCAAACTATTACATGTACTTTCAAAATTCAGATAAGGATTGAATGAATAAATGAATAAAATATTGTGTGAATATTGAAATATTAAATATTGAACTGAATTGTAACACTATATGGCCGAAACGTACACAAACAGGACGATTTGGATTAGCACTGCGTACAAATTGATAGACTCCAAACTGCAGAAAGTTTAGGGCAAAATGTCAGGTTACACAAATCGTGCCTACTGCTCATATTACCAGGAATACCAGTCATTGAGTCGGATACTGAAGGTAAATTATATGATTGATTATCTTTGGGTTGATTTGTATACAATGTTTGATGATGTGTGGGAAACATAATGCCAAAGACGTCTGATGTATCAGCATTTATTTGACGAACGTTACACATAGAGTTTAGCCCTGACTGCATTGATCGAGTTTCTTTCTCAGTCGAACTTCAGAACTAACTTCTCGTCTCAATTTGACAGTGTCTGAAATCTTTTTGTTCCTACCATGATACTGTATAGATGATATAACACTCTCTGATACCAATCATAAACCTGACAATATTATTTTTCTGTTAACATATACGCTGATCATGTATTTAATGTTGTAATCTAGTATTCTGGTACGTCATACTTGTGCGTATATCTTAAACTAGCCCTTCATATTTCTATTTAAGGGTGTAACATTTGAGTCAGGAGTGCATATCTCACATCCAAAATGCATATCTATATCCATTTGTATTGAAGTTCGAACCATTCTATTTTATGTACGACAAAATTGATCTCTTAAGTCCAAAGTATCCTAACGTTTACCGTTTTTGTAGTCTCTAGTCAGGCAATCAATTCAACAGGTGCTGCTGTGCCTGGTATGATGCTGGGTTAATAATAATAATATAAATAATGATCAGATTTATTTAACGACGGTCCATGATGATAGGCAATTCTGCCTGTCTTCCCCATCCCCCGTCGAGTGACAATTTAGAATTTGGAAAGCACAGTCGAATGGAGAAACCTTTGCATTGCCAGGATGAAAACTCCACCTACTTTGTGCCGGTGACGGATTTTATTGCAAGATTGTGTCAATCAATAAAATTAGTGCACTGTTGCATCTGAATCACGCATCATACATGGGTGACTTTTTATCATATGTTAATAATAACACTACACACTTGCAACAATATCAATATTCACACACAAATAATTATGTTATTATTATTAACGCAAAACACATATACAGTGCTGATGTATGCATATCATTGAGTAAAACGTCAAAATATATTGATAGAACGAATAAAAGTCTCATGATGTTTCCATGGGTTTCAATTTGACCAATAATCGATAAACTACAAGATGTACATAACCGTGGATTGTTCATACGAGACAGAAATTGTAAACTGAGAGATTATAGGTCACCGTACCTTTGGTCGGATAACTTATTGCCGGTGCGTTGCGTCCATCAACCGTCCTCGTCCATCGACGTCTGTCTTCGTCTGTCGACGTCGTCGTCCATCTACATTTTATCTTTAAATTTTATGGACGAATATTTTTGAAACTTTGCACAAAAATGCCCAAAAAATACTTCAGGAGGGAGGTATTTTTTAGTTATTGATTTTCGGGTTTTTTTCAAAATGGCGGCCATTTTTGACGAAAAACGGCCAGGTTGGACTTTGACGGTCATTTTCTCAAAATCTGTTCAGTAACCTTTTTTTCTGATTGATGCATAAGATTCCTGATATATACCCTGTTTCGTTGCTCTTGAATCGCTCGAAGTGGGCCATTTTGGCGCAAACTTGGCCCAAATGGGACTTTCCCATGTTAAATTCTCCTTTCCTTTATAATGGGACACACTTTTGTGTTAACATTTAAATATGGTATTATTTTTTTTCCGAATTTGATTGTAGTATTTCTTTTACCTCGTATTTGTAGTACATATCTGTTGATATAAATGCACAATAACGTTGATCACAAACAAAACACGAAGTGGTGCTATTTTATGTTAATACAATAAATACCTGAGGAAAGTATATTGGTAAACAGCGTTTTCAACAGGTGTCACTATGTCATGTATATGATTCATAGTTTGATCCAATATACACGGGCCCACTTTAATTCTACCTCATTCTGTAAAAACTGTTACGTCTGGTGCAAAAGTGTCATAACAGTGTGCATTTGACAACAAAAATATCAGTGAAAACACACACAAAACTTGACCGGATGTATACAAAGTGCTACAGATGACAATAACACATCAGACGTCTAATGCCAAAGACGTCTGATGTATCGGCATGTATTTGATAAACGTTACACATGAAGTTTATCCCTAACTGCATTGATTGAGTTTCTTTCTCAGTCGAACTTCAGAACTAACTTCCCGTCTCAATTTGCCAATTTTTCATTGACATTGTCTGGAATTTTCTCGTTCCTACTATGATACTGTATAGAAAATATAACACTCTCTGATACCAATCATAAACCTGACAATATTATTTTCTTGTTGAAATATCTTTGTCCCCGATCACGTATTTGATGTTGTAATCTAGTGTTCTGGTAAGTCATACTTGTGCGTATATCTTATACTAGCCCTTCATATTTCTATTTAGGAGTGTGACATTCGAGTCAGAAGTGCATGTTTCAAATCGACAATGTATATCTATATCCATATGTATTCACGTTTGAACCACTCTCTTTTATGTACGACAAATCTAATCGTTTAAGTTCAAACTCTCCTAATGTTTACCGTTATTGTAGTCCCTAGTCAGGCAATCAACAGGTGTTGCTGTGTCTGATATGATGCTGAGTTTAATTGGTGTAGTGCAAGATTTTGTTTATCAATGAAGTTCGTGTAGTGTTATGTTATCTGAATCAACCATCATAAATGGGTGACTTTCTCAATCATATGTCACAATCCACACTTACAACAAGTTCAATATTCAAACACATATAATTAGGTTGTTATTATTAACTTGGAACAAATATACAGTACTTAGGTATGTGTACCAATGATTAAAACGTTAGATTGTGTTGATGCCTGAGTGTATATCTATGATTCACTAACACACATGTTAACAGTTAAATATGGTATTGTTTTGACAGGGAAGAATCACAAGCCATTGACAAAAGTCAGGACTGAATTACATTGCAGTATTCATTTTACCTCGAATGTGTAGTACTTATCTGTTGATATAAATACACAAAAACGTTGATCACAAACAAAACACAGAATAATGCATTTTCGTGTTAATAAAATAAAGACCTGAGTAAATTATACTGGTATACAGCGTTTTTAACAGGTGCAACTATGTCATATATGTAGATGTCAGGTCTGGTGCACATGTGTCATTCGAGTGTTATGTGAGAACAAAAATACAAAAATATGTGAGAATGAAAACACACCGGATCGGATGTATACAAAGTGCTAGAGATGATGATTACTCGCATGAGCAATTCTTAATTATCGTGAATATCATTGATTGTTTGCATAGATAGAATATCACCAACGAGCGGATGTATTGAAATGCTGGTATTTTAGAAATATGGGATAAGTTTGGAGCAAAATGTAAAAATGCACAAACCATGTTTACTGCTTATATTATCAGGAATACTTGCCATTGAGCAGGGCACTGAAGTGGATGTTATGACTGAATAGCACTGTATAGCTTTAGTCTTGTTCATCACAGTTTGTTGGCATTCATCATACAGTGGTGTCTCTGGATAGTGGAGCCATTTACATCTGATGTATTGGCATTTTTTGACAAGGTTACAAATGAAGTTCTAATAATATTATGCACATTTTTAACTGCATTGCTAGAATTATTTAGTGAAGTAACCGAATTAACTTCCAGTCGATAATGTTGTATAAAAGATAAGATAATCTGATGTTAAGCATGTTGTCTCAAGGAACTGTGCAGAGACGATCAATTAAATTGCAATGTTCGCTCTCTGATAATACATGTATTCATCATGATTCATTTGGAAATATCCTTTTCACATCACAATCTCTTTGTTTTTAGTCATATATTGAATGTTGTAACCATGTGATATTTTTTACTTGTGCAGATATCTGGAGTCTTTTACAATTACAGGGTTATAACATTTAAATCAAAAGTTCCGGTCTTGGATCAATAAATCTTCGTCTATATCCATAGGTATCCCAGTTTGAATCACTCTGTTGATTGTATGATACATCAGAAATTCGTCATGATTAGAAGAAAGTTTACCGTTTTTGTAGTATCAAAGTTCACTGTTATTATAGTCTTTAATGAGGCAGTCACATCGACAGCTGAGGCATCTGATATGAGGCTGAATTTAATCTAATTGCAAGTTTGTGTCACTTAATATCATAGACCTACATATACGTGTATGTATGTCTATGGTCAATAAAATGTGTTTATGGTTGAGTCAGGATCAGCTTTATAAAATTATCAAAATAGAACACAAAATATGATCAGACTGGAATTAACATTAATTTCCTGGTTCACAAACACATTTCTTGAAACTAATTCCACAGCATTACATATCCTGTTTGAAATGATAAAAAAAAAATTCATACGAAATGCAAGAGTTTCAAATATGGATTAGTGATGTAATGGAGAAACCTGTCGGGCGTGGGAAATTAGTTTAGAAACGATATTTCTAATTTGTTTTGAAACGATAGTCTTGTCGTTCAGGGATAACTTCCTGTCAGGTGTCACTGCTGGCGGACGTTAAATCTGTCCCTGAGGATACCATCAACTCAGTAGCCTTCTGGCTTGTGATTAGGTACTTATGTACTTGTCATATATCTATTCCATGGGGTTTGTTCCAGATTTCTAAATTATTTTCCATAGGTTGTTGGGCAGTTGTATACTAATTCCATCATGTGTACAGTGGGGACGGCTGCATTTGATAAACTGTGTGGTCGGGCTTTGTTTCTGTTGCAAAATGTTGTGTTTTACGTTTGTTATTCGAATCATCAAAGTCTGACAATTGGTGGTAATAGATTGATTCTTACATTCATACCACTGAGTCGGTGTCACTGCTGGCGGACGTTAAATCTGTCCCCGAGGATACCATCAACTCAGTAGCCTTCTGGCTTGTGATTAGGTACTTATGTACTTGTCATATATCTATTCCATGGGGTTTGTTCCAGATTTCTAAATTATTTTCATAGGTTGTTGGGCAGTTGTATACTAATTCCATCATGTGTACAGTGGGGACGGCTGCATTTGACACACTGTCTGCCCCTGGTGGCGCCGGTGTGTCTTTGGATAAACTGTGTGGTCGGGCTTTGTTTCTGTTGCAAAATGTTGTGTTTTACGTTTGTTATTCGAATCATGAAAGTCTGACAATTGGTGGTAATAGATTGATTCTTACATACCTGTCAGAAATACACGTGCTGAAGTGCACATTCTCAGAAAAGTGTACTGGTGAATACACAAACAAAAATATCTTCGAAACAACTATGAGTCATTGGCCTGCTGCTAGGAGGTGAAGAAACCCAATAGCAACGCCTGAAAACATCTGCTCCATGCGTGAAGAGTCGTTCAATCACTCTCAGTGGGTCTCACCTGATCTTTTATAATCAATATTCAGCTTTGCACACTGTGTTTCGTGCTATTTCCTCATTCACCTGATGATTGACCATTCACCATCTGTGATAGTGGAGTGAATCATAATAGAATAACAACTGGCATAGGTCAAGAACAGATGTGGAATGAGTATACTTTTCTAAAGCGGATTTTCATGCTGTATAATATTGGTGCATTGTGATATTATGTGAATAACCTAAGCTAATAGGACAACTGAACTGCAATGGTGTTGGAATCTCTAGTAGTTAGAAGGATGAGATTATACCTGTGCCATTCCTGAATTCAGGGAAGATATCATTCCTGAAAAATGAACGACAAATCCTCGATTGCAATGGTGACCATAATAATGTGATATGAAAACTATGAATGAGAACAATTCTCAGACTGGGTGGATACAACATAACATGTGATTTATTGCGAATAAATAATTGAAAGCCTGCAGGAAAATCAATATGTCAAGTTGGATGAACTACGGATTCGATTATTCAGGTTACCTCAATCGTCAACAGCCATCCACTAAGGTACACTGACTTTATGGTGTAATCTATTCACTAAATGTAATATAGTCAACATACATCCAATGATGTATGTTGAATAGTTTGTATTTCCATAATCCATTTAATTATGATAATGTCATCTGTTGTTGAAATATTGCATTCAACTGTAGTTATATAAATTAGGATCCTTCGTGCATAAATTGGTTCGCAGTTCCGCACTGTTCTATTCGATGTACACTGGAAACAACTATATTGTGTACACCATCTGCCCCCAATGCCTTTGAGCTTCAATAATTGGTCGGGTTGCATTTCTATTCTTAAATGTTTGATATTAAGTGTTCTATTGGTATCAACAAAATCATCTGTACTAGGTTGAAAAGGTTAAAATGAATACAGCCATGCTCCTGACTAACATGGAATGTAAATATTTTGGTTTGATTTATATGCTAATGCAGTGAACATGTGGGTAATGTATATTTGTCTAGCGTATTTTGAACAGGTGTCATTATCCTATATAACAATTGTGAGTTGAATAGATAGGATGGGACTATTGCTAGTGCAAAACTCTCACCTATTTGCTTATATAATGAGAACATAGCACATTTCGGTGTGTAGTGTATACACACAAATATATACATGAGGTAACAGTACAGATCCAGTGAAAATAGGAAAATAATTCAGACACAGCTGGCGATCGGGCATTCTATTGCGGATTATATACTTGACTATCAAAAAGACATTCAATCAATGTAGGTGGGTTTCACCTGATCTTTCATAATCAATATCCAGCTTTGTGCATGTGTATCTCGTGCCATTTCCTCAATTGTATGACGATCGCCTGTTCACCATCTGTGAATGATAATAAAATAACAGCCATGATAGGGCAATACCAGATGTGGAATGGATTACTTATTTCTAAAGCAGGTTTTCATGTGGAATATTGGACCCGATAATATGCCGATCATAAACTAAGAGGATAACATAGACTGCAATGGATTTGAAATCTAAAGATACTTGAAGGATGAGCTGATGTCTGTGTAATATATCATGTCTGAATAATACGTAGTAGTTGAATGCAATGGTGACCATCATAATATGGTATGATGAGAACAACTCTCAGACTGGGTGGATACGATATAATATGTTATTGATTGCAATTCAATAATTCGAAGCCTACAGGAAAATCAATATGTCAAGTTGGATGAACTATGGATTTGATTATTCAGTGTACCTAGATCAGCAACATCCATCCACCAGGGTACATTTGTACGGAGCCGCTGAAAGGACATGGAAGAAATATTTTTTCGACATATGGTTATTGCGTTCCCTCGCAATATTATCGCGTTCCCTCGCATTCCGGATCGCGTTCCCTTGCGATCTTATTGCATTCCCTCGCATTCCGGATCGCATTCCCTTGCGATATTATCGCGTTCCCTCGTGATCATATTGCATTCCCTCGCATTCCGGATTGCGTTCCCTCGCGATCTTATTGCATTCCCTCGCATTCCGGATCGCGTTCCCTTGCGATCTTATTGCATTCCCTCGCATTCCGGATCGCATTCCCTTGCGATATTATCGCGTTCCCTCGTGATCATATTGCATTCCCTCGCATTCTGGATCGCGTTCCCTCGCATTGTGCTGACGCTAATGACTTCTGGGAAGGTTTTTCTACAAGAACGCGAGGGAACGTGATCCGGAATGCGAGGGAATGCAATAAGATCGCGAGGGAATGCGATATTATTGCGAGGGAACGCAAAAATATTGCGAGGGAACGTAATAACAATGTGCTAAAAATATTTCTTCCATGTCCTCTCAGAGGCTCCGTACATTTGTGTTATGACATACTTTTCTTTTTTCAAAATGTAATATTTTTCAATATACATCCAGTAATATTAGATGATATACATACATTTTTATAAATATAATAATGTTGCTGAATTATTGTGTTCAGCTGTGAACATATACATCACGACGATTGTACACATATTGTTGTGCACTAATCCCATTTGGTGTACACTGTAAACAAGTACTAATATATTGTACAAACCTTCTTCCCGTGATGACATCAGTTTGACTTTATGCATAAATGTTTGGTCGGGCTACGTTTCAATTCCATAAGTGTTTGATAATGGGTGATCAATAGTGATCATGAAAAATGTTTTTACTGGGGGGAGTTGGTTGATACACATATTTCTCTCGATAAAAAAAATTAATACAACGACGCTTCATGCATGTGTGTATATTTCAATCATATGTATTGACCAAGAATCATTTTAAAACGAAATAACTAGGTTAGTTGAACAAAAACAGTGGAATGTGATAAGGCTCATATTGTATGTATTTGTGTGTGAGGGTTTTCAACACGGCTCACCTCAAATTATAGTCCTGTATACTGCACTTCTGACCTGCATACACTTATCTTATATATGTTGTCTCGGAAACAGGACAATAATAAGGTATGTTGATCAATGATTAAAACGTACAATATGTCGGATACTGGTAAAGTATAAAAATTCAGGACTGAATTTCAATTTGTAGCATTTTAACCATGCATCTATAGTGAATAACAGCAGATATATACGTATCATTAGATGAATATGTTCGTTATACATGTAAGAAATATTAATATCTTGATTAAATACCAGCATTTTCCTGATTTATACATATTCAAAATCTTTATATCTTGATTTGATTTTTAGCTAATACACTAATCTTTTGGGAAATGTTTACTCGTCTATTGCATTTTGAACAGCTGTGACTATCGCATATTGAAATCGTGGGTTGAATCGATCTGTTGGGTCTACTTCAAATATATGTCAATTGATAAAAAAAAATGTTACACCTGGTGCAAAATTCTCACCTATTTATGTATGTAATGACTAAATAACACACATGGCGCGTTGTGTATACAACCAAATGTATTCATGGGATAACAGTGCAGATACATTGAAAATGGTGGAAATAATTCGGAAACAGCTGGTGATTGGGCATTTTATTTCGGATTATATGCTTGATTACCGAATTGCACCGGATGTATATACACGATATTATCATTATTATTATTACATATGAGATTACTCACGTGGAAAATGGTGTGAATATTACATACTCTAACCTTTAGTATTGATCTGAATATGCCGTGCATCATTATATATGCAGTGTGCACATAGACGGGATTTAAATATAACAGTGTTGGATTGGTAGACATAGGACAGAGGATTTATTGAACAACGTTTATAGTAGGAAATATAGGGCAAGTTTGGGACAAGATGCCAAGCTACACAAATCATGCTTATCACTCACATTACCAGGAATTCCGGCCTTTGAAAAGGACTCTGAAGGTAGATTAACAAAATGTAATAGCCTTCGATTTGTTGCCTAACACATACGTATGCGATGTGTGAAATGTTATGGATAATCATAATCTGACATATTATTTGCATTACTCAACCGGATACCATAACTGATTATGTACATGATTAGAAAGTTTACCGTTTTTGTAGTATCAAAGTTACCGTTATAATAGTCTTCGATGAGGCAGTCACGTTGACATCTGAGGCGTCTGATATGAGGCTGAATTTGATCTAATTGCAAGTTTGTGTCACTTAATATCATAGACCTACATATACGTGTATGTATGTCTATGGTCAATAAAATATGTTTATGGTTGCCTCAGGATCAGCTTCCTGAAATTATCAAAATAGAACACAAAATATGATCAGACTGGAATTAACATAAATTTCCTGGTTCACAAACATATTTCTTGAACTAATTCCACAGCATTACATAGCCACTGTTTGAAATTATAACAAAAAAAACATTCATACGAAATGCCAGAGTTTCAAATATGGATTAGCGATGTGATGTAGAAACCTGTCGTGCGTGGGAAATTAGTTTAGAAACGATATTTCTAATTTGTTTTAAAACGATAGTCTTGTCGTTCAGGGATAACTTCCTGTCAGAAATACACGTGCTGAAGTGCACATTCTCAGAAAAGTGTACTGGTGAATACACAAACATAAATATCTTCGAAACCACTATGAGTCATTGGCCTGCTGCTAGGAGGTGAAGAAACCCAATAGCAACGCCTGAAAACATCTGCTGCATGCGTGAAGAGTCGTTCAATCACTCTCAGTGGGTCTCACCTGATCTTTCATAATCAATATTCAGCTTTGCACACTGTGTTTTGTGCTGTTTCCTTATTCACCTGATGATTGACCATTCCATCCCCCATATGTGAATGGTCAGAATAACAATAGATATATTGTTGTTCTAATAATATAATAACAACCAGGACAGGGCAAGAATAGATGTGGAATTACCATTCTTTTCTAAAGCGGATTTTCATGCCGGATAATATTGGTGCATTGTGATATTAACCTAAGCATTGTGATAATAACCTAAGCTAAGAGGACAACTGAACTGCAATGATATTGGAATCTCTAGTAGTTTGGAAGATACGCTGATATCTGTGCCATTCCTGAATTCAGGGAACATGTCATTCCTGAAAAATGAATGGCAACTCCTCGACTGCAATGATCACCATAATATACGGTATGAACACTATGAATGAGAACAATTCTCAGACTACGTTGGATACAACATAACATGTGATTTATTGCAAATAAATAATTGAACGCCTGCAGGAAAATCAACATGTCAAGCTGGATGAACTACGGATTCGATTATTCAGGTTACCTCAATCGTCAACAGCCATCCACCAAGGTACACTGACTTTATGATGTAATCTATTCACTAAATGTAATATTGTCAACATACATCCAATGATGTATGTTGAATAGCTTGTATATCCATAATCCATTTAATTATGATAATGTCATCTGTTGTTGAAATATTTCATTCAACTGTAGATATATAAATTATGATCATTTGTGCATAAATTAGTTTGCTGTTGTGCACTGTTCCATTTGATGTACACTGGAAACTACTGTATTGTGCACACCATCTGCCCCTTATGGCGTCAGTGTGGCTTTGAGCTGCAATAATTGGTCGGGCTGCGTTTCAATTCCTAAATGTTTGATATTAAGTGTTCTCTTGCTATCAACAAAATCTTTTGTACTAGGTTGAACAGGTTAAAATAAATACAACCACGCTTAATGTATGTGTATATTTGATCACATGTATTTATCAAGACCAATTTTAAAACAATATGGTTTATGTTGGATACTGGTACGTGTCCATGATTCACTGACAATTATCAAAATAACCATCAACCAGTATCGAAATTCCAGACTAAATTCCAATTTGTTTATAGCATTTTGATTGTGCATCCATACTGAGTATCAGCCATGGTCCTGGTTAACATGGAATGTAAATATTTTGGTTTGATTTATATGCTAATGCAATGAAAATGTGGGTAATGTATATTTGTCTAGCGTATTTTGAACAGGTGTCATTATCCTATATAACAATTGTGATTTGAATAGATAGGATGGGACTATTACTAGTGCAAAACTCTCACATATTTGCTTATATAATGAGAACATAGCACATTTCGGTGTGTAGTGTATACACACAAATATATACATGAGGTAACAGTACAGATCCAGTGAAAATAGGAAAATAATTCAGACACAGCTGGCGATCGGGCATTCTATTGCGGATTATATACTTGACTATCGAAAAGACATTCAATCAATGTAGGTGGGTTTCACCTGATCTTTCATAATCAATATCCAGCTTTGTGCATGTATCTCGTGCCATTTCCTCAATTGTATGACCATCGCCTGTTCACCATCTGTGGATGATAATAAAATAACAGCCATGATAGGGCAATACCAGATGTGGAATGGATTACTTATTTCAAAAGCAGGTTTTCATGTGGACTATTACTGGACGTGGTATTATGTCGATAACATAAACTAAGAGGATAACTTTAACTGCCATGGCATTGACATCTCTAGTTATTTGAAGGATGAACTGATATCTGTGTAGTATAGCATGCCTGAATAACATGTAGTTGA
This sequence comes from Terebella lapidaria, assembly GCA_949152475.1. NCBI lineage: Eukaryota > Metazoa > Annelida > Polychaeta > Terebellida > Terebellidae > Terebella > Terebella lapidaria. The sequence goes on along the minus strand of OX424570.1, from coordinate 6,545,056 downwards.
TCGCAAAGGTGTCAATGGTAATATGGTATGAATGACAACAACTCTCAGACTGGGTGGATACGAAGCCTACATGAAAATCAATATGTCAAGTTGGATGAACTACGGATTTGATTATTCAGGTTACCTCAATCAGCAACATCCATCCACAAGGGTACATTTGTGTTATGACATACTTTTTTTTTCAAAATGTAATATTTTTCAATATACATCCAGTAATGTTAGATAGTATCCATACATTTTTATAAATGTAATCTGTTGCTGAATTATTGTGTTCAACTGTGAATATATACACTATGATCTGTTGTGCACAAATTGTTGTGCACTAATCCTATTTGGTGTACAGCAACTACTAATATAATGTATAAACCGTCTGCCCGTGATGATATCAGTGTGACTTTGGGGATAAATGTTTGGTAGGGCTGCGATTCTGTTTCATAGTGTTTGATATTAGATGATCGACAGGTATTATGGAAATATTTTTACCAGAGGGAGTAAGTTGATATACATATTTCTCTCGATAAAAATGAAGACAATCACGCTCAATGCATGAGTGTATAATTCTATCACATGTATTGACCGATAATCATTTTAAAACAAAATAGTTAGGTTAGTTGAACAATAAATGGGGAGTGTGATGAGGCTCACATTGTATGTATTTGTGTGTGAGGGTCTCCAGCACGGCTCACCTAAAATTATAATCCTGTATACTGAACTTCTGACCTGCATACACTTATCATATATATGTTGTCTCGGAAACATGACGATAATGAGGTATGCTGATCAATGATTAAAACGTACTATATGTCGGATACTGGTAAGGTATTCACCAACCAGTATAAAAATTCAGGACTGAATTTCAGTTTGTAGCATTTTAACCATGCATCTATAGTAAACAACAGCAGATATATACGTATCATCACATGAATATGTACGTTACTAGTATACATGTATGAAATATTAATATCTTGATTAAATACCAGCATGTTCCTGACTTATATATGTTCAAAATCTTAATATCTTGGTTCGATTTTTATGCTAATAAACTAATCATTTGGATTGAAAGATGTATACTCGTCTATTATATTTTGAACAGGTGTGACTATCGCATATTGAAATCGTGGGTTGAATCGATGTGTTGGGTCTACTTCAAATATATGTCAATCGATGAAAAAAAAATGTTACACCTGGTGCAAAATTTTCACCTATTTATGTATGTAATGACTAAATAACACACGTGGCGAGTTGTGTATATAACCAAATGTATTCATGGGATAACAGTGCAGATACATTGAAAATGGTGGAAATAATTCGGAAACAGCTGGTGATTGGGCATTTTATTTCGGATTATATGCTCGATTACAAATTGCACCAGATGTATATACACTATATTATCACTATTACTATTACATATGACATTACTCACGTGGAAAATAGTGTGAATATTACATACTCTAACCTTTAGTATTGATCTGAATATGCCGTGCATCATTATATATACAGTGTGCACAGAGACGGGATTTAAATATAACAGTGTTGGATTGGTAGACATAGGACAGAGGATTTATTGAACAACGTTTATAGTAGGAAATATAGGGCAAGTTTGGGACAAGATGCCAAGCTACACAAATCATGCTTATCACTCACATTACCAGGAATTTCGGCCATTGAAAAGGACTCTGAAGGTAGATTAACAAAATGTAATAGCCTTCGATTTGTTGCCTAACACATACGTATGCGATATGTGAAATGTTATGGATAATCATAATCTGACATATTATTTGCATTACTCAACCGGATACCATAACTGATTATGTACATGATTAGAAAGTTTACCGTTTTTGTAGTATCAAAGTTACTGTTATAATAGTCTTCGATGAGGCAGTCACGTTGACATCTGAGGCGTCTGATATGAGGCTGAATTTGATCTAATTGCAAGTTTGTGTCACTTAATATCATAGACCTACATATACGTGTATGTATGTCTATGGTCAATAAAATATGTTTATGGTTGCCTCAGGATCAGCTTCCTGAAATTATCAAAATAGAACACAAAATATGATCAGACTGGAATTAACATAAATTTCCTGGTTCACAAACATATTTCTTGAACTAATTCCACAGCATTACATAGCCACTGTTTGAAATGATAACAAAAAACATTCATACAAAATGCCAGAGTTTCAAATATGGATTAGCGATGTGATGTAGAAACCTGTCGTGCGTGGGAAATTAGTTTAGAAACGATATTTCTAATTTGTTTTAAAACGATAGTCTTGTCGTTCAGGGATAACTTCCTGTCAGAAATACACGTGCTGAAGTGCACATTCTCAGAAAAGTGTACTGGTGAATACACAAACATAAATATCTTCGAAACAACTATGAGTCATTGGCCTGCTGCTAGGAGGTGAAGAAACCCAATAGCAACGCCTGAAAACATCTGCTGCATGCGTGAAGAGTCGTTCAATCACTCTCAGTGGGTCTCACCTGATCTTTCATAATCAATATTCAGCTTTGCACACTGTGTTTTGTGCTGTTTCCTTATTCACCTGATGATTGACCATTCCATCCCCCATATGTGAATGGTCAGAATAACAATAGATATATTGTTATTCTAATAATATAATAACAACCAGGACAGGGCAAGAATAGATGTGGAATTACTATTGTTTTCTAAAGTGGATTTTCATGCCGGACAATATTGGTGCATTGTGATATTAACCTAAGCATTGTGATAATAACCTAAGCTAAGAGGACAACTGAACTGCAATGATATTGGAATCTCTAGTAGTTTGAAAGATACGTTGATGTCTGTGCCATTCCTGAATTCAGCGAAGATGTCATTCCTGAAAAATGAATGGCAACTCCTCGACTGCAATGATCACCATAATATACGGTATGAAAACTATGAATGAGAACAATTCTCAGACTACGTTGGATACAACATAACATGTGATTTATTGCAAATAAATAATTGAACGCCTGCAGGAAAATCAACATGTCAAGCTGGATGAACTACGGATTCGATTATTCAGGTTACCTCAATCGTCAACAGCCATCCACCAAGGTACACTGACTTTATGATGTAATCTATTCACTAAATGTAATATTGTCAACATACATCCAATGATGTATGTTGAATAGCTTGTATATCCATAATCCATTTAATTATGATAATGTCATCTGTTGTTGAAATATTTCATTCAACTGTAGATATATAAATTATGATCATTTGTGCATAAATTAGTTTGCTGTTGTGCACTGTTCCATTTGATGTACACTGGAAACTACTGTATTGTGCACACCATCTGCCCCTTATGGCGTCAGTGTGGCTTTGAGCTGCAATAATTGGTCGGGCTGCGTTTCAATTCCTAAATGTTTGATATTAAGTGTTCTCTTGCTATCAACAAAATCTTTTGTACTAGGTTGAACAGGTTAAAATAAATACAACCACGCTTAATGTATGTGTATATTTGATCACATGTATTTATCAAGACCAATTTTAAAACAATATGGTTTATGTCGGATACTGGTACGTGTCCATGATTCACTGACAATTATCAAAATAACCATCAACCAGTATCGAAATTCCAGACTAAATTCCAATTTGTTTATAGCATTTTGATTGTGCATCCATACTGAGTATCAGCCATGCTCCTGGTTAACATGGAATGTAAATATTTTGGTTTGATTTATATGCTAATGCAGTGAACATGTGGGTAACGTATATTTGTCTAGCGTATTTTGAACAGGTGTCATTATCCTATATAACAATTGTGAGTTGAATAGATAGGATGGGACTATTGCTAGTGCAAAACTCTCACCTATTTGCTTATATAATGAGAACATAGCACATTTCGGTGTGTAGTGTATACACACAAATATATACATGAGGTAACAGTACAGATCCAGTGAAAATAGGAAAATAATTCAGACACAGCTGGCGATCGGGCATTCTATTGCGGATTATATACTTGACTATCAAAAAGACATTCAATCAATGTGGGTGGGTTTCACCTGATCTTTCATAATCAATATCCAGCTTTGTGCATGTATCTCGTGCCATTTCCTCAATTGTATGACGATCGCCTGTTCACCATCTGTGAATGATAATAAAATAACAGCCATGATAGGTCAATACCAGATGTGGAATGGATTACTCATTTCTAAAGCAGGTTTTCATGTGGAATATTGGACCCGATAATATGCCGATAACATAAACTAAGAGGATAACATAGACTGCAATGGATTTGAAATCTCTAGCTATTTGAAGGATGAGCTGATGTCTGTAATATGTCATGCCTGAATAACATGGTATGAATGACAACAACTCTCAGACTGGGTGGATATGATATAATATGTGATTGCAATTCAATAATTCGAAGCCTGCATGAAAATCAATATGTCATGTTGGATGAACTACGGATTTGATTATTCAGGTTACCTCAATCAGCAACATCCATCCACCAGGGTACATTTGTGTTATGATATATATATTTTTTTTCAAAATATAATATTTGTCATTATACATCCAGTAATGTTAGATAGTATCCATACATTTTTATAAATGTAATCTGTTGCTGAATTATTGTGTTCAACTGTGAATATATACACTATGATCTGTTGTGCACAAATTATTGTGCACTTATCCTATTTGGTGTACAGCAACTACTAATATATTGTATAAACCGTCTGCCCGTGATGATACAAGTGTGACTTTGGGGATAAATGTTTGGTCGGGCTGCGATTCTGTTTCATAGTGTTTGATATTAGGTGATCGACAGGTATCATGGAAATATTTTCACCAGAGGGAGTACGTTGATATACATATTTCTCTCGATAAAAATGAAGACAATCACGCTTCATGCATGAGTGTATATTTCAATCACGTGTATTGATCGAGAATCATTTTAAAACAAATCATTTAAGTTAGTTGAACAATGAATGGGGTGTGTGATAAAGCTCACATATGTATATGTGTGTGAGGGTTTCCAACACGGCTCACCTAAAATTATAATCCTGTATACTGAACTTCTGACCTGCATACACTTATCATATATATGTTGTCTCGGAAACATGACAATAATAAGGTATGCTGATCAATGATTAAAACGTACTATATGTCGGATACTGGTAAGGTATTCACCAACCAGTATAAAAATGCAGGACTGAATTTCAGTTTGTAGCATTTTAACCATGTATCTATAGTAAACAACAGCAGATATATACGTATCATCACATGAATATGTCCGTTACTAGTATACATGTATGAAATATTGGTATCTTGATTAAATACCAGCATGTTCCTGACTTATATATGTTCAAAATCTTAATATCTTGGTTCGATTTTTATGATAATAAACTAATCATTTGGATTGGAAGATGTATACTCGTCTATTATATTTTGAACAGGTGTGACTATCGCATATTGAAATCGTGGGTTGAATCGATGTGTTGGGTCTACTTAAATATATGTCAATCGATGCAAAAAAAAATGTTACACCTGGTGCAAAACTCTCACCTATTTATGCATGTAATGACGGAATAACACACATTGCGCGTTGTGTATACAACCAAATGTATTCATGGGATAACAGTGCAGATCCATTGAAAATGGTGGAAATAATTCAGAAACAGCTGGTGATTGGGCATTTTATTTCGGATCATATGCTCGATTACCAAATTGCACCAGATGTATATACACTATATTATCACTATTACTATTACATATGACATTACTCACGTGAAAAATAGTGTGAATATTACATACTCTAACCTTTAGTATTGATCTGAATATGCCGTGCATCATTATATATACAGTGTGCACAGAGACGGGATTTAAATATAACAGTGTTGGATTGGTAGACATAGGACAGAGGATTTATTGAACAACGTTTATAGTAGGAAATATAGGGCAAGTTTGGGACAAGATGCCAAGCTACACAAATCATGCTTATCACTCACATTACCAGGAATTCCGGCCATTGAAAAGGACTCTGAAGGTAGATTAACAAAATGTAATAGCCTTCGAGTTGTTGCCTAACACATACGTATGCGATGTGTGAAATGTTATGGATAATCATAATCTGACATATTATTTGCATTACTCAACCGGATACCATAACTGATTATGTACATGATTAGAAAGTTTACCGTTTTTGTAGTATCAAAGTTACTGTTATAATAGTCTTCGATGAGGCAGTCACGTTGACATCTGAGGCGTCTGATATGAGGCTGAATTTGATCTAATTGCAAGTTTGTGTCACTTAATATCATAGACCTACATATACGTGTATGTATGTCTATGGTCAATAAAATATGTTTATGGTTGCCTCAGGATCAGCTTCCTGAAATTATCAAAATAGAACACAAAATATGATCAGACTGGAATTAACATAAATTTCCTGGTTCACAAACATATTTCTTGAACTAATTCCACAGCATTACATAGCCACTGTTTGAAATGATAACAAAAAAAACATTCATACGAAATGCCAGAGTTTCAAATATGGATTAGCGATGTGATGTAGAAACCTGTCGTGCGTGGGAAATTAGTTTAGAAACGATATTTCTAATTTGTTTTAAAACGATAGTCTTGTCGTTCAGGGATAACTTCCTGTCAGAAATACACGTGCTGAAGTGCACATTCTCAGAAAAGTGTACTGGTGAATACACAAACATAAATATCTTCGAAACCACTATGAGTCATTGGCCTGCTGCTAGGAGGTGAAGAAACCCAATAGCAACGCCTGAAAACATCTGCTGCATGCGTGAAGAGTCGTTCAATCACTCTCAGTGGGTCTCACCTGATCTTTCATAATCAATATTCAGCTTTGCACACTGTGTTTTGTGCTGTTTCCTTATTCACCTGATGATTGACCATTCCATCCCCCATATGTGAATGGTCAGAATAACAATAGATATATTGTTATTCTAATAATATAATAACAACCAGGACAGGGCAAGAATAGATGTGGAATTACTATTGTTTTCTAAAGTGGATTTTCATGCCGGACAATATTGGTGCATTGTGATATTAACCTAAGCATTGTGATAATAACCTAAGCTAAGAGGACAACTGAACTGCAATGATATTGGAATCTCTAGTAGTTTGAAAGATACGTTGATGTCTGTGCCATTCCTGAATTCAGCGAAGATGTCATTCCTGAAAAATGAATGGCAACTCCTCGACTGCAATGATCACCATAATATACGGTATGAAAACTATGAATGAGAACAATTCTCAGACTACGTTGGATACAACATAACATGTGATTTATTGCAAATAAATAATTGAACGCCTGCAGGAAAATCAACATGTCAAGCTGGATGAACTACGGATTCGATTATTCAGGTTACCTCAATCGTCAACAGCCATCCACCAAGGTACACTGACTTTATGATGTAATCTATTCACTAAATGTAATATTGTCAACATACATCCAATGATGTATGTTGAATAGCTTGTATATCCATAATCCATTTAATTATGATAATGTCATCTGTTGTTGAAATATTTCATTCAACTGTAGATATATAAATTATGATCATTTGTGCATAAATTAGTTTGCTGTTGTGCACTGTTCCATTTGATGTACACTGGAAACTACTGTATTGTGCACACCATCTGCCCCTTATGGCGTCAGTGTGGCTTTGAGCTGCAATAATTGGTCGGGCTGCGTTTCAATTCCTAAATGTTTGATATTAAGTGTTCTCTTGCTATCAACAAAATCTTTTGTACTAGGTTGAACAGGTTAAAATAAATACAACCACGCTTAATGTATGTGTATATTTGATCACATGTATTTATCAAGACCAATTTTAAAACAATATGGTTTATGTCGGATACTGGTACGTGTCCATGATTCACTGACAATTATCAAAATAACCATCAACCAGTATCGAAATTCCAGACTAAATTCCAATTTGTTTATAGCATTTTGATTGTGCATCCATACTGAGTATCAGCCATGCTCCTGGTTAACATGGAATGTAAATATTTTGGTTTGATTTATATGCTAATGCAGTGAACATGTGGGTAACGTATATTTGTCTAGCGTATTTTGAACAGGTGTCATTATCCTATATAACAATTGTGAGTTGAATAGATAGGATGGGACTATTGCTAGTGCAAAACTCTCACCTATTTGCTTATATAATGAGAACATAGCACATTTCGGTGTGTAGTGTATACACACAAATATATACATGAGGTAACAGTACAGATCCAGTGAAAATAGGAAAATAATTCAGACACAGCTGGCGATCGGGCATTCTATTGCGGATTATATACTTGACTATCAAAAAGACATTCAATCAATGTGGGTGGGTTTCACCTGATCTTTCATAATCAATATCCAGCTTTGTGCATGTATCTCGTGCCATTTCCTCAATTGTATGACGATCGCCTGTTCACCATCTGTGAATGATAATAAAATAACAGCCATGATAGGTCAATACCAGATGTGGAATGGATTACTCATTTCTAAAGCAGGTTTTCATGTGGAATATTGGACCCGATAATATGCCGATAACATAAACTAAGAGGATAACATAGACTGCAATGGATTTGAAATCTCTAGCTATTTGAAGGATGAGCTGATGTCTGTAATATGTCATGCCTGAATAACATGGTATGAATGACAACAACTCTCAGACTGGGTGGATATGATATAATATGTGATTGCAATTCAATAATTCGAAGCCTGCATGAAAATCAATATGTCATGTTGGATGAACTACGGATTTGATTATTCAGGTTACCTCAATCAGCAACATCCATCCACCAGGGTACATTTGTGTTATGATATATATATTTTTTTTCAAAATATAATATTTGTCATTATACATCCAGTAATGTTAGATAGTATCCATACATTTTTATAAATGTAATCTGTTGCTGAATTATTGTGTTCAACTGTGAATATATACACTATGATCTGTTGTGCACAAATTATTGTGCACTTATCCTATTTGGTGTACAGCAACTACTAATATATTGTATAAACCGTCTGCCCGTGATGATACAAGTGTGACTTTGGGGATAAATGTTTGGTCGGGCTGCGATTCTGTTTCATAGTGTTTGATATTAGGTGATCGACAGGTATCATGGAAATATTTTCACCAGAGGGAGTACGTTGATATACATATTTCTCTCGATAAAAATGAAGACAATCACGCTTCATGCATGAGTGTATATTTCAATCACGTGTATTGATCGAGAATCATTTTAAAACAAATCATTTAAGTTAGTTGAACAATGAATGGGGTGTGTGATAAAGCTCACATATGTATATGTGTGTGAGGGTTTCCAACACGGCTCACCTAAAATTATAATCCTGTATACTGAACTTCTGACCTGCATACACTTATCATATATATGTTGTCTCGGAAACATGACAATAATAAGGTATGCTGATCAATGATTAAAACGTACTATATGTCGGATACTGGTAAGGTATTCACCAACCAGTATAAAAATGCAGGACTGAATTTCAGTTTGTAGCATTTTAACCATGTATCTATAGTAAACAACAGCAGATATATACGTATCATCACATGAATATGTCCGTTACTAGTATACATGTATGAAATATTGATATCTTGATTAAATACCAGCATGTTCCTGACTTATATATGTTCAAAATCTTAATATCTTGGTTCGATTTTTATGATAATAAACTAATCATTTGGATTGGAAGATGTATACTCGTCTATTATATTTTGAACAGGTGTGACTATCGCATATTGAAATCGTGGGTTGAATCGATGTGTTGGGTCTACTTAAATATATGTCAATCGATGCAAAAAAAAATGTTACACCTGGTGCAAAACTCTCACCTATTTATGCATGTAATGACGGAATAACACACATTGCGCGTTGTGTATACAACCAAATGTATTCATGGGATAACAGTGCAGATCCATTGAAAATGGTGGAAATAATTCAGAAACAGCTGGTGATTGGGCATTTTATTTCGGATCATATGCTCGATTACCAAATTGCACCAGATGTATATACACTATATTATCACTATTACTATTACATATGACATTACTCACGTGAAAAATAGTGTGAATATTACATACTCTAACCTTTAGTATTGATCTGAATATGCCGTGCATCATTATATATACAGTGTGCACAGAGACGGGATTTAAATATAACAGTGTTGGATTGGTAGACATAGGACAGAGGATTTATTGAACAACGTTTATAGTAGGAAATATAGGGCAAGTTTGGGACAAGATGCCAAGCTACACAAATCATGCTTATCACTCACATTACCAGGAATTCCGGCCATTGAAAAGGACTCTGAAGGTAGATTAACAAAATGTAATAGCCTTCGAGTTGTTGCCTAACACATACGTATGCGATGTGTGAAATGTTATGGATAATCATAGTCTGACATATTATTTGCATTACTCAACCGGATACCATAACTGATTATGTACATGATTAGAAAGTTTACCGTTTTTGTAGTATCAAATTTACTGTTATAATAGTCTTCGATGAGGCAGTCACGTTGACATCTGAGGCGTCTGATATGAGGCTGAATTTGATCTAATTGCAAGTTTGTGTCACTTAATATCATAGACCTACATATACGTGTATGTATGTCTATGGTCAATAAAATATGTTTATGGTTGCCTCAGGATCAGCTTCCTGAAATTATCAAAATAGAACACAAAATATGATCAGACTGGAATTAACATAAATTTCCTGGTTCACAAACATATTTCTTGAACTAATTCCACAGCATTACATAGCCACTGTTTGAAATGATAACAAAAAACATTCATACGAAATGCCAGAGTTTCAAATATGGATTAGCGATGGGATGTAGAAACCTGTCGTGCGTGGGAAATTAGTTTAGAAACGATATTTCTAATTTGTTTTAAAACGATAGTCTTGTCGTTCAGGGATAACTTCCTGTCAGAAATACACGTGCTGAAGTGCACATTCTCAGAAAAGTGTACTGGTGAATACACAAACATAAATATCTTCGAAACAACTATGAGTCATTGGCCTGCTGCTAGGAGGTGAAGAAACCCAATAGCAACGCCTGAAAACATCTGCTGCATGCGTGAAGAGTCGTTCAATCACTCCCAGTGGGTCTCACCTGATCTTTCATAATCAATATTCAGCTTTGCACACTGTGTTTTGTGCTGTTTCCTTATTCACCTGATGATTGACCATTCCATCCCCCATATGTGAATGGTCAGAATAACAATAGATATATTGTTATTCTAATAATATAATAACAACCAGGACAGGGCAAGAATAGATGTGGAATTACTATTCTTTTCTAAAGTGGATTTTCATGCCGGACAATATTGGTGCATTGTGATATTAACCTAAGCATTGTGATAATAACCTAAGCTAAGAGGACAACTGAACTGCAATGATATTGGAATCTCTAGTAGTTTGAAAGATACGTTGATGTCTGTGCCATTCCTGAATTCAGGGAAGATGTCATTCCTGAAAAATGAATGGCAACTCCTCGACTGCAATGATCACCATAATATACGGTATGAAAACTATGAATGAGAACAATTCTCAGACTACGTTGGATACAACATAACATGTGATTTATTGCAAATAAATAATTGAACGCCTGCAGGAAAATCAACATGTCAAGCTGGATGAACTACGGATTCGATTATTCAGGTTACCTCAATCGTCAACAGCCATCCACCAAGGTACACTGACTTTATGATGTAATCTATTCACTAAATGTAATATTGTCAACATACATCCAATGATGTATGTTGAATAGCTTGTATATCCATAATCCATTTAATTATGATAATGTCATCTGTTGTTGAAATATTTCATTCAACTGTAGATATATAAATTATGATCATTTGTGCATAAATTAGTTTGCTGTTGTGCACTGTTCCATTTGATGTACACTGGAAACTACTGTATTGTGCACACCATCAGCCCCTTATGGCGTCAGTGTGGCTTTGAGCTGCAATAATTGGTCGGGCTGCGTTTCAATTCCTAAATGTTTGATATTAAGTGTTCTCTTGCTATCAACAAAATCTTTTGTACTAGGTTGAACAGGTTAAAATAAATACAACCACGCTTAATGTATGTGTATATTTGATCACATGTATTTATCAAGACCAATTTTAAAACAATATGGTTTATGTCGGATACTGGTACGTGTCCATGATTCACTGACAATTATCAAAATAACCATCAACCAGTATCGAAATTCCAGACTAAATTCCAATTTGTTTATAGCATTTTGAATGTGCATCCACACTGAATATCAGCCATGCTCCTGGTTAACATGGAATGTAAATATTTTGGTTTGATTTATATGCTAATGCAGTGAACATGTGGGTAATGTATATTTGTCTAGCGTATTTTGAACAGGTGTCATTATCCTATATAACAATTGTGAGTTGAATAGATAGGATGGGACTATTGCTAGTGCAAAACTCTCACCTATTTGCTTATATAATGAGAACATAGCACATTTCGGTGTGTAGTGTATACACACAAATATATACATGAGGTAACAGTACAGATCCAGTGAAAATAGGAAAATAATTCAGACACAGCTGGCGATCGGGCATTCTATTGCGGATTATATACTTGACTATCAAAAAGACATTCAATCAATGTAGGTGGGTTTCACCTGATCTTTCATAATCAATATCCAGCTTTGTGCATGTGTATCTCGTGCCATTTCCTCAATTGTATGACGATCGCCTGTTCACCATCTGTGAATGATAATAAAATAACAGCCATGATAGGGCAATACCAGATGTGGAATGGATTACTTATTTCTAAAGCAGGTTTTCATGTGGAATATTGGACCCGATAATATGCCGATCATAAACTAAGAGGATAACATAGACTGCAATGGATTTGAAATCTAAAGATACTTGAAGGATGAGCTGATGTCTGTGTAATATATCATGTCTGAATAATACGTAGTAGTTGAATGCAATGGTGACCATCATAATATGGTATGATGAGAACAACTCTCAGACTGGGTGGATACGATATAATATGTTATTGATTGCAATTCAATAATTCGAAGCCTACAGGAAAATCAATATGTCAAGTTGGATGAACTATGGATTTGATTATTCAGTGTACCTAGATCAGCAACATCCATCCACCAGGGTACTTTTTTCCGAAACCGCTGAAAGGACATGGAAGAAATATTTTTTCGACATATGGTTATTGCGTTCCCTCGCAATATTATCGCGTTCCCTCGCAATCCGGATCACGTTCCCTCGCGATCTTATTGCATTCCCTCACATTCCGGATTGCGTTCCCTCACGATCTTATTGCATTCCCTCGCATTCCGGATCGCGTTCCCTTGCGATATTATTGCATTCCCTCGCATTCCGGATCACGCTCCCTTGCGATATTATCGCGTTCCCTCGTGATCATATTGCATTCCCTCGCATTCTGGATCGCATTCCCTCGCATTGTGCTGACGCCAATGACTTCTGGGAAGGTTTTTCTACAAGATCGCGAGGGAACGCGATCCGGAATGCGAGGGAATGCAATAAGATCGCAAGGGAATGCGATATTATTGCGAGGGAACGCAAAAATATTGTGAGGGAACGTAATAACAATGTACTAAAAATATTTCTTCCATGTCCTCTCAGAGGCTCCGTACATTTGTGTTATGACATACTTTTCTTTTTTCAAAATGTAATATTTTTCAATATACATCCAGTAATATTAGATAATATACATACATTTTTATAAATATAATAATGTTGCTGAATTATTGTGTTCAGCTGTGAACATATACATCACGACGATTGTACACATATTGTTGTGCACTAATCCCATTTGGTGTACACTGTAAACAGGTACTAATATATTGTACAAACCTTCTTCCCGTGATGACATCAGTTTGACTTTATGCATAAATGTTTGGTCGGGCTACGTTTCAATTCCATAAGTGTTTGATAATGGGTGATTAATAGTGATCATGAAAAATGTTTTCACTGGGGGGAGTTGGTTGATACACATATTTCTCTCGATAAAAAAAATTAATACAATGACGCTTCATGCATGTGTGTATATTTCAATCATATGTATTGACCGAGAATCATTTTAAAACAAAATAGTTAGGTTAGTTGAACAATAAATGGGGAGTGTGATGAGGCTCACATTGTATGTATTTGTGTGTGAGGGTCTCCAACACGGCTCATATAAAATTATAATTTTTACTGCACTTGTGACCTGCATACACTTATCACATATATGTTGTCTCGGAAACATGACAATAATGAGGTATGCTGATCATAGATTAAAACATACTATATGTCGGATACTTGTAAAGTATTCACCAACCAGTATGAAAATTCAGGACTGAATTTCAATTCGTAGCATTTTAACCATGCATCTATAGTAAATAACAGCAGATATATACGTATCATCACATGAATATGTTCGTTATACATGTATGAAATATTAATATCTTGATTAAATACCAGCATGTGCCTGATTTATACATGTTCAAAATCTTAATATCTTGGTTTGATTTTTATGCTAATACACTAATCTTTTGGGAAATGTTTACTCGTCTATTGCATTTTGAACAGGTGTGACTATCGCTATTTTGAAATCGTGGGTTGAATCGATGTGTTGGGTCTACTTCAAATATATGTCAATTGATAAAAAAAATGTTACACCTGGTGCAAAACTCTCACCTATTTATGCATGTAATGACTGAATAACACACATGGCGCGTTGTGTATACAGCCAAATGTATTCATGGGATAACAGTGCAGATCCATTGAGAAAGGTGGAAATAATTCGGAAACAGCTGGTGATTGGGCATTTTATTTCGGATTATATGCTCGATTACCAAATTGCACGGGATGTATATACACTATATTATCACTATTACTATTACATATGACATTACTCACATGGAAAATAGTGTGAATATTACATACTCTAACCTTTAGTATTGATCTGAATATGCCGGGCATCATTATATATGCAGTGTGCACATAGACGGGATTTAAATATAACAGTGTTGGATTGGTAGACATAGAAGAGAGGATTTATTGAACAACGTTTATATTAGGAAATATAGGGCAAGTTTAGGACAAGATGCCAAGCTACACAAATCATGCTCATCACTCACATTACCGGGAATATCGGCTATTGAAAAAGACTCTGAAGGTAGATTAACAAAATTTAATATATTGTTACATATTGTATTATATTGTGGCCTATATATAACATATTGTTGCCTAAGGGGCCGGTCATTATTTACTGGGTGGGGGGTTGGATGGTTTTTCCGAGAAATGAGTTTTCAAAGTTTGACCCCCAAATATCGAAAACCAATCTATGACCCCCCCCCCCCCCACCAAGATCCAAAATAAAAGTATGACCCCCCCCCCCCCGATCCCCATGTATGAATAGTAGGCTATGCTACGCAATTGATGACAATTATAATGCACCAGTATCATAATGATACTTGAATGCTATTTACGCTTTATTTTATATCTATTGAAACAGTTGTGACTTTTGTCGCAAATTTATGATACTATATGGGCACTTAATTATTACAGGTGTTTGAGGGCAATACCAGACTCCACCCCCAATTCCACCCCCCCCCCCCCCCTCCCCAACATCCATATCCAGGATCACTTTCCTCAGAATGCATTTTCTTCTTCATTACACAGGCCATCGTTTCGGAGCCCACTTTAAACACTCGAGACCTAGGTCAAAGATCATTCAGTTGATTCCTTGACTCCGAAATTTTTGATGGAATGGAAAAAATGTATGAATACCCTCACGGAGTGACTGGACACCCTGCCATAGTGAACTCGCGAAATATTCAGGGCTCTTCCACATATCATTGATGAGCAGAGAAGAATTGGTGAATCAGGTCTTGAATCAGGTCTGTGTTGGTTCTATGATGGGCTCGTAAGGTTCTGTCACCATCCAAGTCATGTGAGTCAGATTCACTACCCGGGTCATCCGAGGCGATCCAGGACTTTTTTGCCATTCTGCGTGGAAAGGTCCATGTCTTTTACATGGTGGTTTGTGATAGTTCTGTGGTCTTCAGGGAATACCCTCAGTGGGGTCATGTGTTGGCAAAATTTTTAGTGGAAAACCGGTCTGTTGTTCTGACATGCTAGTTCGGGTTCATCGTAAGGGATGATATGTTGCTCAGGGTGGTATGGACTGATTGATTCGTGGTTTGTTTGTGACAGGACCCTGCTGATCTGGGTTCGTCCTTGCTGGCACCGTGTTCAGCTGTGGTGCTGCTCCGTTAGGTCCAAAGTTGATTCTTGGTGACAATGTTTCAATCTGAGTGATGAGCGTTGATCAATGCACATCAGGGCTCAGAATTGCCACTTGTGGGTATCCATAGGCCCATAACATTTCAGATTTGCTCCTAGGCAATAGAGCTTTCGAGCCAATTGGCTGATGAAAATCTGTAAAGTAATATTGAAATATGCTTCTAGAAGCCAATTGGCTCATAAAAATTGTTGAATAGGAGCGAAATAGGAACCTTTGGCTCCTGGATAAAATTATCAATTTTGAGCCCTGATGCACCAGATTGCGGCATCTCTCGATGTTGGTGTTCCTGAATGGTCCTCTGCATGATCCGGTTTCAGTGAGATTATGGTTTTACTGAAAATGTTATGTAATTCCATCGCGTACTCCAATGAGTCCATGTACTGATATTGAGTGGATTGTTTCCACCTAATTATTTAACTACATGTATTCAAATTTTCTCAAAATAACTCAATTTCAAACTCCGACCCCCCCAGTCCCATCGAAAATAAAAGTATGACCCCCCCCCCCCCCAATAATGTTGAAAAGGAAAGTGTGACCCCCCCAGTTTTTACCCCCCCCCCCACCTGATAAATAATGACTGGCCCCTAACACGTACGTATGCAATGTGTCAAATGTGTCGTATGTCATGGTTAATTATAATGTGGCATACTATTTGCGTTACTCAATCGGACACCATAATTGATTATGTACATTGTTTTGCATGACAGCTTTTGCAGACTACTAAGATTTTTTGTTTAGTCTGAAATTTCATTCATATGGAATTGCAACGTTTTCAGTTGTCAGTTAGCATTTCCTCCTTTACAGTTTGCATCATTTTTTTTTCTAAATATCATATTACAAAAATTCAAAAATGCCCAACTTATCTGGTGGTTGTTTTCCTCGAAATCGGCTCTGACAGTTTCTTTTTATTTTTAAATTGTAGTGAGTCACTTTCATAATTAAAGTCAACTTGTGGAATACTTCAGGATAGAGCTTTAAGATTATAACTTTCGAACAGCAGGTCATATCTGGCGATTCCAGTAACCTTGAAGTTTGAGTTGAGATCTTTGTTGTTGTTGTTTTTTTCGTGTTCCAGGTGCTCGTTCCCGGTTTGATATTTTCTGTTTTCTATCCTTCTATCCCAGGTTCGCGTGGAGATCTTATTGTTCTCTGCTCTTCCGAGATCAAGTAAAAATCTTTGATACATTTGTTCTCTGTCCTTCCAGGTTCGCGTGGAGATGACGGTGACGTTCATGAAGATTGGGGAGATTGACACGCTAAAGGAGAACTATGAGGCGGAGGTGATGATCAGATCCAAGTGGAGAGAACCCGCACTCGACAAACAACATAAACAGGTAAACTATGTAGGTAAGCTAAAGAGCTTAGCTAAACAGCCAAATAAACAAGCGAAATATTTGTTCTGGATTTATACTAGTAATACCGGTACTAGTATCTTGAAAGTATGTGCTAGAGAAACAAGACATGCATTTGAATATGTTGATAAGGGTGTGAGGATTTTTCCACATGTCGAATCATAATTATGCTTATAGAATATATTTTCGCGTATTGAATACCTATAGATCCAACAAACGCCAATTTCAAGTCGTTGTCCGAAAACTGATTAGTTTTAGTAGTAACAAACTTTTTCAATTGGACAGGCAACCAGACAGACGGACCTCACAGAGTATTGGAATCCCAAGCTGTTTATCGAGAACACTATTGGTGAACCCCGGGAAAACTCCTTCATGCTGGTCGTGTACAACAAGACAGGCGAGGCCACCATCATCGAGAAGAAACGAATCAAAGGAACCTTCCTTGAGAATCTAGAACTGGGAGAGTTCCCATTCGATGTACAGGTACGGGTAATAATTCTGTCAGTTACTGTATTTCCTTATAGGTCTTCAGTGCAAGATTGTAAGGAAATGTTTAGGGTTGTTTCATATTTCTCGAAATATACTTTTTTTAAAATCTTTTTGAGTGTGAAGTTCAAACTGTTGATGAATAGCTACACTTGGTATTTTATGCAACATGTATAATGATGGGGGATACCAGTAGGTGGTAGATCTACTATCCGTAATTTCAAAATGTTTCATTATGCATCGAAGCTAAACTGATTACACTGTATTACATTTAAAGGATATATGATTGGATGGGAATATGAGAACTACTGTAGACTCAGCTGACTGTTTTCTTTGTCGTTAGGACCTGACAGTGACGGTGATGTCAGATTGTCCGCCGGATGAAATAGAACTAGTAGAAGACCCTGAAGAAGTGCATGTTGTCAACCGACAAAGCTTCGTGGACGCTCAGGAGTGGCAGCTGTACAGGTGAGAAGTCTCCTGTAGGAGGATTTGTACACGTGTAGTACAGGTCGAAATGGAACTCACTATAATGATGGAACTGAACTATTTTAATAAAAAGGGGACAAATATGCTCTTGATGGTGTAGATCATGAAAAGGGATGTTCTCTTGATTGTGGACAAAATAAAGCGGATGTGCTTTTGATTACTGGCAGGATATAAGATAATTTTCTTGTTATTTTAGACAAAATATGAGTTGATATTCTTTTGATTGTGGACAGAATAACAGTTGTTGGGTTACCTTTCAGATTTTTTTCCAAAGTACCTAAAATATAGTCAAATTCTGGGCAGAAAAGCAAACACAGTTTTCCTCATTCTTGACATAATACAAGATCGAGATAATTAAGTGTCAAGTGTCAGGACAATTGAGTGTTTCAGCTCTCACAAGACCAGTTAGTTATCATATGACGACACTTCTCGTTGGCAAGTTCATTCAGTTACCAGCGTAAACGTAGCAATACCCATTTGCCGCAGGTTTATCGAGACTGAGAGCAGGGAGGTGACGAATGAACACGAGGACCCGAGCATCAAGCGGACGGCTATCTTCATCAAGTGTCAGGCGGCGAGGAGGCCCGCCTACTTCTTCTGGAATATCTTCCTCATCACGGTACTCGTATGCAATTGTCTGTCAGTAATCAAAAGTAATCAGACGGATAGTATCTTGGCGGTAATAATATCCTATATAGGAATGCAATTGGTGAAGTTGGTCAATTTTATAAAATATAGCATGATCTTGGGACAAATCATGCTACATGTATATTGTAATGAATTTGACATGATTTGGGATACTGATATGCCGTACTAGATTTGTCTTGTTATAGTTCCTGATCGGTGATAAAATCCAGCCAATGTGTTTTTTTTTACCTCTCGTCCAGTTCCTTATCAGCAGTCTATCATTTGTGACGTTTGCGGTGGAGAGGCACCTTGTCCAGAACAGACTTCAGCTCTCCTTCACTCTCGTCCTGACGTCCGTAGCCTTCAAGTTTGTCGTTAACCAGAGCCTGCCCAAAATATCATACCTCACCTACCTGGTGTGTATACAAGTCTGAATAAATTGCGTTACTGTTACAATACACGCGGATGTATATTCTGTTGGCTCTGGTGATTTTACAATTATGACAATGGCTTTTTGTGTCCTAATATGAAAACTGCATTAAAAAACTTCCAATTGTAAATCACCATTGCAATTTTGACTCATTCATTATAATGAAAATTAATTAAAACAAATTGCCCCCCCCCCCCAGGACAAGTATGTATTGGTTGCTATGGTGATGTTGAGTGTGGTATGCGTGTGGCACGGTCTGACCACACTGGTCAAGAAGGATACACATCGCCTGGCTGATATAGTCGCCATGTGCACACTAGCGGGCAGCTACATCATGTTCAACATCTGCTTTATCGTCAGAATATACATGAAAGTAAGTTTGGAGAATAAAACCTGAATATTACATCTATATGATATTGTTTGCAGATAAATAAATAGATAAATTTTTAGTGTTTATAATTTTGTATATTCAGTTTTCTTGCTCTCACATACTAGTATTTGAAGTCGATTTTTTTTTTTTGGTTTTATGATCATAATGTAGTTTTTGTTAACAGCCTTGGAAAACAAGACGAAAAATGCACGAAAAAGAGAAAGAATATATGGTAAGCTTATCTTCATATAGATATGTATATTCATATGACATATACATACATTGTGATGTACTACTAGTAGATTAGTTCCGATGAGTTATTAATGATTATATTTAAATTATGTATAATTCCAATATTTATCCGTTTTCAGGAACGCTTCAAAGCACAAAGGAAGAAAAATCAGATGCAACTTAGATTTTCCAACAGCTTGAGTGAAATTTCTGCGACGGTCATATAGTTTTAACTGCAAACAGTACTAGTCAAATTGACAATCATATTATAGGAATATCCCACGCCAACATGGATTTTATAAATCGAGGCGATATGGACGCTGTATTCCTAAACGTTATACTCAAGGGTACCATCTATCATATTGTATATATTATGCAACAATTTTCCCATCTGTTTCTGTACATTCTATCCTTGTATTTATAACATATGTGGGTAATGTTGGATATTGTATGAAAGTATAGATAATTGACTGTTGTAATGCTATTGGGATGGATGTAACAACACTTAGCAGTTCGTGGAGTTCGCTTCTATTTGGCTTCTAGATTGCAACCCTATTTTTAGGTTACCTGATCTATGGTCCGATAACCTATTGGCATGGCGTTGCGTCCGTCGTCCGTCCGTGGTCCGTCCATCCGTTTACATTTTTATCTTTAAAGTTTACTATGGAATATTTCTAAAATTTTGCACAAAAATACCTAAAAATATTTCCAGGAAAGAATTTTTTTCAGTTTTCTGATTTTCTTCAAAATGGCGGCCGTTTTAATCTATAATATTGAGATTAGAGATTAGGAATCAATTGTGGACATATAGGAAATGAGATATGCTGAATATTCTCGTGACCTTGAATTTGACCTCTGACTTCGGTTTTGAAGTCAGAGCTGCCGTTTTCGTCGAAAAATGGCCAATTTTGAACTTTGACGGTCGTTTTCTCAAAATCTGTTCAGTAACTTTTTTCTTATTGATGCATAACACTCCTCATATGTACCCCTATGACATGTATAAATTTCGTTGCCCTTTAATCGCTCGAAGTGGACCATTTTGGGCCCAAACTCGGCCCAAATGGAACTTTCCCATGTTAAATTCTCCTATGCTTTATAATGGGACCCATTAAGCCTAATAGCTCACTTAATATTGAGATTAAGGACTAGGAATCAATTGTGGGCATATAGGAAATGATATATGCTGAATATCCTCGTGACCTTGAATTTGACCTCTGACCTCGGTTTCAAGGTCAGAGCACAAATTGGCTAATATCTCGCTTCTTATCGACTTTACAGCTTAGGAATCAATTATGAACATATAGGAAATGATATATGCAGATTATTGTCATGACCTTGAATTTGACCTTTGACCTCATTATCAAAGTCACAGGACAAAATGACTAATATCGCACTTATCATCGACTTTACAGCTTAGGGAGCAATTGTGGACATATAAGAAATGATATATCCTGAATATTGCCATGATGTTGGATTCGACCTTTGACGTCATTTTCAAGGTCAAAAGGCAAAATGGCTAAGATCTTGCTTCTCTATTGACTTAATAGCTTGGGAACCAATTGTGGACATATGGAAAATGATATACACTTAATATTCTGAAGACCTTGAATTTGACCTTGACCTTATTTTCAAGGTCAGAGCACAAAATAGCTAATGTCTTGCTTATCATCGACTTTACAGCTTAGGAATCAATTGCGAACACAATGGAAATGAAAGATGCTGAATATTCTCATGACCTTGAACTTCACCTTTGACCTCACTTTCAAGGTCAGATCATAACTGGCTAATATCTCACTTATTATCGACTTTACAGCTTAGGAATCAATTCGGGATGTACTAGAAATGATATATGCTGAATATTCTCGTGACCTTGAGTTGACCAACGACCTTATTTTCAAGGTCATGGGACAAAAAGCTAATATCTAAAATATATATTGTCCGGTATCCTTTCTTAGCTCTTGGGTTAATTTCTAGTTAGAAATTTAGAAGTTGAGTCGCACCTTTCACCATTGGGCAAGAACAGTTCGTGGACAGCTTCTAAAACGTCTTTGGTAGCGCTGGTATGACTCCAAATATTCTGTGATCAAAAGATATACTCAAACATTCATGAACCCAGGCTTCCAAGGGACCGATGGATGTTTCACTTCCTAAGTCACCAAATATTGTGATATATTTTCTTCATAACTCTTTTATTATTGTTGTACTGTAAGTCAAGATACTATAGTATTTGTTTTATACCTGGTGTTTATAACATATGTTGGTAATGTGAGATATTGTATGGAAACTATAAATAAATACACCTTTCTATGATCTTATATGAATCAATTTTCTATTTGAAACTGATCCAGGAATTTGTGTTTCAAGGATCTAATGTCTATATTTGTATAACATAACTTGTTACAGAACAAACAACAAATTCAATGGTTTCTTTCTTCTTTTATACACATTCAACAACATACACACAGTAGGAAACTTGAACATATTATAAATAGTCTGAATTAAAAACATCTTATTTTCAACAACATGCTGTTTTAAGTACTCGTATCATAATGTATTCTTTGGAGAGGAGATTATCATAACGTTTCTACACAAGATGATTAGCATTTCTGATATGAAGATGTAACGACATGAATACTTGGAACAATACGATAATCAAAAATACATTCTTGTTGAAGCAATTCGAATGTACAAATTCCGTGTACTTAATATTTTTCTTCAATTCAACAACACAAAGATGGCGCTAACAAAAGTGGAAAACTGTGATACTGAAAGATAGATTGTGCCAATGATAAAGGCCTTATTTCACTCATTGAAACTACTATTTATTTGCTAAACTACATCTACCAGCAAAAAAAATACAATATTTATCAAATTGTAAACAAGCATAAAACTGTAAACAAGCAAAAAAGCTGTACTATGGATTACAATAATTTATAAATAGATTTTTATAGAGCCTGTAACAATGCTGCTTATAAGAACGATGATACAAACAGCATTGCAATAATAGTGTAATAGTAGAACACTAAATTATTCAGACAGTAATTTATGGCATTTAGGAATCTATTGGGAAGCTACTAAGAGAAACAGGTGGAGTAGACAACATCAAAGGCAGGAGGAGAACGGAGCCAGCAACAAAACAGATATCATCATCGGAGACGATGTACCTAAAATAAACGATGGAATGTTAGAAATGCAATCGTAAACAGATGTGGGATTTCAGCTTTTTGTATGTTTTGCAAGTTACTAGTATTCTGTTTTAATCAAATATAAATTGCAATCACTTTCAATTTCTCATGATCTTTGCATGGACTTTGAATTGTTAAAACTAGACGCTTCCGGTCGCCTACGACCGCTTGGGTGTATCCCCCGTAGCCCTATCATCCCTGTTGCCCCAAATATATCGCTGATGTACATTGTGAGTGTGAAACCTTTCAAACTTATTGAAGGTCGAATTCAAGATCACCACTAAAATCACTGCATTCGAATTTCCATTTCGACATTTTCGAAAAAAATAACGAAATTACAGCCAGATAAAAGTTTTCACCTAAAGCTATATTTCAACTAAGAATATTTGACAAACTTGGTTCGCAACTAAGTTGCGAGATGACTAAATTGGAGCCAGATCGAACTTTTCACTGTAAGTTATATTTCAACTCTACTATGTGCCAAACAACTCATACTATGTTCCAAGTTGAAATTCAAAGTAAAAGTTGACCAAAACTACATTTCAAGATGACGAAATTGGAGCCAGATCAACTTTTCACCATAATTTAAATTTTAATTCATAATATGTGCCAAACTTGGTTTCAAGCTGAAATTCAAGTAAAAGTTTACCAAAACTGCATTTCAAGATGACGAAATTAGAGCCAGATCGATCTTTTCACCATAAATTATATTTTAATTCATAATATGTGCCAAACTTGGTTCCAAGTTGAAATTCGAAGTAAAAATTGACTTTACTGGTAAAAATAATGTTAACTTATCCGGTTACACCCATGAAATCTCTACTGGACAAAACTTTTAAATTGTTGAGTTCAATAATAAATGTTTCTTGTCTCAACTATTTTTCTTGAGGTCAATAATAGACTTAACTAGTAAAACTGATGTTAACTTATTCGGCTACAGCCATGAAATCTCTACTGCACAGAAGCTTTACCTTGTTGAGCCCAATAACAAATGTTTCTTGTCTTAACTATTTTTATTGTGGCCAATAATAGACTTAACTAGTAAAAATAATGTTAACTTATTCGGTTACACCTGTGAAGTCTCTACTGGACAAAACCTTTACCTTCTTGAGCTCAATAATAAATGTTTCTTGTCTTAACTATTTTATTGTGGTCAATAATAGACTTAACTAGTAAAACCAATGTTAACTTATTCAGTAATATTGTTCTTTTTTCACCAAAAACATCAGTTCTGTATTCTGAACAAGAATCCAGTGCAATTTGCTTTCATAGTACAGGTTATTGGAGTGATCACACATGTCAAAGTAGGTATTTTAATTGTTGTAATAAGTTAACCTCTCAAACTTATTAATATTTATTCGATCATTCTGAAAAACAATAGGTTTCGTGTGATGGTCTTTCTCATTGAGCCTGTGCGATTTCATCATCATTCATTGAAAACTCCCACCCGTAGAGCGTTCACAACCCATGTGTGTTAAACAGGCTAATTTGAGCACAAAATGTTACGCCAATCGGCTATTTTGGTTGCTATGGCAACCAAAATCGATAGGTGTCCAGATCTCACCATAAGACATGTCCATATAAAATATTATCAAAATCGGTTCATATTTGCAACCTGCAGCGCGTTCACAAGAAAGTGTCTGCGGACGCGGACGCGGCGGCGGCGCGACGATCGTAAATCCATAGTATCCGCCGAACTTTGTTCGGGGGATACAATTATTGAATTAGTGACATAAGTTCAAATGCAGATGTTTCATTATTTTTCATAAGCACGACTGTGACAGTAATATTTGGCAGTGCTGAGGAATTATGTATAGCTCAAGAAATGATCTGCCAGAAAATAAATACTACTGAAAATGAGAACTAGTTCTATGCCACACAACAGCTATTTCAAATACAGTGCATATCATTTGCATGACTAATTCTACAGAATATGTTCGTCATAACGTCACACATTCGAAGAAAAATATCATAATGCACGGGGACATTATTTTTTCGGAGAATAATCATGAAGCTTCGCTGTCGGAATTGTCCTCAAGTAAGAAATTAGAGATTTCATCACCGGACCAGGCAGTGTCCAAATCCCGTACCTTCGTCAGGAAACTATCTGCGGCGTTTATCACAAAATCATCCTGTGTCAACGTCTTCTTGTCGGCGGTAGTTTTCAGGATAGCCTTGGGAAATTGGAAATAAACAGTATTTGATTTATTATGATGAAATGGAAAAAGTATTGGCAATAATTTAATCACCAGAGATCAAATAAATAAATAGTCAGTTCGCAGATATGGCTAGAAATTCAGACTTACCGATGATAAAGACGAGTGAAGTTTCTTTGGGCCCAGCATATACCCAGCCTGAATGACGCTGCAAAACAGATACTATTCATCATGATCTCATTAAAGTAACATAAAATCGAATACAATTGGCAACTGTCCCAAAAAAGTAAGATTATTCGTCACAAAATATGTCAAAATGAACAGAAAAATATTTTGTCTTTGTAAAATTTTCTTATCTTTTCCAAATAAATCTGACATATCTGTACATACGATGTTGGATTAGACGAGGTCCCCGATATAGCGTCGCTGAGTTGCTTAGTTACAGCGTCACACAGTGTGGCATCAACTCGTCCGGATTTGTGTAAGTCGAGTGACTGATATAAAGCCTCGGCCTGGCCCAGGAAATCTACGGGATGAAAGGATATACACACATATGTAGCAATATCAATAGTTTATACTTATGTACGTGTTTGACTCATTCAAAGATGCTTGATACGTATTGTGAGTGTTTCGGGTTTTATTTTAGGATCTTGTTAAACTAATTATTCATAACCTAAAGACTAATAATCTTAATCAACATAGCAATATTGCAAAGTCCGGAGAAATCTTGAAAATGAAAAGTTTTAGCCTTACATTTTATTTTCATTTTTTGCCTACTTACCTTTGACTGGGGGTGCCTTGATTAGATAGCACTCACTCATTCGCCAAACGATAAAAAATGTGCGTGAACTAAATAGAAAATCAATTTCCCGTGGTACAGTTACGTACCCCCTTGTGGGTAAGCAAGTAATTGGTGTAACTAGTAGCTCACATGTCAGTTCTGCTTGCTATGAGATACTGACCGTACTTCTGATTGCGGGAATGGTCAGAAGGGGACAGGTTCCAGAGAAAATACAAGTAATTAAGTTAGCCCCAGAACTGGCGCCCCAACCTAGTTATCGATGTGGACGGTTGGTGGCTACTGGTAAGTATGCCAGCTTGGAATTATCTCCTGTAGGAAGAAAGATGGTAACGATGCATAACGCATCTGGTACCAACGTTATGAGAAAACGTTCAAGGAGTAGAGATGTTGCGAACCTCGTAGGCTATGCGACCATACAGCTGATGCAGAGCACAAAGCTCCCGGTCCAGAGCACAAACGCCCGAGTGCTGAGGAAACCATACCTATCCCCAGCATATTTATATATCACTGATACTGCAGCTCCGACCACATGTCCAAAAATTCTCTGCCGTCCCAATGTGAACTCCAGGACTCAAAATTGACATCCGTAAAGATGTGCCTGGATGGAGGCAGCAGGCCAACCAGAGCCACCTGCAGTAGATTGGAAGGATCCACCAATCAACGAAGTAGCGACACCTCTTCGGGGAGACATTGCTGCTAATTGTGTCCATCTGTGACCACTCTGCCTGCAGACAGAGCTGGGATGGGCAGATATAAAGTCGACACAAAGGAACCAGCGTATCACGGCCACTAGGATGCCGAGAGAGACTTTTCGGTCTTTTGTGGAATTGCGATGAGAAACCTTTTCAGACAACATGGACAATTTTGACTGGAGATCTCCCATCGGCAACCCAGTCTCTAAAATAGTCAGTAGGTATACCAAAGAAGATGAATTCCTGCCACGGAAACGAACACTTCTTGTGGTTGACCTTGAAACCCATGGAGGTACATGTACACAGGTGGACTGACCACTGCGCCTGGCTCAAAAACATTTCGGGACACTGGTCTTCAATTCTGGTAAAAATTTCTGTTCTGTGTGCTAGCATCTCAAGCTCAAACTGCATCAAAAACCAGTCTCCAACCGCCTGAAGCTTTCAGACCCACAGAAAGACTGAAGGAGCCCGATGTGCCTAAAGAAGCAGTAACACTCCTGGCCGTACTGCTGCAGCTGCAGGAACTGGCCTTGTTAATGAAGCTGTTGTAAACTTCACCATGAGAGGTGAAAGCGTCTGACTGAGAGTGCTGTTTCAGCTTTTCGCCCACTCTGGCCAATATCTCCCCCTTGAAATATTTTCAGGTATTTTTGTGCACAATTTCAGAGAAATTTGATTGATCACTTCAAATATGAACTTGTTCTAAACGAACAGACAGCTAGACAACTAGACAGCCAGATGGACGGATGACGCATCGCCATGCCATAAGTAATCGGATCATATGTCCAGCAACCTAAAAATACCACTTTAAGAAATTTTCACACGGAACATTTACACAGAATTTCAGAAAAATTGATCAAGCAGATTTTGAGATTTTTGCTCACAGACGGACAACGGACAGATGACCGACAGATGTACAAATGTCCGTACAAGACAGATTTCGAGACTTTAAGCTCATAGACGGATGATGGACAGATGGACGTACAAATGACATGCACCAACTAAGGACAAAGGCTGAGGACATTTACAAACAATTTCGCGAAAATTCATCACACAGATTTTGACGTTCTGCGTTCACAGACAGACGTCGGACGGACGTATGGACGGAGACCGGACACTGGACGCCAACTGACGACATAAGCTTGTCGGGCCACGTGACCTGAGAAGCTAAAAATGTAGAGGGATGCCGACGTGGATGGGCTCATCTCCACGGCAACACTTTTGGCAGACTATAGGTCCAGTCACCTAATAACTACCGTCTCGAGCTTCAGAGGCAGAAATTCATGTCAGGACTAGGTGGCAAGTTGTCATAGATCTGAAAAACACAGGGATATTAAGCACAGAAAAAACAGATTTCTCAGTTCTGCAAGTCCTCTGTGGAATATTTGGTTTCTCGGCCATGAGGGGCTCCTTAACCCGGGGCCTGAAAGTCACTGGCTCGGCAGCCAGGACCAAGGAACTGTTCCCAGGTGAGGCCCGGGTTTGCAGAATTGAAGTTGTGGAAGCAAGAGGTCAACAAGCTAAACAGGAAGAGCTCTGGGAATGTGGTTGCACTAGGGGGGAGGAGACCCTGAGTGAAGTGGCAACCGACATTCCAGAGCAGTCCTGGAATCTGGGAACCGAGAGGGGGACCCCAGAACCCGCAAGCCATAAGACATCGCTCCGACTGATGGCTGCAGAAGCGCGAAAGATGGGAAGACTCTGATCAAATTCGGGGCTCGGTCAAGAAGACTCCAACATGTGGTCAGCCAGGTCACTCTCAAACCGGTTGGTATAGCAAACTCCAGTGATCGGACAGTACCCCGGAAAAAAACTGCCAGCACTTGGCACACTTTTTTGTTTGCTCTCCATGTTGAAGAAATGACTTCCAAAAATTCGAACATCCATCGTTGACAGCGTGAAATATGTTGAGGAGTGCTCACCAAAAACAGAATGTGAGCTATGGAGGCACTTGACTGGCCAATGAATGACGTAATCGATACTTGGATGCACTGACACATCCGCGGGGTGTAACCGTACCACTAGGCTTTAATTTTATTTAGTTCACCAGCATTTCATGCGCGTTTGGCGAATGAGTGCCGTCTTTTCTAGGCACCCACAGTCAGAGGTAAGTATCGCTGAGCATGACAAGTTATCACCTTCAACCGATTTCAAGGGATGTTACCTTTGAGTACTAAGCAGGTGAAGACAGATGATCGGAACACGTCAAACGGAATGACTTCAAAATCCTTACAGCGGATTTTCTTGAAGAGTTTGTCTCGAACCGTTGGGGGGTACGTCCTACGAAACAAGATGAAACTTTACTGGTTAGAACTTCTCTCAAGTTATTGACATTTTGAGTTTGTGAGGGAAATTGTTAGATAAGATGCTTTTTCAGTCAAAACAGCTTTTGATTTAAAGTTCTAGGCGTGGCTATTCGTTAATTCATGGAACAGAAAGATAAACTATGATCTTGCAGAATTTCGTACAATGTTATTGGTTTCTAAATCACTCTGAGATCATTGCAGTGAACTGCAACACGTGTATCATTTCAGAAATTGTTTTTAAATCAAGATGAACATGCCACTTACTTGCAAAGGGAATGCAGAAGTTCCATGTATGTGGATCCACTGAGCCCCTTGATTGGCTGACCTGTGATGAAATAGTCAAAACAAAAGTTAAATACATGGACAGCTTCTGCCTGTTTACCCGTTTCCACAATACAAACATGAACCTACATGAGTCCAAACGGTTAACGTACAATATAATTTATCGATGGGGGGGAAGTTTGTGAACAGAGCAGAAATGGCTGTACTGTATTTATTCAATTAGTTCGAACAGCTAAAAATAATTAAATTTTGAAATGTTCGAATTATTAGATTCACGATAAAATCGTCCGTCAAAACGGAAAAGAAACCGCAAACCCAGATTTATCATACGAGAGTTGACAGATACCGTTCATCATGGTGGTTGGAACTAGGGCTTGTACTGTACGATTGATAGGTTAACCGCAGACAACTATGAACTAGCATTTTTAGAAAACTCGAATAACTGGCTGCTAAATCGCCCGGTAACTGTTGTTTATAATCTCACATTGATACTAAATTCTAGTCATATTGCAGTGCAATCGAGTCATTCGAATCGGAAAAACTTCGCAAACCGCCTGGCACTATGAGGTCCGCGCTTTCAATATTTCCGCTCATATCATAGAGGTACATTATGAGCCCGTCATAATGTACCTCTATGCAAACACTGCCACCTGGCGAATATATCGCTGATTACTCATTTCGTAGTGCTGCCGCCTGGTGAGTTGTCAGTTTTGACATCTGACAAGCTGATTTCGTTCGCTGTTCGAACTAAACGAGTCAATTTGAAAATTATTGTCTTCAATAATTTTTGGTGTTCGAATTATTAGAGTGTTCGAACTAATTGAATAAATACGGTACTTAGTGTATGTATAAACATATATACAATTTTACATTGATACAGTTCAACAAAATACCAGTAGATCTATACAAAGCAACATAACATAGCTATACAAAAAATTTCTGTTCATCATTGTTGCATTCAACTTCTTCAAATTTGAAATATTCATTGAATTTGTAAACAATTGTAATTATGGTACATTCGCTTCAACTTTCCAGAAAATAAGCTGATTTACATAAGAATCACTGATTCAAAATTGTTTTCATTACCTGTGACCCGACGGGCAGCCTTACTTCTCCTGTCTGTTGCCATGGTTACTGTACAGAAGGTATTAGCAGGTTGAGAGAGAAGGTAAGGGGTTAACTACATGTCCAGTTGGGAAGTAAGGGGTTAAGTCAACATCACTTCACAAGTTTTTTTCAAGATTCAAAACAAGATCAATCGAATGGTATTATGACAGATATTATACACTTCATGCTATAATAAAGGTTATTGTTGACTATATAGTTTGGTTCCAACCACTCCAGTGTTATTATATTTTACAACTAAACGTAATTTTTAAATGTTATAGAATCTCACACTATTCGAAACTATCACGATTATCTTTATAATATATTTTTATCGGCAAACAAAATTTAAATATAATGTGAAATTCCAGCCTCACCTTTAGAATGCCCGGACAGTGTATCATAAGCTGTCAGAAGATTGTTGGCGAAGGCAGGTTTTGTGTAATGTGTGTGAGTCACCTGTTTGGTTGCCTTGGCAACCTTATCGACCTTGTCTCCCAGAGATTCAAAACTGCAACAACAAAAATTTGCACGGGTAAATTTTTATCAATCTGATACATAGCAATCAATTATTTCCACACAAACTAAAACAAAACATGATAGATATAATATAATTCTCGATTGAAATTCTTGCATTAGGCATTACAATCTTCAGCTTGAAACTGGTGAATAATAAATTATCAATGGACAGACAGCCAGTACTCACTGTTCTGCGAGGAATGTGACAGGATCAGTCGGTCTGTTCTCCAAGACCTTTGTGATGACATCTCGAATCTGCAAACTTGCTCCACTTCTCTCTACGGTGGGATCATGAGGCGATTAGTACATATACTCTGATTTTTTAACTCGTTTACACCGTTTTTTGCCTTCAGTTCAGTCAAGTTACTTCGAGCGAACTATTTAACTGAATATTGCATATCTGTGATACAAACGGCAATTAATTTACACAAACCTGCCTTCCGGAACGCTATCTATTTCTTTCAAAACACAAAAGTTTTATTTAAGCGAGGATTTGCTCGAACCATGGGCGCCGACATATTGCTTGCTTCTCGACAACTGATGACGGAATCCAAATGGACAAGTTCAAATTAGTCGTAATAGGGGGATCGGGTTGTCAGTTGTCGTCAAGGTGCCTGAACGTGCGAGTAATTTCGAATCAGTTTACCTGCGTGGGCGGACCCGAATCCTAACCCTCGCCCCTATGCAAATTATCGGAACAGAATCGCCCATCACGTGCCAAAGGAAAACAATATTTGTTGACATGCAAACGACAGGATTTCAGGGAAAATTTATCATTGCAGTAGATTGCTAACTCTCACAGTTCTATGAGCAGAAGTCTGAAAGTTTGCAGAAAAATGCCGTTTGATCTCCAGGTGAAGTATGCCAAGTTACAATACGATACCATTAAACATCGCAAAAATATCGGCAAAAAACGGTGTAAACGAGTTAGAAAAATCAGAGTATAATTGGGTTTTTTTTCTATGTATGGTGGATAATCTGGATGCATAGTATGACACAAAGATGTATGGTTGACTAAGCACTTAAACTTCAAAGATCCTATTGTCTTTGCCACAGAATAATTACAACTAGTATATCCATTAACCTTGTGAAATAGGTCCTGCTACATTATGGTGAAGATTATTCAGTTAAAATAATAACACCATTTTAATGTTTTCTGCCAACTTCGATCTCTTGGGAAATCCTATATGGTGGTGGTAGGGGACAACGGAATTGCGAATGGATACATTTAAATCATGGCGTGTGAAATGAGTGGGACCTATATCACAATATGGCCGCACACTGCCATGTTTTAACCCTATTGTGGCTAGCCACTGATATTTAGGGTCGTATCTTGATCAAGAAATATTACTATAAATATAGAAATAACCATGATACCAATCGTTTCTAGACTAGTCAGTCTTCCTCAGAACTCGTGAAGGTACTCGCCCGCAGCAGAAAGGGATGCTGACACGCTGGAGTTGGAAAATATTGTTTAAAATAGGATTTGCACTTTTAAATCATGTTATTTCAAAACGTGAGTCGTAGCTGTCTCCTGGAGGATGGATTCCCAGAAGTCGTTTATGGTGTGACAGAAAATGACAGGATTACGACATAGATGTTCGTCGATATTGGTACGTATACCTTGTTTATCAGATTTATGTGTTGATTTGATTTGAATTCAGCTATGTGTCCCACATTCTAAGAGCTATCATGTTTGAAAAAAAAATTCTGGCTATAAGAAAAAAATTAGGCCAAGGGCCAAAGATAGGTTACCGGACAATGTTTAATTGTTTAGATGTTAGCCAGGTCACTGGTTAAATTCAAGGTCAAGACAATATTCAGTAATATAATATTAAGCATATATCATGTCCACAGTTGATTGCTAAGCTGTAAATTCAATAATCTGAGAGATATTAACAATTTTGTGCTGTGGCTTTGAAAATGAAGACAAAGGTCAAATTCAAGGTCATCAAATTATTCAGTGTTTATCATTTTCTATATGTCCACAATTGATTCCCAAGCAATACAGTCAATAGAGGAGCAAGATATGAGCCATTTTGTCCTGTGACCTTGAAAATGTGGTCAGAGGTCAAATTCAAGGTCACGAGAATATTCAGCATATATCATTTCCTATATGTCCACAATTGATTCCTAAGCTGTAAAATCGATAATAAGTGAGATATTAGCCATTTTGTCCTGCGACCTTCAAAATGAGGTCGTAGATCAAATCCAAGGTCATGACAATTATCTGCATATATCATTTCCTATATGTTCATAACTGATTCCTAAGCTGTAAAGTCGATAACAAGCGAGATATTGGCCATTTTGTCCTATGACCTTGAAAATGGGGTCGAAGGTCAAATTCAAGGTCATCAGAATATTCAGCATATATCATTTCCTATATGTCCACAACTGATTCCTAAGCTGTAAAGTCGATAACAAGCGAGATATTGGCCATTTTGTCCTATGACCTTGAAAATGGGGTCGAAGGTCAAATTCAAGGTCATCAGAATATTCAGCATATATCATTTCCTATATGTCCACAATTGATTCCTAAGCTGTAGAGTCGATAATAAGCGAGATATAAGCCATTTTGTCCTATGACCTTGAAAATGGGGTCAAAGGTCAAATTCAAGGTCTTCAGAATATTCAGCATATATCATTTC
The DNA here is from genome assembly GCA_949152475.1 of Terebella lapidaria. Classification (NCBI taxonomy): domain Eukaryota; kingdom Metazoa; phylum Annelida; class Polychaeta; order Terebellida; family Terebellidae; genus Terebella; species Terebella lapidaria. Next base: position 6,511,071 of record OX424570.1, on the reverse strand, counting down.
CTATATGTCCACAATTGACTCCTAAGCTGTAGAGTCGATAATAAGCAAGATATAAGCCATTTTGTGCTCTGACCTTGAAACTGAGGTCAGAGGTCAAATTCAAGATCACGAGGATATTCAGCATATATCATTTCCTATATGTCCACAATTGTTTCCCTAGTCTCTAATCTCAATATTAAGTGAGATATTAGGCATAATGTGTCCCATTATAAAGCATAGAAGAATTTAACATGAGAAAGTCCCATTTGGGCCGACTTTATGCCAAAATGGCCCACTTCGAGCGATTCAAGCGCAACGAATGCGCAAACGACATCATAGGAGTACATATGAGGAGTGTTATGTATTAAAAAGAAAAAAAGTTACTGAACAGATTTTGAGAAAATGGCCGCCAAAGTCCAAAATGAGGCATTTTTCGTCGAGAAGGGCCGCCATTTTGAAAAAAATGTGAAAATCAAAAAACTAAAAAATACCACCTTCTTGAATTATTTTTAAGTATTTTTGTGCAGAATTTCAGAAAAATTCGCCTGTAAACAAAAAAGATAAAAATGTGGACGACGGACGACGACGGACGACAGACGTCGGACGACGGACGCAACGCCATGCCAATAGGTTATCGGACCATAAGTCCGGTAACCTAATAAGGACAGATATGGACATAGCATCTTTTCTGCAAAATAAGGGAGGGGGGGGGGGTGTGTGGCTCTTCTATTGGAGCACGTGCTTCTACCAGGACCAATACGGTATTCGGAATACGGCTTCAACTAGTACAAAATTTCGTGACCGTTACTCGTTGGGTACCTGAACAGTGACTGGTTACTTGTCCAAAAAGCTTGAATATCGTCAAAAGTAACATCAATTTTTTCACAGGTCACATTCCATCAAATCTCAGTAATCAAAAATGAACCAAAAGGGCCTAAACTAGACATTGAAAGTCATTTTCACGTAAAATATGCAATATCATGATGGATAAACGGTCTCTTTTGATCAGAGGGAAAAAAATCACTTCAATTACAAGAGGTCCGTCCTAAATTCGTCGCATTCCCAAATTCGCCAACAGGGTTTTCAGACCTTGTACTGCAAATGAAACCAACCAGTTCTATCATCAATCGAGACTCTGATATTCAATCTTGGTAACAGCAGTTTGTTTTCCATAAAAGGAGTTTCTGAGCTCTGATAATATTGTGTTGGCGAATTTTGGGATGCAGCGAATTTAGGACGGATGGTTCGTATGCATGTTTCAGTGTTCAGGCGGAAATTTGACTGATGTGACATGTTTGAGGCTCAATTACGAGGTCAAAAAATACGTTCATGATAAACCGGTTACAAAATCCGGTTATACTCTGTAACCGAACCGTAACCGGTTAACCGAGTACTTGTTGAAGCCCTAATTTGGAACCACATTTCTTGATGATTTCGGGAATTTCCAATTGAATGTTAGCTGGTTAGACTCTATGACAGTATGGGCGATAATTGGGGTGTGCTACAATAATTGATGTCTTCCATCAATTTCTGAAACGAAATCAATAATGTTTCATTCATTTTCTCATTCTTAACAATTCAGTAATCATACCTAGAAATTGTTTGTCATTTTCTGCAGGAACCAGATCTGAAACTGGCTTTTTCTTTTCCATTTTTTCTTGATGTTTTCGCGTTTCCAACATGACTACATTCGCGACCTCTGGTGATTGAAAAACTACAAATATATCCGTAGTCGCTAGATGGCGCAGTGGAAGCTTACGGATGCCTGCTGGTGCAATAAATTAACTTTGAAAATGAAACACGACCTTCTTCGAACCATGCATCCGTTCGATTGTGAGGTGCGTGTAAACAGGCGACGTGGAGGGCATGCAGGGCATTTGAATTGATTTTCGACCGTCGTACAAAATATTAGAAAATTAAAATTTACTATTTTATGAAAATATATTTATGAATGTTTTGAAAAGTATAAGTTAGATATAGCGTCTACGTTTATCAAAATATATTCATAAATATAGATACTATATTTAGGCCTACATGACATGTCAGGAGTTTCTGGATTTTCCGAAATACCATGCAAACCATCCCGGGCCATGGACTTGCCAAAAACTCTCTCTGTAAACATTTTATGATATGTCGAGAACTGTTCTTTTTACATCACATAGTGTAAACTCAAAATCTTGAATGTGAATGTAATAAAGCGAGTCGATAGGTTCTATCAAGATTTATTCTCCCGTAAAACTGAGCACAAAATAAAAACAGATGTATAAATATCTTGTAACCAACCAGTAAAATATGAACACATCAGGTATGTAGTTCGAACATACATACAGCAATGTCAGATAGACAGTGCTAAACCCACTTGAGGGCAACACTATCACATGAAAACATTCTCAAATACCAATAAACTTGGGTGGATTGGGCGACCGCCAATGGTACGGACTTCCAAACTGGTCTAAACAGGCTGCTGTGGTTTCCTTTTCTCTGATATCCATCTGTGTTTATTTTGGTGCCAGCTTTGGTGCATTATGATAAGAAATCATTTGTATAGTCAAGTTCAAGTGGGTAGTGTACATAACTATGTTTTGATTTGTCGGATCAACTAGAAATTATAGCATGTTTGGATTGGATATAAATTAATCCATTGGAAATAAGTTAATTTAAGCTCCGACATGAAATTTCTTTGTGTTAAAAAAATGCCAATTTCATTCCAATTTTAATTTAGATTGAAGTACATAGGGCTTGAAATAGTTTCTGTTGTGGAAAATACATCCATGTACATTTTGAACATTCTTTATTAGACCCTGAAGTGATGAACTGAAATTTGTTTGATCTCCAGCGATTCTATTGGTTAGAAACAGGAGCAAAAATAGTAGAATTCTTCACTGTTATTGATGGATGTATGGCATATGTATTTCAATCATTCTATCATTCGGCACATTATGTTGACATGGGAAGAATTATTAAAATTAGCCCAAAGAAAGGTTACCATAGAAATGTGCAATGTAAAATGCCAGTGTTACACCTCAATAATTTCCCACTCAAGGTCACCTTAGGTCAAGTTCAAGGTCACGAAAAGATCTGCCATATATGATTATATGTTCAAAATACGAACCTAAGCTCTGTCTGAAGCCATTTTGTATGCAGAGTCCAATTTAGATCAGATGTGACCTTCGGATTCACCACTCAAGGTCAAATGAGGTCAATTTGAAAACCACCAAAAGATCCAACATACATGACTTCCTATGTGTTCATGATACAAACCTAAGCTCTATCCATAGCCGTTTTATATGCAGAATCCAAGTTACACAATTCTGGTCAGATTTAACCTTCAACATCAATACTACGAAAATATCCGCAATGTCTAAGTTCCTAATGTTCATAATATCAACCCACATGTAAGTCTCATCTACAGTAATCTCATATGCAAAATTCAATGTACACATTTCAAGTAAGATGTGATCTTCGGACTCACACTCAAGGTCATCTGAGGTAAACTACAAGACTAGTGAGAGGTCCACATTATATTACTGTCTATATTCATAATACAAACCTAAGCTCTATCTGCAGCTCTATAGTATGTAGAGGTCAAATTACACATTTAGTTTGGATGTGATCTTCAGATTTACCAATTAAGGTCATGTGAGGTCAAATTTGAGGTCACCAAAAGATCCGCTATAAATGACTTCCCATACATCCATCACACATGCCTAGGCTATATGTACACGCGTTTTGTCTACAACGGCCAATTTGTGCAATTGTGCAACGGCCAACATGTCATCGTACATATCCATCAGCGCGACCATACTCTGGACCTGGTCATAACGAGTCGGGATGAACATCTCACTCAGTCTGATCATGTGCTGGAAGGACTACCATTCGACAAGGATATGGTTGCCTGTACTCTATCCTTGGCACGATCCCCACCAGTCAAGAAGATTATCACTGGTCATCAGCTGAAAGGCTAGACATTGATGAGATCCGTTGTGAGATTGGACAGTAATTTGTGTGTGACCCAGAAACGCTAGTGACCCCAGAGGTGTTCAACAACACACTTGAAATGCTGCTCGGCAAACATGCCCCTCTCAGGACACAACAATCACCCTCTGACCCAATTCTGAGTGTTACACTGAAGAACTTCACGAGGCCAAGATGCTGAAGCGAAAGTGGGAATGTTGTTGGAAGAAGCTGGGCCTTGAGGTTTATCATCAGATTTTAGGACGCACTGGGATCATTACTACCAACCGATTGAAGGAGCTAAAAGTACATTCTATCAATAGAAAGTCGAACCGGCCAGTCCCAATGAGCTGTTCGCCACCATCAGGAAAAACTTCGAAGACCAGAGTGGTAACCAATATCTGGAAATTGAATCTCCTGATGATTTTAACGGCTTTTTCTTTGACAATATCTCCAAAATTCAGAAGGAGTTGGATACATCAGCACCAGGGCTGTTTTCTTGATCTCTGTCACACACCCAGTTTGTTGTCAGTTCTGCCAGGGACACACGTTTTCTCGACACTTGGTCTCCGGTGACAGTGGAGAGAGAAAATCATCGTTAATGCACCTTGTAAATCCTGTACTCTGGACCTTTACCACGATGGCTCTTCAAGGTATGTGTAAGCCAAGTCCTTCCTGCCATAACAGGGATAATCAATCAATTGCTGAAGTCAACTGAAGTCCCCCATGTCTTCGAACATTCATTGGTCATGCCAGTGTTGAAGAATTCCAGTCTTGACCCAAATGATCTCTCAAGCTATCGCCCAGTCTAGAATCTGCCGTATATTTCCAAAGTCTTGGAACGAGCTGTCAGTCAGACACTACAGTCACACCTGAACCAGCATGATCTTTACGATGACAGACAATCAGCTTACGGGACAGGCCTTTCTACAGAAACCGTGTTGGTTCGGGTGCACAATGACATTTTGCAGGATATTGACAGAGGAAATAGCGTGGCCTTGGTACTACTCGCCTTAAGTGCTGCATTCAACACTTTGGACCATTAAGTACTTTTTCACCGACTCGAGACCAGATATGGCATCGCGGCAAAGCACTTGACTGGTTCAGATCATACCTGACTGGTCGTGACCAGTCTGTAAGCTGGTACAACTTCTTTGACGAGAATGCTAACATGAGTGGTGCCCTTAGCGTCGGTCCTTACCCCAGTCGTCTTCAACCTGTATATGGGACCTTTCGGTGGTCTCATCCACCAATATCAACTGCGGAATGTCACATATGCAGATGATACACAGATTAATCTAACTGTTCAGTACGACTTTCAGGACTCACTTAACAGACTGGAACGTTGTTTGTGGCACAAAGGCATGGATGAATTCCAACAACCTGAAATTAAATGACGCAAATACTGACTTCTTTATATTTTCATCTACATGTAGATCCTGCATTTTGTGCCCGACACCAAGGAATATAATGGAAAGGCTACAATCCCAACGTCAGATGTTGTCAAGGATCTTGGTGTGCGCCTGGACTGTTACCTCAATCTGGAAGCACACCTCAAGTCTACTGCCCTGTCAGCTTCAGTGTCCATCCATCATGTCAGACCTTTGCGCAAGTACCTAGATCAGCAGGCCACTAAGAATCTGGATCATGTAGGTATTGGATCGAAACTTGATTACTGCAATGTAATGTGTTGCTCTTCAGTCTTCCGGAGAACACATGCCTGCAGAAAACAGCTGCTCAGATCATGATGCAAACAGTAAAGTTTAACCACATCTCGTCTGTACTTGCTGATTTGCAAGTATAAGGTGCTCATAAGGTGCGCATTCTAGGTGCAACACGGAAAGGGGCTGATATACTTTAGGTCGGAGTCACGAAGTCTACTGACATTACCAAGCATCAGAATCATAACCTATGGGAGGAGAGTCTTTTCTGTGGCAGCGCCCAGTTTGTGGAATAGTCTGCTGATATCACTCCGACAATGCCAGAATTTCCGTTCTTTTAATTTTTGTTCCAAGAAGCATTCTCTTAATCAATTGTGTCTTAATCAAATGTATTATGTGCATTTTGTGTGGGTATAATTATATGTACAACACTCTCAGAGAATGCTTTTATGCACTTTATAAGAATAAATTATTACTATTTTTATTATTATTATTTGGCCCTACATTTCGGATCTCTTGAACAATTCAAGGTATTCTTTCTCCATACACAAACGAAACAATCCTAAATTCCATCCATATATGAAATTAGAGAGAAAGTTACTTTTCAGGCATTTCGAGAGATCAAGGCCTACCATCTTAACTTTAATGATAAAATTGTAGACGACGAAGGACGCACAGACGGACGGATGTACTTACGGACCTATCCTTGTGTGCCTTTTACATGTTAAATTTCCTATCCAAAATAGGCACACAAATCCCCAAAATAGGCACACAAAAAGAAATTTGTGTATAACTTATAGTTGCGTACCTTTTTCTCTCTTTCCTAGTCACACAAGTAAACATTCGTTTGCCCGGACAAGCGAACGAGACCTAGTTAGGTGTCTTCCCATGTTACATTTCCGATCTCGACTGGTCCCTAAAATGGCAAAACTGGCCCCTATCGAACTTTTGGCCTAAACCATAGTTGATGGCTTATTCCAGGCCCCTACTTTGGGAATAGTTGTCGAAACAGGTGCTGAACGCATCGCCACAACAATAGAATATCGGACCAAAGGTAAAAAAAAAAAAACGTATACACAGATTGCAATCCTCATGTGTGTTAACAGGCATTGCCAGCCACACAGAGCCCCTCTCAGGGCCATAGCAGGGTGGGTACCCCATCTACATGTGTGTGTGATATCAGGTTTCTCTTGAGTCGTCATCCATTCATTTTGCCTGTGTCATGTATTACAAGACACACATTCTCAAATATAATAGGCCTACACTAAACACAGCAGTTCCAAATAAACATTCCATTTCTGATGATTACCCCCCCCCCCCCCCCCCCTCCCCGTTTCGACTCGTTCGTTTCGGACATTATCAGAAAATCGTGTGTCACTTTTGGCCTTCCGTAGTCTTCTGTATTTGGCGCCAAATTTGGAGATACGTAAACAATAACAAAGACACGTGTAGTTGTCAACAACCAGAAGTGAAAACAAAACTCGATGACACACGATAAAATACCAGGCACGAAAGTCCATTCAGGCGATTAGATGTTATGTTATAGATATTTTAGATAAAATACCCGTGTTCGATCTGGGGCTGTATGTTTGTAAATTGGAATTCAGATGTGATGACAACAGTGAGTGGGCGATAATATGGTCGTTTCGCGTTGGTCATGACACTGACAGTCCCCCATCATCAAAAGCCTGAAGATAACACGTGTACCATTTCATAGATTGATTGGATCTTGCCCTAAATATGTTCACATACTCTCACTGGATAGTTCATAATTATTTCATTTACAATTAAAACTACAATGACATGTTAAAATGTCGAGAGAGACCGACCCTTCTGTCCTGAAGCGTTGGATGACAAATCTTGGAAAACTGAATCCCATTTATTGTCCCGTTAATCACTGATAATGATGATTAAACTTTATTTCCTGATGTTCTGTCAATTCCATGTCATTCCCTTCAGGTCAGCATGTACCAGTTGGTCCAGTCCGGTTAATTGAAGTACCCTCATGGACAACCATCTCGATACAGCCCTGAGAATTCTCTGTCAACCCTTCCTGCCCCCAGATGAGCATGGCGTGCCCGTTGCCATGGGGACTCACAACCAGAACCTTGCCAGGCAAACAGAAATTGACCATGTTTGTCATGGGAACCAACACGAAAGAAAGCCTCTTTCAAGTCGCATCATACAAAATGCAACAAAAGTTGATGACTTTTCTCCATTTTATGTCAGTGACTTTAGCAACAGTGGTGACAAGACAACAAGACGATCTTCATCACCACTTTACTCGAAGGGTTCCAATGAAAACCAAATTCCACGTGGATTGCGAGAAAGCCCAGAAGTCATCGCATGTGATGCGAAGTACCACCCAAACTTGAACAGATCTTTTCTCAGTTCACCACACACACCGTCTCCGAAAGGATCAAAAGTGCGAGTTAGCCGAAGACTTGGAAGTTCGTCAAAGTATCCTATTGAAGATGTTGGATGTATCGACTCATTGGGAACCTATGGACATGCCAGAAAACTTCCACAAGAAAATGGCGATCGCAAATCAGCTGATCAGTCTAGTCCAGTACTAGGGAATTCTGCAAAGTATCCAAATTCAAGTAGGAATCTAAGTGTCAGTTTTTCAAGAAAAAGTCACAAGAAATCTCCACAAAAAAATAATGAACGTGACCAGTCAATCAAGAACTACTTTATACAGAGTCCATCTAAAGATGACAGTCTTCTATCCGACATGAAATATTTTGACGAATCATTTTCCCTGATGCCGGACAGTTTTCACCATGTAGAAAAACTTTGCAATGATCAGGATTCTAAAGTGACTCCCAGGGACACTAGTTTGGTCACACAAATTCCCGCAGAATACAGGGAAGAAGAAGCTGAATTTCCAGACACTCAAGGAGAATCAAGTGCACTTTTTCTCAGGGAAATCACCACAGATCAGCTTCTGAGTGAAGATGAGAGTTCAGAAGCTGAAAGCTGCATTGTGAATCAAAACCAAAGAATCGATTCTAGAACAGAGTTCATTTCAAAAGCATCTTTGCAAGAACTTAATGAAGATAAAACAATACCAAGTGTAACAAATGCCATTTCACCACTAGAAAATCAAGAAGACTTGGGAACTGAGAATGCTAACGACACCAGGTCCTGTAGAACAACCAGCTGTGAAATTCTTGGAGAACTTGTTGGAAATATTGAGAGATGTCAATTGGCAAGAAACTCTGATCATGCTAACTCTGAACAAACTGAAATGGCAGTTAAAATTACAAATACTAGTATACAACCAGGTTGCTCCAAAAACTCACCAGAGATACTGAAATCAGCAGATGTCCCAAAGGTAAGATATACTCTTTTATTATATTCATATTTTATTTAAATTGTTTGATAAAGATGCGAGAATAAAAACTTATTACCATTAGAAAAAATTAATTTCTGTCAAAAACTGTTATTGATGCAGGTTCATTGAGTGCACAAAATTGGTAACTTGCAGGACCATTGGCCCTATTCCACTCGATATTTCGTGTGCGGATCCAGATGGAAATCTTGTGGGTTTTCTGAAGATTAATCATAGAGTTGTTGAGGGTATCCGGTTAAGGTGGGCTGATTGATGAAATGTCTATCATACAGCAACCTCATGGGGTCTAAGTCAACAAATAGCCTCACGAAATAAATCATGAGATATTTTTGGGCTTCCTTCATGATCCAATAATATTTTGATTCATATATGTGAATTGGAAATTATTTCTAGGACTGGAAAAAAGCAACAGTCCTTTTTGTGGTTTTCTCGGTAATCGAGCTGGATGCTTTGCCAAGCCAAGGTGCAATACTTTTTTTTCAGCGTTGGCGTTGGCGTCATGAATAAAGACACTTAATTATGAGCTTGTCGTGAAAATGAAGGAAATGAAGGAAAGTACAGTGTGCTCTGTCTGGTGTAGGCAGAAGGAAATATTTCTCTAGAGCATAAGTCCCAAAGTTCAGTATATTATACTCTAAGTATAGATTATCAGTGACTGGATAATTTTACACATTTTCATAAGTGAAAAAGATTGAAATGTCAATCAACTATTTTATACTAATAATATAAATAACTTGATTAGGCATGATGTATAATTTATAATGTCTATGTAAAGTGTACCAGTATATTATTCATAAACATGTACATCTACTATATCATTTGACACCTTTTCTGCATGTTTCTATACTTTTGAGTGATGTAACAGGCAGATCAGTTGCAAAATTCTATATTCCTGGTTTTTGACGTGTGATATTTTTAGAAGTTTGATGTCTGCTTTATACCGTAGAAGTTCTATCCTGTCTAAACTGTGCCCACGGCATATTAAATAGTGATATTTGTGGGGAACAAGCTGATATTTTACAGCCTAAACAGATGTCGAGAAATATTATTTACATAATCGTAATGTATAGGTTGTGAGGAAAATCATGAAAATTGAAATGCTAAATTTACACTGCAAAATGTAACATGAGAAAATATCTGCTCCCCAATTCACCAAAACGTGAGTTGTTTATTTCTAGGAAGCTTAAAATATATGAACTTAAAAACAACAAATCTTTCCAGATATCTATGAACAGATTAAAATCTGTTCTTTTTTCTGATTCCTACTCACAAGAGCTGGTACCCAACCTGAATGTTCTTCCGTATTTAACATGACCTAAATCAGAAAATCTGGAATAAATTTTAAAATTGTTACCTGATATAGACAAAAAAAATCATATACTTTGAGTTTTATATTGATTGAGTGATTGAACTTGGCATACTTTATTTATACATTCATACGTACATACATAATGCATTTGAACATAAAGCACTTTGTAGAAGTTTTTTTGTTTATTACTTCAGAACATCACATAATCATGTAATTTATTCCCCTCAAAATTATTTAATTTCTGAACAGACAACCTGTACATAGAACATGTCGGCTAGGTGATTATGCTATTATATATTAACCAGGTGTGGGCATAAAACTCATGCAGACAGATCTAAGGGAACGCACATGTGCTTTACAGGGCGCTATATGAGATACATACAATGTTGTTATTTCGGGAGTTGTATGTATATTGAGCTGGCCCGAACCAACGGACGGACAGACGGCCAGACAGACGAACTACTGCCCCCCATTAGCATAGACACCTGGCCAGTCTTCCCACCCCCCACCCTCCCTGTGTAATTGGCCCCCTTCCTGCCCTCTTGGTTTCCCTGGCGATATATCCTGACTGACGAAGTTTAAGCTCACCTCTGATGTTCTGAAGTAGAAACTTGTGGTGCCACTGTTTTTATGTGAAATGAACGTATAGTAACATTCATGAAATTGATAAAATAATCATTCGAAATTATGCTTGGACCTACTATCAAATCAGATTATTATCAGATCATTATATGAGATTATTTTAGAAATATGTTCTCAGATAATATTTCTTAGCCTTGCCTGAAAAACAGTGTTTTAAATTGCCAATTTATCAAAGTCTAATGAATTTTTGAGTCATTGTGTAAATGTTGTTCACAGTTACAGTAGCTTCAGCTCTGAGCTGATATGCCAATACATGAATAATACATTCAGGATGTAAGTGTAGTATCTCTTGTGTTATATGATAGGTCTATGCATGTGTTTGCGGTCCACACGGACTAAACCAGTGCCAATTTTGAGCAATTCCATCACGAGGCATGACTCAGCTTCGCTCCATCATCACCCATTCATTGTGATCTCTCCGTACTGCGAGTACCCCCCCCCCCCCCCCCCACAAACAAGATAAATATACGATGGTAAAACGTTATTGGGACCTCCCAGGACCCACAGTGGAATAAATGGAATTAGCTTCTTTCACCTGGGTCAAAAATTGATTATTGTTCCAGACGATAATTGCTTTATAAACATGGAAGAGTAAAGCGACAAAAGATAGAACGGAAAACTCAGCTCCAATTTTTCTTGGCAGTGTCCCTTGTTTGGGTTCAGCATCTATCAATTCTGGATCAGAATCGAAGGAACACGAAGGAACGGGAAGGAGCGATTCCCATGTGGACCATGTGTGAAATGATGAATGTTGAGTACAGGTGCTAATATTCTATTTGTTCCCCGTACCAAGCAGCAACCTAGCATGATACGTGATATCCACGCGGATACCTGGGTGCATAAGTTAGACCCAAACTAGAGTCTTGTACGTCCCCCCTCTCCTGCCACCCCATATCTGATGCAGACGTTGGAAGGGGTATCGCACGATTCCCGACTCTACAAGTACAAAGAGGACTATGGTTGAAGATGTGAGTCCGTCTGCCCGCCACCCCCCAGCCCTCGGCAAAGAAAGTTCCATGTGGATATATGTCTTTCCTATTGATCTGGCAACAGATTTTGATCGGCGTTTGGACGAGGCTCCGATCACAACCCCTCAGAAAAACTTCGCATTAGTCGTCCATGAAATCTAGACTCTATGATCAGGTTTCCAGCCATCCCTGCTACAGAAACAACTCATTTCAAATCATCACATACATCAGTTATCACGGTTATCATTTGGAGAAATTAAAAGAATGAAATTGGATATCCGTTGAAGTTTTATGCACCCAAAAATTTACGGCGGATTCGGCCTTGGATTGATGCCTTGTAGAAAAGTGTGCGAATCTGGACGAACCCTCGCCGAAAGATTATCACCATGTTTTCATCGTCCCTCAGTATTAATGTTGGCGATGATACTCCCCAGCAAAACACGTACAAGTCTGCTGTTTACCTGTCAGAAAACACTCTACCGACAAAAAGTCCGAGCAGACGAGCGTCCAGACTGACAGACATCTCCGAGCTTGAGGAGATCCATGGCGATGGCGTCATGAAGACTTGTTCTGCCGGAGCCACCGTAGTCGCTACTAACAACGGAACGCAGACAGATTTCGGCCACCGGCCCGACTCGTCATCACACCAACACAGGTCACTGGGTGCAGTCGGCCATGGCCCCGTGTGGTCGGCGACAAGATCGAAAACTTCCGAGTTGCACCTTTCACCGACAACATTGTCGCCTATTTGTCGAGTGCCAGCGGCAGGAGTAAACAATACAGCGTGGTTTAGCGTCCCAAATTTAGCAGCATGTGACAATGTCAAAGTTCAGTTCCGCGGCGGGCAGCAGAGACAGAGCTGCCACCTGGTGGGACCGAAGCCAACTTTAAGCACACCTGCCTCCAGCGTTCCAGCCTTACATAATCTGGATTTATCGCCCCGGACAGAAGCGCACTTTGGCAGAAGTTTCACTCATCTGTGCCTGGGACGACCATCCTCCTCCTCAAGTGATGAGTTTTCCGCGCTGCAGAGAAATGTAATTTTTCATCCTATAGTGGAACAGCCAGATGTTGTGTACAGACGCCATATTTCGCACAGTGTCACTAGCTTGGTAATCAAGGAACATCCAGATGAACATGACATTCCACGACCTACGTTATCACTTACCAACTTGAACCAACCAGGACACTCAACGAGCAACCAGGCAACTACTGGTATCACTGAGATCAAAGCCAAGCCAGAGATCACTTATCAAAGCAAGGTAACCATGGCAACTAGGCGACCATCCATTCCTCGAGTCCTAGTGGACACTGTCCCCTTCCAGCGAGACGTGACATCAATGACAATGGAACAAGTTTTACAAGCCTCCATGGATCACATTCTCATGGACAAGGTCAAATCCGGGACGGTACCTCAAGTCCGCCGGTCTCCGGAATCACTTGGCAACCCGACCATGCGACCTAGAACTTGTTGCCATGGCAATAGACGACTCTCCGCGGAAGAAGAACACATACAAGACCTGACGGAGAGGCTAAACAAAGTCTCCGCGGATACAGGGATTGGATGTCGAAGGTGGTCTTTTGGGGAGTCAATGCAGCGGAAAGCCATGCCGTACAGTCACGGGGTGCCGCTAGGGTCAAGACCAAGTGTATCGTACAATAACCTGTATGGTATGGACAGCCGACAGGAGGGTATGTTTCCCAATCGTCCACATCGAGTGTCCTCCATGAATCGGCTCACGGTTCCTGGTCATTTTGTTCAGCAATGTGGGACTACGCGCATGGCACCTGAACCGAGGCGTGTTCGCTTGCGGTCGCCAGTGAGCCCTGCCAGACAGACGAGTCCACACTTAGTAACCCCCCATGTACAACCACCGCCTAATTTGCATATTCCGAATACTGGTACCCCACAGCGGAAAACTTCGATTACAATTGAGGATATTCTTGCGACATCTCTACGTGGTCTCTTATCCGACGCAGAGAATAAAAGCCCAAGCTTGCCTACTCCAGGTACTCCTAGTCATGTGATACCTCCAGACCATGTGATCAACTCCAGCCAATCACAGCCCAGGGAAATCGGGTCATCGCCAAGTGCTTTCACCCCGGTCAAGTTGGGGGTGGGACCTCCTCAGGGAGCCATCAGGGTGCCGCCGAGGGTTGCCGTGGCAACACCAGATGACAATGCTATGAACCAGGGGAATCGCTTGCGAGTATCTGCCGAGGGAAGGGACAATAGAAGGTTGCACGTCAGTCGGAGGTTGAGTCTTTCGCCGCGAGATCCTTTCGGAAGCCTCACAAGCGGGAAGGACATCGCTGAGTCGTTGCTACGAATTGCACAAGTGAGTAGTCACTTGGTGGTTGCTATGGTAACCATTATAGTAGTCAATGAGCAGTTGGCATGGTTTCGTTATAAGTATTGTGTGTGGTTGCCATGAAAGCAGTTACCATGGTACCATGGATCTATCACATGTGGGTACAACCCGGTACATGTCACTACCGATATGACAATGTCTGATAAGACTCATGATGCATAAAAAAATCATTACTATCACTTACAGGTCATTTATAATTAATTGAAAATAACCTAAAACATTGAATGCGTGTGAAAATCACTCTGTAAACTATATAAACTCTTACAATATTCATTTCTCCCAGGTACATTCAAGGCATACATGTACATAAAATTAGCAAATTAAATGTTATTTATTTTTTGAATACGATAGGTACATCACTAGCCTCGAATATAGCATTAAATGTATTTAAATTGCACATGGTGTTTTTACCCTGAGGTGGAATATAAAATTTTAATGTAATTATACACCGAAGGGAAAAAGTGAATCACTGATGGCCTTTGAAGTTTTTGATGTCATTATTCTGTGTTTTACTATACTGCAGCATATATAAGTACTTGCTAATGTGCTTACCTAATACCTTCTATGTATATATATATACATGTAGTACTGCACGAAAAAAATGAAATATTGATCAGGAACTGAGCATTTCCTCCTCAGTGGTTTATTCTCGGCAGCAGAATTTTCTGTTGCTGAGAACCCGAGCGTTCACGATAACATTTTATGTAGGGACTTCCGAGTCCCGCTGGAAATATTGCGAAGAAATATCACTCTCATGCAACTGGAAACGGCGTGCTGAAGCCTTCTCGCAAAATTTTCCAACTGGTTGGTCCAAAGCCACGAATCCATGATCTATCATCATTTTGTCAATTTTTATATGCCCCCGTATTTTCATTTTTTTTGTCTTCCCTAACTGAGACTTGAAACCCAAGAGGGTAGGAAGTAGGTCGAAGGAGCAGAAGTTTGATCAATAAACTAGAATCCTTGTTCTTAGCGTCCGATTATTATTGGAACCAAAATCTTTCCGTGGATTTGTCTTGGCTGTTTCAGTCGTGGTCGCCTAGTTTTATCGCGTAAATCTCATGAAGTTTTCATATAACCACCGCCAACGTTATTCTTGTAGCGATAATCGGCCAGTTTTACAGATTAGGTTTTCACTAGTTGCCTGGTTTCAGGTTTCAGATGTTATACTAAATGCTATCTTGGTAAAATTGTGGTTAATCAGAGGTAATTGCTGAAGTTTCATAGATGATGTGCTCGTTCATAAATATTTTTGCAAAAATGAGTAATAACTGTATTTTAGTAGCTATACAGATAGCTTCATTAATTTTCGCAACACCATGCTAGTTAGCTTACCTAAGCTTACCCGCCCTTTCAGCTTACCGGCCCTATTCAGACAGTCGTGGTTTTTCATTTGGTGTCGGTTACCGGACCTAAAAAAAACACAAAAACACACCTTAGGCCAATATCTAAAAAAACTTTTTAAATTTTTTTGATTGAATCGTTTTTGCCGCCTTGGCGGCCATTTTTGAGGAAAAATTGCCAATTTTGGACATTGATGGCCATTTTCTCAAAAACTGTCTGATCAGTTTTGAGATTTTTGTTTCAAAACATTCCTCTCATGTACCTCTATGACGTGTATAAGTTTCGTTGCCCTTGAATCGCCGGTCTGCATGTGGCGGTCATTTTGATTTTTTGACGGGTCGGCGAAAAAATATTTTGTTTTTAGGTCCCAAATCAAGTCACTATTCGTTTTGAGCCATTTCCAGCAAAAATTTTTTTTTTGGCCATTGAAAATTTTTTTTGAATTTCACCCAATTTTTCCTTCATAATGGGTGCTGTGCGGAGTCATCTCATAGAACACTTCAAGATAGAGCCTAGGTATTGGCACATTCAATTGGGAGATCATATATTGCGGTTTGAGTGGTGACCTTGAATTTGACCTTCAATGACCTTGAAAGGTCAAAACGACCTTTTTTGTCGAAAAACGATGAATTTTGTCTTTGGTGGCCATTTTCTCAAAATCTATTCAGACAGTTTTCCTCAAAATCATGTATAAAATTCTCCTTATGTACCTTTGTGATGTGTATAATGATGGTCTGGGTTTGGCGGCCATTTTGATTTTTTGACGGGTAGGCAAAAAAATTTTTTTTGTCCCAAATCAAGTCACTATTCATTTTGAGCCATTTCCAGCCATTTTCTCAAAATCTATTCAGACAGTTTTCCTCAAAATCATGTATAAGATTCTCCTTACATGTATGTACCCTTGTGATGTGTATAAGTTTTGTTGCCTTTGAATCGACTGTCTGTGAAAATATGTCATTAACGAAAAAAAATCTTTCAAGATGTAACTTGATTTCGTATTATAGTCCATACAGAAAATGTGTTTCTATCAACATTTGCGAACATGTTTTAACACATTGATCAGTGTAACAATTTATATGTATTCAATATTCTATGCAATTCTCATGATTGCCGGTAAGCTACAGAACCCTTGGTGCTATGTTTAAGAGTTCTTGTCTGATGATTTTACAACTTTTTGGACTGACGATTGCCGAGCCAAAGCCACAAATACAAAACTATTTATTAATGCAGACCAGTTAATTCTATGAAACTCAATCAAGATCCCATAGTAACCATGCGCTGAGGCAAAAAAATCCCACTTGTAAAATGATCACTATCAAAGTTCTATGCCGTTTTTCCTCGCAAATTTTTCACCTGTGATTTGCCGCTAAATAGGGCATGACTGATTCAATGTGACCACACAAGCGTGAGTAAGGAACAGCAAATCAGAGGTTCAAGCGATGCCTTTAGGGTGCTTTTGGGCCCCTGTATACCTCCCCCCCCCCCCCCTCCATGTCCCCTCCCCACTCTGATGTCCTATCACCATAACGACTGTTTGAAGAAGCTGTTATATGGACCGTTTATATTATTGTTGTCCCAAGTTTTCATCATGGTATATCGCTGAATGGATACTCTTACATTGACGGTAACATCATTACTTTTTGTCGGTGGATGTCCGTGCAGGCCAAGTTTCTATTATGGACATTTGACCTTGAACGCTATAAAAGTAACAGCGACATGACATATATTATGGATAGAAAATGGGAAAGCTTCGCTTCACAATGTGACTTTGGCAATAAATGGTGACACTGCAAAGACAGAATATACATGCATTTATTATTATGACAGTGGTCTACTTATGGAAGTATAATATTTACCCATGTAATAACCACTGTGATATTGCCCTGGAAAGGTGTGATAATTACGGATAACAGCTGGTGAACGAAATAGCGTACATACGTGAACATTGACGAAGGAATACTGTATGCATTCTATACAGTGCAGTAGGATGGAAAAACTAGGCCTATCATTTTCTGGTGTTTGCATGGACGGATAAACACAACCCAGGTAAATTAATCGAGTGAACGTCCACATACAAGTGCAGCGTTTATCGTATAAAAAACAAGGAAAAACTGAGAGCAAAATAGGTAAAAGTGCGATGTAAAAAAGCATCAACGATGAATTACAGGAGGTGAAATTTAGCTGTTTAGGTTTTATTTCTGTGCGAGTACATGTATTTAAGTGCATACAGTAATGTGAGGTACTGAAAAATACAGGGAAAAACTTTTTTTGATTGCTTAATCATCCGGGCAGTGTATTTCAACACATATTGCCAGCAGACAGATAGAAAGTGATTGAAAATGTGAAAATGACATGGAACATTTGGTATTCGCATTGCGGTCGACTCGGACATTGCAATAAATATGTCTCCACGGAGCACAATTCCCAAAACATTTATAGACATAATCAGAAACACTTCCTGAGCCACGTTTGTCACAAGTTTCCCTGAAAAACGTGCAAAGTTTCGAGAATTACAAAGTGCTCTAACGCGATACATCTCCAATATTTTTCAGCACATAATATATCCGACAGTTTTCGCCATGTAATGTTATTGGCATCTTCCATGCACTTTGAATAGGTGCCAGTTTTCTGATATACTACATTGTACTCAAAGATACTTCATATATCTTCATGGAACATTTAGTCAACATGGTAAATGAGATAATCGGGGATATTTTTGTATAAATTTATCAGTGTATAAGATAATTATGTGAGAAACAGTTTTCGGTGAGGCATGACAACACCAGTGATAAAATACATGTAGGCGCGTTAATTAAATGTAACGGTACAATATTAACTAGTATTTTATTATGTCATATTAAATATGTTTTTTGCCTGTGAACATGTGTTAATATGATGAACATATGATAATAAAAAATTATGAATATTTTTTCAGTGCATAATCATCAGAGAGTCCCAATAAAATCCTTTATTATCTTTACTTAGTGCCCCCCCCCACACCCCCCTCCTCCCAAATCCTAAACCAACCCCCCCATCCCCTTCCCCCCACAGCCCATACATCCAAGTTTAGCCCTGTTTTGTGTTATGTATAATGATAAGCCCACTTTGTAAATATCCCTCTCAAACATAAGAGAGAAAAAATCAACCCCCATGTGTAATCGGTCATTCTCCAAACAACAAAATGCTCCCTTTCTTCATGTTCTTACATAACCCCCCCCCCCCCCCCATTAAATCCCTGATTCCAATGGCAAAGTATTTCCTCAGTTTGGCACTGAAGCGGGCACCGAAGGTCTTCCAATGCTGTCGATCAAATGATCGTCTAGTCCATGGGCTAGTCTAGAACAGTGTGTTTGTCTTCATGTCTGCACAGTACATACAATACAACGTACCGTGCTTCCGAAAATGCCAGTATCTTCATAATATCAACCTCTTTCGTGATCATCAGTCGGATGTGGTTTGGGATTGGATAATGCATAATGTAGTAATGCAATGGGCTGTCAAGATATGGGAGATAATATATAACTGGAATATCCGTGTAATGATGTAATGTGGATATTACTAGTATTCTGTGAACTGTCATTGTGCAGATCAACGTCCATGGCTGACTGGTGAGTTGGATTCTATTTCTGGTTCCAAAAATACTCTTCTATTAGATAAGTATGATGAATTATTTTAGGGATTGAATATTTGCTGGAGAGTATTTGTTTGATGAGTATGAGATTGGAATATATTTTACTATACACTATTGACTTATTTTAATGGGTTTCATAATGTCATTTGCCTACGCGAGTGCAACTTGCTTTATTGCATACTCATATATAATGACCTTTTAGAATCGCAAGCACTATGTTGGGTTGTGTTATGCTATAACAGTAATGTTTTGGCATTACATGGTAGAATTTTTACGGATAATATATTTTGTATTTATTGGACATTATTCAGTGGTAAATGCATGTATTTATTTTAGAACAATCTCTTCATTTGTAGCTTGCTTTTATAATGTACTATATTATTATAACAATTTTTTTACAAAACACATCATGAGCAATCCGAGTATTCTCCAGGACAATTATTATGTTGGCATCTCTTTTGAACACCTTTTAGACAGCAACAACAGAATATTTGTTAAACACCTTTACCTGAATCTAACTGTGATACAATCATGTACCTTCTATTTTGTGTTTGGTTGAAGTGAAATATTTATACTGGTTAGAATTTCCTACATATTATAAGGATTGGACAATTGTGATTATAAGTTCTGACAATATTGTGACAATGAACATTATGATTTGTTCTATCATTATGCATTCATTCTTTGACTGATAGAGGGCAGCACTACATGTATTTGATATTTAGAGGGCAGCACTATGGCTAATCTCACCAGAGCAAATTAAACTATAAAAGCAGGAAAATCTTCCCCCAATACCTTAGAGTACAACAGATTTCAATCTGACCAGGCAGTATTTGATCTACATTTGTAAAAAAACGATTCTAAAGTGTACAAATATCATTTAGTTTTCTCAGTTCTTTACCAATTACATTTCAGAAATAGTGAGTCATTTATGAACCTGACCACAGGAATGAAATTGTTTCTGGCATGATAGAAAAGATCACTTTGGATGCGTGGGAGAGCAGACATATAAAACAGCGAAAAAAACAATGACGGGAAAATTACATGGAGGAGATTTCTAAAGCAAGTCTGACGAGTATGCATAAAACACGCTAATAACATAGCATTATGCCATTACAACGGGGCGTGATGTCAAAAAGTATAATTTTCAACATTTCTATTATTCCACGTGTCATCACTTTTTGTTCGACAAAAGTCGACCTGAAACAACCAATTGTGTATTGAATTATGGGGGATATATGAGAATTTAAAAAGCCAAAAAAAAAATAGTCGTAAAATTTCAGGTGTACTGGAGGCTTGTAGCAGCTTTATGGTTTTTGGATTCGAGGCAAGGAGCACAAATTGTTGTTAGTTGTAAACTTCGAGGTAGCTGCCATTGTAGATTCTCTTGGACATAATTCACTCAACTGTGCATGAATTCCTGGGTGCATTTTTGTTCTCCTGGAAAATAAAATATGGGTTCTACTTTCCCACTGTGGCACAACAAATATAAAGAGAAAAAGGAAAATAGCATGGACAGCTATTGAAACCGTAAACCAGTCATTTTTATTTCAGACCCGGGTTCCTCAGAACAGAAAACACTTTCCTTAGCATTATCAGCACTCAAATTTATGAGTAGTTTTTTTTCCCAAGTATCAGTTATCATCAGCCCTGAACTGATTTGAAGAAGTAGAAACCTGTCCAAAGCCATAATGAAAAATATCCTTACATAAAAAACGCAACAAATGCTGGTCCAACAAAGTTTCAGATATCAACAGAAACTTTGCAATGCCTTGAAAACTGATACCCAATTTTACCGCCCCGTATTTCAGAAAAAACTTTTTGATGAGAGAGAAGGAAAACTTCTGGTACTTTCTTGCATATCCCGAAGGTGTATTGCTAGGATATTTATGGGAAATGCAGGGAACCGCTGGACTCCCGTATTTCGAACAGGCCAATCTAGGGCGTGGCCACTTGGGGAAGAATGCATCGTTCATTACCTCAGCACAGGTTGTGTTATAGCCTCTGTTCTGGATTTGTGTATTATTGGTCATGTTGCTTCGGATATTGTGACTGCAAATGATAACTGAACGAAATTGATACCAGATATGATACGTTATCAAACTAGGACGAAATAAGATTGCTGGGTGGGAAATAAATAATTCAAATGAGAAAATGATTGTGCAACTCAAAGAGGATAAGATTTGGCGAAATTATGAAAAGGAGCAGCCACGTTCAACAAACTGCGGAATAACTGCGGAATAATCAGAACAAACTGCTCCGCAATTGCAGGTCGTAAAATCGGCTTCTGGAATCTTGAGTCCTGATTTGAGTTCGGCGCTCTGAAAGGGAATGGTTCGGCCTTGGCGTCAATTATGTGTTCTCCTGCATGGTGTCTGATAACTTCGTTATAAATCCAACTTCGAAGGTCTTCTGGAATTTTTAAAGAAGAAATTTCTGGTCCAGGCTTTCGAGTGAGAAAACTGCATAGTTTGTTCAGCGTCGGACAAATCGCTAAACAAATCTAGAACCATTAATCCAACCAACGACAGCCTAATTATACAAACTGGTCAAAACTTGAACCGCCAGATATACTTCTGGGGAGTTTTTTTCGTCAGTGCGATCATTACCAATGCACTTTTCACGTAAACATCCATCCAAGAAGAGAAGTCCTGCCCAAGTTTTCATTTCTGCCCGGGATTGGATCGCAACCGCAGATCCAGTATGCAAGCAATCATGCTAACTACGATACTTGAGTTTGGTAGACAACAAACGGCAAACGTATCATTGGTGATACAGTAAACAAGACAGACCTATCGGAGTAACTCACCCACCCACCCACATCAAAATACACCCCCCCCCCCTCACTCCACCACATTGGATTTATAATGCCCTAGGGGCCACCCCAGTTGTTTCTTTTGAGGAAGATGTGTTCACTATCTGTGTTTCATGTATCAGCGCTCCTTATTACAACAGTGAAAAAAACGTAAGCAACAGTGGGGCCTCCTGGGAAAGACGTATCAAGTTTTTGCGGATTTTTTCCACCCCAGTCATTTCATTGGAGGGAGCCATTGGATGTAGCAGTGCAAAAATGGATAATGCGTTGAAAAACCTTTGTCATTATTTGCTAGAAAGTTTGTGCAGGAAAAACAATCACATGGTGGACCCTAAATGTCGTACTTGAAACAGTAGGAATGAAAAATTATCATAAAACTCGCTTGTCAAACAATTATTGTTTTACTCTGCAAATGGATTTCACATGTTTGTATGGTTTTCCAACATGACAACAAAACCCGGACACAATATTTATGAGAACTCAATGGATATAAGGAGCACTGGATAATGTTCTCTACACAAACTTCTCAATACAACTTTCTACACTAACAGTACACATTTGGAAATATGTCAGCCAGGAATACCTTCCAATAGTAACTGACAACCAGATACAAAATGTCTCAAGAGGGAATGACGAGCGACCGCTGTAACAGCCTCGGGTCGCTAACGGATACCGACTCTGCGTATGGGACAGAATCGCAGTACAGTGGCGACACCGCGAATTCATTGAGTCGTAGTGATTCTCGTGACACGCTTGCTACAGACGACGGAGATGGTACTGCAAGCGATTCCTGTAGAGGGCAGCACCCACAAGCGGACACGATGGAAGTTGAAAGTAGAGGGAGCCACTGTAGCAAGGACGGGGACGAAGATGAAACCCATGAGCAGGAAGTGACTTTCAAAGTGAATAAACGCACGGGAGAGGTTTCCATGGAAACGGATGATGTCACCAGGTATAAGAAGGATTCCGAGGGTTGCCATGGTGACAGTGTCACTAGGGAGGGTGTGCGTGTTGCGTTAGACCCAGAATACGGTGCAGTGAAGTCAGATGCTGTGACACATTTCAAAGTCACGGAATATGATGACCACACAGAGAAGGAGTCAAAAGAAGTCATTGATCATACCAAGGAAATCGTGTCACCACACGGCATGGGCACCGTCAGAAACCAGGATGTCAAATCCAGTCATAAACGTGTACATGTGGAAGGGTCGGAAAGCGTTGAGGATACTGACTTACAAGTTCAGTCACCAGATGGCGACCTATCTTTGACGAACGTCGTAGAAGAAAAATCAGATAAAAAATCAACTTCTGATTTGGAGAATTTCCAGGAAAAAATTCAGGAGGAGACCAAAGAAGAAGACGTCATCAAACGACAGAGACTTTCTGAGTACGACAGCGAGAAATCGGACGGTACTGAACAGAGCAAGGTCAAGGTCGTTACTGAGGAAAGCGGTGATCAGCTGAGGCAGGAAACCATGGAAACAGATCAACAAACCAGCCGGACCAAGGTCAAGGAAGCCGAGTGCAGTCACACAGAAGAGAGCGGGGTTTTACATCACGACAAAACTAGAGTTGAAGGGACAGACAAAAAACAATCAAAAGAAAGTCAATCAAATATCACGGCTACAACGAATGATGGCCGAATGATCAGCCAGTCGGACACTAAGGCAGAATCAACTGAAAGTAAGGATCTGTCACAGAGTAGTTCATCTGTGAAAGTCGACCCATCAGGACTTGTCAAACAGTCATCACGTGACCAACACAGCAAGCATTCGTCCTCAGACAACAAGTCAAGCTCAACGGTAGTGGCATCGTCTGCTCCTGGGGGTGGTCACCAGCAGAAAAAGTCGTCTTCGTCACAGCAGGTACAGAGACAGACCTCGTCTTCCTCTTCTTCATCTTCTTCATCTGCTTCTTCAGCATCAGCGTCATCGGGAGCTGCGGCTGCAAAATCTTTGCCAGTGGACATGATGGAGGAAGGTTCCATTGCTGAGAGATTACCTGGTGCACCGCCTTTTCTAAAGCCAATTCTTGTCAAGGGAAGTGACACCCTGGCAGCAGAGAAGAGATCGCTACAAGAAAAGTTGGATCTCGGTCCAGTGAAACAACAGAAACATGTACACTTCGGGCAGATTGAGAATGAGGGAATCCGGAGGGAACCTATTGGAACAGTAGCCCCCTTGTGTTCAATGGAAGAATTAGACAATATGGATTCCCCAGAAACTGAAAACAAAAGTGTAAAATTCGAAGCAGACAAAGAAAATGTGAACATAAATGAAAGTGAAGACGTGAAAGTTGGTGCGCCAAAAACATTACTTGACTCAGTCCTGACACCTAGGGATCAACCTGGACACCAGCTCCACCTAGCCTCCCACACAGTGCTGCCCCCTATACTAACCAAGCAGAAAGTAGGGGCGAGCTTTCCATTGCTGACTACAGGTGGCAGCAGTGTTCCCAGCAAGCACGAACTGGAGCAAACTGCCCCCTGGGGACAATCCACAGAACCAAGCACACACCTAAGTGAGCAATCCACCGTGACCTTGGCTCATGCCCCAGTCACTGACAAAGAGCATACCCTTGCCGGGCAGCGTCTGCCACCCCCCACATCCCTCCCCCTACCCCCACCTATTGCACCCACCCCCACCCCGGGAGATCAGGGGGGTGGGGCTGTGGAGGGACAGCTATCAAGCCAAAGTCTGGATCCTGTTACAGTGGAGAGTGCCCAGCCAAAAAGCCCACCCCATAAACATAGAGAAGATCCGAGCTGGAGTCATGATACACGGCCAGAGAAGAGCGATGATAAATGCCACGATCTGGATCTAGCTTCAAGATATCAGCTCCTATCGCCAGGCGAAGCTCCAGAGGCCCCCTGTCATATCCGTGATCAATTATTGAAGCTGCACGGGGAGCTAGGTCAAGCCACACCGCAGGGCATCAATGTAGCCACGGCAACTGAACGTGTGGTGGATCCACCATCCAGCAAAAAATCTAGTTCATCCGGATCAGCAAACACAGGGATATTGCAGTCTGCAAAGTCTGGCCCAGTAAAACCGTCAGCCGTGGAAACCAGTGAACAAGGGCAAACTGTAATCAAAGATGATGGTGGCAGTTGCAGTGAAAATGCACAAAAATTTCATGGTGGAGGGGACACGCATAAAAAGGAGGGTGGACGTGTGCCAAATGTAGGGCAGGGGAGCAGTGCATGGAAAACTGATGTATATAAAACAAAAGGGCCGACTGTAGCGTCCACTGGACAGCAGCAAAGTGTACAAGATGCAGGGATATTGACAGGGACTGAACTCCTGGCCACTGGAGATAGAACGAAAGGATTGCTTGATTCTTCTGACCTTGTGCAAGGGGGAAACATTGGGGTAAAGTTTTCGGACTTTGCAAAGAAAGTTTCGACAAGCGCCGCTAACGATGGACAACTTGTTTCCCAACAGGAGTTAATTACGTGTGATATATCTCTGGAGGTTGCTGGCAAATTGTCAGGTGTGGTGGATTCAGGATCAACTGATCCAGATTGGACAGTAGACGATGCTAGTGTAACAACGAAGGGTAGCACCTGTGCGGATGAACACTTGAAACCAAAGGATCAAAAAAAAGTTTCGGGGGAAGTTGCAAGCATGGATTCGTTCACGAGCAGTTCAAGTTCTGCGGAAAGTTCCGAAGATTCATGGAGTTTGAGTTCTTCGGATGATGGTTTGGAAGAGACCGGCGGTGCCATAGAAACTGCAGGGTTAGGGGCTTCGCCTTCAGAAACATCAACAAATTGCGGTGATTCTCAACAGAAGGCAATGCCAGACGATAGCAGAGAACCCAAGGCAACAAGTATGGATGGAAGCCCAGGTCAAAACACATGCGTTGCCCTTGCGAGCCCGCCACCAGAAAAACAACAAACAGATCGGGAGGCCGAGGGGGAACCCAGTGTCGAACTGGATACTGCCTCGAAAAAACTTATATCTGAAAGTAAAACACCTGAGTCATTGCCAGAAAAAGATGAATCAATGGAAACGAGAAAAAGTGATAAAGATACATCAGACTCAGTGCAGGGAGTGGGGGCGGGGCGCGACGGTTGCCATGGTGATTCAACAGCCGGGTTTCCGGAGAAATCTGTCGATAATTCAGCGATCGACAGTCAAGGCGTGCAATATGACGATGATCGCTCACATGTAACGGAGCAGGGAGTCGGAGCAGACACACAATCCAACGAAAGTCGGAATTCAACATTAGCACCACTAGCAGATGTTGAAAGTGATGCACTTATTGACCTCAGCCTAGAAATCAGGTCAAAAGACGAGCCTGAGTCACATGACACTCCATCTGGATCTGTGGAACAGTTGGATGTAACTGCAGTTGAAACCGAGCAAGTTTCTTCAACCGTCATGGAGACTGATGATAGGACCACACCCGTTGCTAGGGACAACAGTGACCATGGGGATGAAAGTGGAGCGACTGCTGCCTATGACCCGTCGTGTCCCGATCCCCCCTGGGAGGAATACGCTGATACAGATTTCACTGAGGACTCTGAACGTACCTTCGTCATGAATACTGACTTAGACGATGAACTTTCTGATACTTATTTTGATGAGCAGTTGTCAAGGCAACCACCTCTGCCATTCCAGGCAGGAACTGGAGCATTGAAGCCTTCAATGCAGGGCAAAGTTCCACCATCAGAAAGCGCTACAGAAATGTCAATGGCTGACAAACTGAACATGATATCGCAATCTGGAGTTCTCACTGGTCAAGTGACTAGAAAAACTATGACAACGCAGAAACGACAAATTGATGTCATAAACATTCAAGGGGATCAAGATCAGGAAGAAGATGATGTTGTTCTGAAGAAAAGAACTTTGGATATTGTAAAAGATGCTCAAAAAGAGAAAAAGCAAGAGGAAAAGACCAAGTCTAGTGAAAAAACTATTGCCATGGATACCAAAACCAAATCCAAACCCACCCAGGATACATCTCCAGACACTAAATCTGAACCTGACAAAAAGTTGATAACTCCTGGATCAATGGCAGCCATTTTGAATATTGAATCGACGGATATTGGAGATGAGGTGAACCTTTCGACATTTGAGAGAAAACGTAAACGCGCAAAAAGCGAGGAAAAAACATCAAGCAGTCATGTTAAAAGTGTGCTGGAAGAGCTTTCGCAACAAGATGTTGAAGATGCGGTTAAAAAACTGCGCCAGGTAAAGATTAAAAACGCAAACAAATGCAAAAATCATCCTAGAGAATTTTTGACGAATGTTTATGTTTAAGTTATCTTGCTCCGCCACAAATTTAGCCAGGTTTTTTGCTGACGTTTACATCATTAGTAGGGGGAAAAAAGGTGAAAGACCAGACCAGTTGCATGGTTCGGGCCATGCTGAATGTATTCCAGATTGCAGGCTAAATTTGGAAATACACGTTGTGCCAAGGTATTGGTTTCGTCAGCAAAGGTGATCTGGATTTATCCTTCAGCCAGCTTTCATGAATTATGAGTTTTAAAAACTAATTTTAGCTTACCAAGCAATTCACACAATGAATAGACGACCTTATTCTCATCAATAGAATCATATTTCACAAATACGTTACCGGTACTTGAACATGAAATATATGATAATTTTACGCATTAATTATGCCATCTACTTCCAATTGTGCAGTTTCTGTTAATAGCTGTATAAAATTAACCTCAAGAGCCAGTTTTGAGATTTCCTTGTATATATAGACTAACGGATAGACTGTAGAGATAAATACAAGAGGTTTCTTCCCATTTAATTGTTCAGTCTGGATTTAGACTGCAAAGAAATTGGAAGCCGAAGGGCATGAAAAAATGGGGAAAAAACACCGGAAGGCCAGTTTACAAAGTGTAGGTATTCAACAAACTTGAGGCCATTGTATAAATTATAATGTCTAAATACTGGTGCATTGATATAATGATTATTTCTGTTGGATTCTCGGTTGTCTGCAATGGAAGTTTTAGACTCATCTCACTGATAAAATGGTACAGAAGTAGACTTGCCAGAGAAAGAATTTAATTTTACAGAATCGTTTCAATTGGCATTAAATACATATGGTTGGAGAATAAAAGTAAACTTTACTAAGAGTTTTAGATGTTAGTACAGTCTATATCATATTTCATGGGTGCAACATGGTGCACAACATTTTATAGAAGAAGTTAAATGTTATCGAACAGAAGTTTAGGATAGCTTTTTTAACCTGAAAAATGCAATTTAGAATCTACTCGTCAGTAAAAAGAAATATTTACAAATATTTCTGTTGGATTATAAATGATTCTCAGAAAATTAATGTAGAAAAAAACAAGTTGTAACACTGGATTTTTGTTCTTTTCGTTTCCATAACATTGCAAATTAAATCGATTAGTTTAGAAGAAATAAATTGTTTCGGTCTCAGCTGTGAAGTCCAAATTGAGAAACATCTATGCATCCTATTTAAACACAACCTAATCCATTTGGGTTTCTAAAACAGGGAAAGTAAACAGAGTTATCTATGGATTAGTCAGTGGCTCAGTATGGGAATTAATCAGACAAATAGGGAGGGGGAAATGTGATTTGGGGGTGGGTGGGGTTATCATACCATGGGGATTATGATGTAATGGGCTGTTGAAGCATTTTTCTAAGCAGGTTCATCAGTGCCCTATCCCTGCAAACTGTTATCACAGTTGCCATGGTAACAGATCAGTACAGTACAGTGTATATATTGCCATGGACAGCTGTAAATACTTGGGGGGGGGGGGGGGGGGGTGGAGGGGTGTGATCTTTGTAATGTTATCATTAATACAGTTGCCACATGCTTCTAGGTACACCCAAGCACTGCCCCCCCCCCCCCCTACCCCCTCCTCCCCCCAAAAAATTCTCTACCTCACCCACCCTATCCCTTCATTCACTTGTACTAAACAATCACTATTGGCCATGACAGTTTCAAGCCTTGTTGATTTATTGTACTTTCAACACCGAAAATTCCCCCACAAAATGCAAAGAGACTTATATTCGAAACTTTATGATAATGGCATGAAAATATACCCGCCCTTTCTGCAATTTCCAAACACATTTCTGGAATTTGATATCATTTATAGCAGTATATGGAGTGGAATTTGGACAGGGGAAGATTTATATTTCTTTGATTAACTTTTATCTCACAGACAATTAATTTTGATTTATTTGAATGACAGCACACTTGACTTGAGATCCAAACAGGTTTTTTCATAGTAAAACAATGGAATTCACTTTTTGCCAAATTGCAAAATAGTTTTCCAGACTGACAACTGATATGTTTACAGGAATTTACAAATTTGGGACTGTGTAATTTTGACCTTGGTGATTTGTAAAACTCCCAAGCATTCGAGTTAATGTCAATTTTTAAATGTATAAACTTGTGTATTGCACCCTGGATTTAATAAATGCAAGCTTATACTAGTAGTTGGCAAAAAGTCTCCAGCCCTGA
This sequence comes from Terebella lapidaria, assembly GCA_949152475.1. Lineage (NCBI taxonomy): Eukaryota > Metazoa > Annelida > Polychaeta > Terebellida > Terebellidae > Terebella > Terebella lapidaria. The sequence goes on along the minus strand of OX424570.1, from coordinate 6,481,589 downwards.
CCCCCCTTTGTCTTTCAAAGAAATGGACTCTCCCCAAACATAGGCTGCCCTGGAATTTCACTGTCAGTAGTCATTGAAATATGCAAAGTTTGTGCAGCTGTTGGGTGTCAAACAAATTTATAGGGGTGTCAGGTTGGACAGTTAATATTTGTAGTTTAGAGTGAGGGGGGGGGGGGGGGGGAGGAGGGGGTTCAGGTATTTGTCAATTTGTGGTAGTAATGGGGCAAAGGTTGGGATCTGTTTTTCTTTTAAACGGTTGCCAAGGTTAGAAGTTCTTTTTATCCAATTTATTTTTGTTTTAGCTTATCTCTGGAGTTACTCTATTGTACGGAAGCTCATATTCGCCACACAGAGGACCACAAATTTGTAATTACAGTGTAATAACGCTGTAATACAGCGTTATAACGCTCTAATTTAGAGCGTTATAACGCTCTATTTTAGAGCGTTATTACGCTCTAAATTAAACCGTTCACCTTCCTAGCATATTTCCATTATTGTGATTTGTAATAAACATATCTAGATCAGAATAATTTTGAGATTTCCCTACAAATGATTGAGCTGATGAACTAGCAGGTCCGATGATGTCTCTGGCAGTGTAAATTAGAGCGTTATAACGCTGTAATTTACAGCGTAATTACGCTCTAATTACAGCGTTATTACGCTGTAATAGAGCGTTATAACGCTGTAAATTACAGCGTTATAACGCTCTAATTTACAGCGTAATTACACTCTAATTAGAGCGTTATTACGCTGTATTAGAGCGTTATAACGCTGTAATTAGAGCGTAATTACGCTGTAAATTACAGCGTAATAACACTGTAATTAGAGCGTAATTACACTCTAATTACAGCGTTATTACGCTGTATTAGAGCGTTATAACGCTGTAATTACGCTGTAAATTAGAGCGTTATAACGCTGTAATTTACAGCGTAATAACGCCTAAATTACAGCGTAATAACGCTGTAATTAGAGCTTAATTACGCTGTAAATTAAAGCGTAATTACGCTATAAATTAGAGCGTTATAACGCTGTAATAGAGCGTAATAACGCTTTAATTTACAGCGTAATTACGCTTTAATTTACAGCGTTAATACGCTGTATTACAGTGATATAACGCTGTATTAGAGCGTAATTACGCTGTAAATTAGAGCGTTATTACGCTGTAAATTAGAGCGTTATTACGCTGTAAATTAGAGCGTTATTACGCTGTATTACAGCGTTATAACGCTGTATTACAGCGTTATAACGCTGTAAAGAAAAAAGTGCATTCCTCCATCTGGCGAATATGAGCCACCGTACTATTGCCAGAGAAGCTGACAGATCGTAAATATTATTATCTAGACACTGTAATGGAATATGTAGAGTTTAGGCTATTTATGTTTAAAACTCAACTTGTTATCATACATGGTAGTACTACAGACTTCTCCTCAAGCAAAAAAAATAATCAGGAGTTTACCAAATAGAAGTTAATACACAGATTTGTGTTATAAACATATAAACTTTGTTAACGATGTTGATAATAAATTGTGTAATAATATATATATATCAATGTATTTCTGCCCAATTTTTACAAATGCAAGATTTACTGCAGTTCACAAATGTTTAGGAATATTTTTATAGCCCTGAATGAAACAGCACAAACAGATTCAAAGAAGATAAAAAGGAAATACTCACAGCAAATCTTTGGTTGTCAGTCAATAAATCGCCCGTTTGTTTGATTTCAGACTTCAAGGTTGTTCGAGATTAACACTTCTACTATTTCTGTTTATATATCGACTGTTTGCTGATTTAACTTCTGTTTTCTTTGAAGCAATGGCTCATGTGTTTCGCATGTTTGAACATAAAGTGCAGTGAAAAAAAATTAAAGGAAAAGCTGAACCTATGTCTTGAATCATCCCATTCAAATCCAAATGAAATACATTAATCCTATCTGAAAAACTAGTGCTGTTTTGTGTGTCAAAAATCAGATTTATTGCTTAGTTGGAGTAACTTATATTGTGTTTGGAACAATTTGGTACAATTACTTTTCGCCTCGTATGATAATGTTAGAACGAATGCTTATTTTGCCAGGAAGTATAATCTTATATCCTACTGGATCATGGGTAAAATCTTATTATTGCAGTGTAGTCTATCTGATAGTTCGCTCATGGTCGTAATCTTGCTGTATACTTGCCAAGTCCATCAAATGTCAATATTATGAAGTTAATAAGATACTAAGAACAGGAAGGATGATAACCATCGGAGCTTTTGCTAATTACATACAGGTAGCTCAATTATATTTGAATATTTTTGTTCTAGATGTCTATGAAATATTTCTTCCTATGTGTCTCTTTTGAAATCTTGAGGTTTTGTATTCGACTAGTATATTATACTGTCATGTATTATGTACATTGTATGTTCGGTACAACACGTACAATGCCACATAGTCACATTATCAGCCCTGACAAAATATGTCCCATCACTGTTCAGAGTGCAAGATAAAAATTCTATGTAAAGACCTGTTCTTCCGAGTGATATTTGACTCTTGAGATGACAGCTAATCACTACTATTCAAGGTCACTTTTTGTCATCAGTCGCCTCTCCGGCAAACATCTTTTATGTTCAATATTGAAGGTTTCTTGTGGCTGGGGTCGGCAATTTTAATGGATTATGTTCTCTGCAAAAATTTCATACATCATAGTTTGTGGGTTCTATCATCAGTATATCTTACAAAGTAAAAATTAATGATGTCCCATAATGGCCTTCACTGAAGTCAATATTTGATCATTCGGTTTCATATATTTTGTATTGAATATGTCAATACAATGTACAAAGTATTATAGCCAAAAAGTAATGTTTCCTTCCTTTTCTTTGTGTTTTGCAGAGTGCTGAGGACAGCTTGAAGTCCCACGGTGACAGTTACCACAGCCAGCACCCTTGCTCCAACCGCAGACGATACGACTGGAACACACATCACTTCTTCCCGGACATCCATGACTTCGACGTCGGCATTCTCTTCACAAGAAAGGGCTCAGGCGAAAAACGGGCCTTCAAGCGGTGCTACATTGAGGAAGACTGGCTGCGACATGTAGACACTGATGATATTACCATGGAAACAGAGGTTGTCAATGGAAAACTCAGACCAAGAAGTGATTTGGAAGAGGATGGGACCGATTCAAGTTCTGGAGATGATATTCCGAAGGTTTGGCGGAAAAACCCACTGCATGTACGCAGAAAAAAGCGTTCAGAGAGAAGGCTGTCACAAGAGATACGCGGCAATGCACTGAATGACACTGCAGATGAGGATTTGGCGACTGGGAAGTTCAAACAAGGGTTCGAGAGTCCGAGCCTTCGTAAAAAACTCAACTCTCCTAGAAATAGACGTTCCCCTCGTCGCATGAGCAACCCCACACAGTCAAACGGAAAGTCAGTCAAAACAAATGTTCGACACAACAGTGACTTGGTTCAAGAGAAGCTGGAACAGTTTCAAGAGCTCCAGAGGAGAAGGCGAGCACTAGAGAGTACATCGGAGGAAAGCCTCGCTCTGTCTAGAAGGAAAGACGCAAGGAAACACGGAGATAAACCTGCGTCCCAACTGGGACCAGGTCGAACATATTCTCAGGAAGATATTAGGTACGAGGAACAGGGTCGATCTGCCAGGATCCAGAGTGACTTGTCTCCAAGGGTTAGTGCCATACAGAACACTAGACTCTCGCCACATGTAGTGAAACCCTTGAAGACTTCCCCAGGAAGGCAAGGTCAAGGTCAAGGACAACAGCGACAAGGTCAAAGGTCACAGTTTGACTTCCTCAGCTTGGAAGACGATCCAGATCGAAGTATCGAGTCTCAAGGTTTTTATCAACCTGGACAGGACCAACGCATGGCTCTTGAGGATTACAAGAACATCAGTTCATCTTTCGAGAATATCTATGATGCTGTGGACTTGTCCGTTGATTCACCACATGGTGAGAAGGTTGATGTTAATCAGTACATGAGGCAGAACTTGATCGAAGCGAGACAACGCCTCAACAAGCTACGCCAAGAGAAGAATCGCCAGGAACAGAGTCGAGCATCTATCCAGGCAACAGCAACACAGATCTTTGAGTCTTATGTGAACAAGCAGAGACAATCTACAGAACAAGCATTGCCAAGTGCTCCCTTGAATTCAGCTCAAAACCAAAGACCCAGGGATAATCTGACAAGGTTGAAATGCCAGCCGCAAGATTCAAAATCTGACGGCTCACAACCTGTCACCCCTACAAGCCCAGTGTGGTATGTTCCAAAGCCACTACACAAATACAACGAGAATGTTCCAATGCCGGAGAAAGAGGTGGCCAAGAAGAACTATGATGCCAAGGTTCTCATGGAAGAAGAACAGAAGAAATTTGAAGACTACAAGAGAGCATACGCTCGGAAATTGTCGGAACGTGAGAGCACAAGCGGAACCAGTGGTGATGAGCAGCATCGAGAGCACAGGTCAAGGATCATCCCACCAGATGATTACGAGTATATCCTGCGGAAAATACACCACAAACGCCAAGATGCATTCTACGCGGAAACACCGCCCAGCTACAGCCCACAGGAGTCCAAGAAAGCAGCATCATTGGATCAACGAAAGTCAGCACCGGGACGTCAACAAACATACCTGACACAGCCCATGCAATCTTCACCGGTACCACCCCCGGGGAACTTCACGCACTCTCTGCATTTGCCACTGCATATCCAACATGAGAGAAGTGCTTCTCAACTATCAACGGAGAGTTCCCGAGAACTCGATCAGTACTTCCCAGGGAGCCAGAAGAGTTCTAGTCTCGGCAAGCCACAGGGAACAACCAGCTTCAAATCTGAGGTCGTGATTCCAGAAAAACCTGCAAAAGACCAGAGATATATGCCGCAGTTTAAAATACCAGAAAGTTCCCGGGTTCCACCAGTGACACATTCAACCCAAGTTGACCTCACTCCTTCTTCACAAGATAAGAGTCAAGAAGATGAATGGAGATCTGTTGATGATAAGATGAAGATCTTTGAGAAACTCCAATCAGTACATGCTGAGTTGAAACATCAGCGAAAACAGAAACCGGTTACACAAAGACCAAACTATCAAACTACAGAAGTTGTGCAGGTCTCCGCCAAGCCACCCATGCCAAAGCGGGAAGACTTCACTCCTCAAGAACCATCTCACTGGAACTACAACACAATGTATGACAGAGAAGACGGAGATCATCCGCAGCCGAAGCAGAAGGATGACTCAGTGTGGGTCGACAGACGTCAGGAACTAAAGACTGCTCCTCCTAAACCAGAGAGACTCACTCCAATCAGCAAATCACAGACTGAACTACACCAGATCCAGAATAAGATGCTACATGGTGAAGTGCAGTCGCCCAGACATGAGGAGTATGGTTTAGTCCTGCGACTGACTCCACAGGGTATGCTAGCGTCTAGTCCTAGTTTGAGTGACACCCAGTCAGACCACCAAGTGCAGCCGAGGAATTTGGCCCCATCAGAGGGTAAGGAGAATAGGCGACCTGCCTCTTCTACTTTCTATGATCTTGGCCCACAGTCCAAGTTAGATACAGGTGATTCCCTGCATCCAAGTCGGCACGAGGGGATGAAGGACTGGCGCTCACAAGAAGACTTCCAGTTCCTGAAAGATGGAGTGAGGTATAGAGAGAAGAATCCCAAGCCTTATTCAGGACACAACTTGGATAGAGATCAGCCTGGTCCACCAAAAACTCCACCGAAGTCTGATCAACCACTGCGGTGGGAAGTGCAGGACCAAGCATACCCTCAGACGAAACAGTCACGGTACCAAACTCAGCTCATGTCGAGTTCCTATGATCATCTTCCCAAAGTGAACAAGGACATGCAACCTGCTCAGCATCCTGTCATGCCAGATAAGGCATACCGCAAACCGGAGAGCGATAGAAGCAGTGAAGTCATGCACAAGTCATGGAGCAGTAGAATCAATGAAGTTGATGCAATGAAACCATTGAGAAGTCAAGAACAGTCAACCCAATTGAAGTCAAACCAACCAGCTACCGAACAGCAGAAAGATCTAACTAGGTCTTTTGCTATTGTAGCCGTTGCAGATAACAAAGCATCACAGAAACAAAAACAACCATTCAAAACTTATGATGAGAAGGTTCAGACCTACTGCAAGGAGAAGCCACAGATGTCCACTATTCCGCTGGAGAGGCAGCTCTCGTCTCCCCATGAGAAATCACCTCATCAGTCGAGGGCCAGCAGCCAATACGAGGAGCATGTGAAAAGAACCCAGGAGAAGTACAAGGCACAGACCCAAGCTTCCAGCGTGGACGATGTTGATAAAACTCTCCTGTCTCAGAGGTCTTTTGACAGCGACTACGTTGACCCCAATGTGATCAGAAATCGCAAAGGTAGCTCAGACAGCAATCATTCTCCAGTCATCCAGAAGTCCGCACTCTCATATGGCCTCCAAATCCATGTCGAGAAGGGCGAACCCAAGCTGGCATCTGAAGTCGTGGTGAAGCTGAGTAGATCTAAGGATGATCTTCGTGAGGCTGAGGAACAGCCAAAGATCAGTGTATCAGAAATCAAACAGAACCTCTTTGGCTCCAATGTTGACTCTCTCACTAAGCCCACCTTCAAACAAGAACTAGAGAAGGTGCTAGACCGTCCAGAGCGAAAGGTATCAGAGCTGAAGTCTGATATCTTCTCGGCAAAGGATCAGGCCTTACCTGGGCCACGGCCGCAGATGGTGTCTGCCTCCACAGTACAAGATGAGGATAATGATGAGAGACTGCTACACTACGTGTCGTATAAAGATGGTCAGGCAAGGAAGAGGTCCAACATCTTTGACGTTTTGACTGATTTGGAGAGAACATACGAGAATCTCAACTTGGACAGCGAAGATATTATAGAGCATGCTGAAAAGCGGGAATACCTAGCGAGAATTCAGGCACATCAGGGCAACAACCTTGACCCTTCAGACTCTGATGCACCAAATGTCAAACGCCTGTCAATCACCAATGTGAAAATGCTGGAAGACTTGCAGCGGAATGAGGAGAACCCAAGTCTGGAATATGCCAAGAAATGGATCGAAGAAGATTCAACGAGAGCCTCAGAACTTGGCTTCAACCAAATTGGGAAAAGAGCTGCAGATAGCTCAAAAGATGAACGCCAGGCCAACTATCCGGCTGCCCCTTCAGATTCAGGAACCTCGCAGAGTAGAACTGGTAACAGGTCATCCTACCCCAGGAAAGTGAAAGACGATATGGCATACAGACGCCGTAATCGTCCACAAAGTACGGGCAGCCAACCTGACCTCCCAGAGTCAACGACAATGAGTTACCTGGCGAAGTCACCTACTGTATCTCCCTCACAATCTGTAGAGAGTCTCGTCCGAAGGGGGCGATCGAAAACCCCCGATGCGGTCCTCGATGACATGAGGTATCGTCACATGCTAAGAGCTAAGTCTCCTGGATCAGTCGACCTCGACCCAAAGGTACTAAGTACTAAGTCACCAACTTCAACGGATTATCTCAATGAGAGAACAACAGAAGCTGCAAGGAGCAGAATGAGAATACGACCTGAGAAACAAGCGGACAAGTACCATGACGATATGGCGTATCGACAGCTGAGAAAGGATGTGTCACCTGTTGTGGCAGAGCTCCCTGACAAGTACTACGTGATGAGGGGAGGTCAGAGTCTGAGAAACAGATCCCAGTCGCTGGATAGAGGATCCAGGAGCAGACCTGAACAGAAAGACACCAAGCAGAAGGTGGAGAGGAGTCACTCGCTTGGGCCAAACCAACAGAAAGATGTTGACAGAGCTTCCCTGTCTAAGGGTATCGCCCACATGGTGGAGCACTTCAGCCAGCCACTGGTTCATACACAGAGTGCGCCAGATCTGACTGAAGCATCCGTCTTTGGTGATAACTACAATGCACAAGGCGACCTGGTCACGGATAATCCAAAGTACTCAAAGTATGCACAGAAGCCAAAGAAACAGCAGACGCCTAGAACCGTGAAGATGCGAAATGAGATGAAGTCGAAGATGCGGTTGCTGAAGCACTCGGCAGATTCTGGTTACATGGAGCAGAGTGAGAGCGACGCTAGTCACAGCAGTTCAGGACCAGATGGTCATCGCACCTCTCCACCCGATGGCAACTTTGACAGTGATCATGACTTGAGCTTCAGTGATCCAAATTCCGACCGTGACGTGAACAGAGATCCTGCACGGTATAGAAACCAGTACTACCCTCCAAATATGGGCTACGCACAGCAAGAAACAAAACCTGCCACAAAAGACCTGCCACCTCACACCTTCGTCTTCAAACTGCCCCAGCAAAATAACCAACCGCCACAGCAGAGCTACCTGGCACCTCGCAAGGACCGACCACCGCAGGAATCCACCAAGCCAAGTCAACCAAGACAGACCCAGGACCCCCGAGCCCAACACTGGCAACAACATCTACAAGAGATCCAACAGTACCGGAAACCTGACTTGAGGAAAATTGCCGAACCAAAACCTGTGGCTTCAGTGAAGCCAGCCCCACCGACAAGAGTGTCATCTCTTTCCTACGAGCCGAAAGACAGTGGCAAGCCATCATCGCCAGTGAAACCGACAGTTCCCGCTTTCCAAGCCCAACCTTCCACACATCAAAAGGTAGTCATTCAGCAGTCTACACAAGTCTCTGAACAGAAACCTGTAACACAGCAGAGGTATGAGGGTCCAAAACGGCCTGATCTGCCACAGTTACAGCCAGCTGCCGTGGGCCGATACTATGCACCACCTGGCAACGAGTCGCAAGCCACAGTGGAAGATCGCAGTAAGGCATGGGCGGTGTCTCGCATCAGTAAGCATACCACAACAAGGGAAGGAGAGAAGATTGAAATCACCCACCCTGCAACTATAGAGACTCAAGATTCCCAGGGAGTGGACCAGAACATCCAGAAAAGGTACAGGAGATCGTGGCATGAGCCGCCACTCGAGGGATCAGAGGACGGCCAAGAAGTAAAAGTTGAGTTTGCTTTCAAGGCACCAGAGAAAGACCAGTGGCCCCAAGGTATACCACCGCATACAAGATCCTCTGCTCCAGATGTGACTGCAATCAATGCAGCTAGACGGGCACAGTTCTTTTCCGAGTCAAGACCTATTTCTGGGACGGACTTCAGTGATGGTAGGAAGCCAGTGGACATGAGGCAGCCAGCTCCAGTGGAAGCTAAGGATCATAAGTTCAAGCTGAGTCAAAGTGTTCTGACTCAACGGCAACAACAGACAACACTACCTCAGAAGAGTGAACATCAAACTTCTGCTATACGTCATGAACCAAAGATTTCGGAGCCTGTAAAACAGGCTAAATTCGAGTTGCCAGTCATCCGAAGCAAGCCACAAAACCAAAACACATTTTCATCAGTGCAAACAAGCTCCACTCAGAATACAACAAGAACAACTGAAGAGAAAGCACCGTCATACACCATCGTGCCAATCACAAAGAAGTCACAGCCATCCAAAGGTACAGAAGTTCCGAGACAACAACCAGCCACATCACCGCCAGTCAACACTGAACGATACAGCCCTGCCTACAAGAAGCAGTCAACTGCGGAGTCAAGAATATCACACTCCAGTTCAGGTGTGTCCTCTCCAACTTCCGACTCTAGCTCAAAGACATCATCGAGGGGAACAGTGAAGAGTCCTACGTCAGATCTGTCAACTTCCCAGCCAACGTCACCAAAAGGCAAACATTTCGTTTTGAAAGACGTGAAGAGTGTCGTGCAAAAATCGCCGGAAACCCAGTCGACCACACAGCGGAGAACGACGCAGATTGAGATGGTATCCTCCACTAGAGTTCCCGTCTCAGCTCCCTCAAAACCTGAACCCAAAGAGGCCCAGCCACAAATTCAACAGGCACCGAAACCTGCTCCAACTCGGCAAGTGGCACCGTCAACTAATGATGTTCAACCTGAGAGCCCTCCCGTTGTCACGGTAACGAAACACCAGAGCGAGTCGTCGTCCACCACCAAGATCGAGAGGTCACAAGACAAAGGGCCGCAGAAGTCACAAGTCATGGTCAAACAAGTCTCTGATGTCTCGCAGAAACAGAAGATGACCCTCAACCAGAAGTCAACACACGAGAAGGTCAGTGAATCATTGCACGGTAAATGTGAATTTTCTGTACTTCATGATTCTGTAATTTGGCTGTTATATGGTAAGACTTTATATCTATCCTACACTAGTTATCTATATTTGTCATATTATGAAAATGCTCATGCCCATAGTTGCTCAAAGCTGCAGTAGTTGTTGTTGAGAATGAGTGTCAAGATATATTGAAAATGGTAGTAAGTGAATGTCAATGTCGCTCACCATCTCATGAAGGTCTTCAAGATGGCGGTCCCTTCCGTGAAGATCCAGGCAAGAGGACCGTCTGGCGGTCTACTGTCCCCTCCGATACCAGGGAAGAGCCCGATGAGTCTCCTTGACAGGATGCGACTGTCTCCCGCGGAACGAGGTTTCCTCTCGCCCCCGCCAAGGAGAGCCGTCGGAGATCACTTTGAACTCAGCGACGGAGAAATGACAGACGCAACGGACATCACACTAGATGGTTTGGTCCGATCGAACCTGGCAAGGCCGTCCTCCCCAGAAACACTGGACTTCTCTGACTTCTGCGATAATATATCCGAGAATGAGGACTCTTCAAGTGGTCATTCGCAACAGGAATACAGCGTTCCAGGGGCACAGGTTTTGGGAAAACCCAAGAAAGTCACTGTGTCAAAGTCACAGACGGAAAAAACAGTGATGCAGAAATCTGATGACAAGTCCGTAGTGACAAGAACTGTGATGCGAACAGAACAATTACATAAACGGGAGATCGTTACCAAAGAGATCGTCCGCAAGGGAGGTGACGATAAACCACTCGACTCTCCCTCATTTAAAGACCTTGTCAAATCCTTCGAGTCCAAAACCGTGCCATTTATGCGAGCGCAAGACCCACAACGATCGGCCTCGTCGGAACAGATTCCGGTGGATGTTGCGAAGAGTGTTAGCGAGAACCAGGGAATTTCGCGAAATTTGAAACAAATGTCAGGATCGGATCCGAACCTGTCCCAAGCCAAAAAGACGGACTTACAACAGCCACCGAGTCCGAAGTGGCGTCGACACTGAGGTACTTTCGGTTTCATTATTGGTGTTCACTTAAGTTCTAACATGTATTGCATGTTTCAGGTTTGATTTTTGAGGAGATGTCTCTTTTATGTGTGTTGCTGTTGTCGATAGCTTTATATTTATATAAATGTATAAATATTTTGTATTATATGGAACTGTACATTCATAAATGCCACTGTGACATGATATATGAAAAGATTATGAATAATTATACTCATATAAACATGTAGTGATAACTCAATGTAAATATGTACACTGTTTTTCAGTTTCATTTTTGATCAGATATATATTTCGATCACCACTTGCTATTTTGTTGATGTAATAGTATATTTCGTTGGCCAGTACACTCAATTGAAGCAACAAATTGTTTTGTGTTTTCACGAAAACAAACAAAAATATATGATAGTCTTCACCGGATAGATTTGCCTGAAGATTATGATGGAAGAAAGATCACACATTATATCAGGTTCAATGCCAGTTATGGTTTTGTTACAATTCAAATGTTATTGTGTGTACAATCAAATTTATTAGCTTTGTATACAGTGCGATGGACAAGCCACTAATATGGGTGCTACTTTTCGATATATAGCTTGCCCACAACTGTATTGTATATTTTGGATGTCCATATTTTTACCAGATTTGAATGGTGCTCTACCCGAAATGTGTTCCCTTGAAGATATAGTAGGTGTAATATATATGATGAAAATTATGTTTGAATGAGTATGAAATCAAAATGTCTTCTTCAATTATTGTATATATCTGCTTGTTACATTTTGGCAATGTTAATACGTATCGAAAAACCTCACAGGCTTTCTATATATACATTCGGAGATCTGGCTATCGGCTATAGACGCAAAAAGATATATATCGCTATAGCGACCAGCGCAAATTTTGCGGCCAGACTTGAGATAATAATGCGATATGTAGATGCTTCCGTTGGGCAATTGTTGGCAGAAGTCTCGCCTCCAAGCTTCCAAGAATATGCCTATAATTGTTTGTTTTCATGGCCAACTTCTTGTGTTGGGAAATAGATATATAAGCTTGGATAGAAGAAAAAAAACGGTGCCAAAAAATATCAGGGCGTATTTATTATGAGATGGAGAGGAACATAAGAGATGAAAGGGAGAAAAGGTCAAGATATTGGTGAAGATGATAACATACTTTTTCACCTTTTTGACGGATTTGTAATTAATATCTCTTTGCCTGTTTGATCTGAGCTTGGAAAAAAAAATGTACAAATTATTGTTTTTCTTGTATACATAAAACATACTGAGTCGTAAAAAATATACACCAAATCTGTACATGCATACAGTTTCAAAGTGTTCCAAATCGTATCACATGATATACATGTGATATGAAAATACTTGTACATAATATAATGGTGCTTTTGATAGCTTTGAGATGTAATAATTTATGTGATTTATATGTCTAGTTTTGTACACTGCCTTGTCGGGAAAATACTCAACAGTCTTGTTCACTCACAACAAAGGGGTCTTTGTAATACTGTGCTATTGTATTCTAGTGTACATATGATATGTGTTTGTTAGGGATTAGCGGAGTTAGTTCCGCTGAGTGAAAGTGTTTTGTTCCGACAAACGGATGCCTTGTGTGCAAATTTGCAGGTTGTGTTTAAAGAGAAAGACGCAAACGGCAAGCCCACCGAACAAAATACAGAAAATATTGGCCAGAAGCCTTTGCTGTTAAACACTCCATGTTATTTATGGAAAACCAATTCGGTTTTTGCCCCACGAAGAACCAGAGCCAAATCAGTAATTCTAAACTTGTGCAGATGGTACAGAAGGATTCATCCATAAAATCTGTACTGTAAATTCTGTGTTCAGTTACTAACTAAAATTTACACGGAAGGGGGCAATGGGTTAACGTTGGCCAGACATTTAGAATCTGATTGTATCTGAGTATACAACTAATAATTCAGTGTATTTATTGCATCTGCCGCACAATCTGCGACTCTTTCTTGTGGCAATTCTTTCGTGAATTATCTCGGCAGATAACATTTGTTCATTATGTCATTGCTAATCCAAAGGGCCAGGGCCGATATTGGTTCACAGAAATTCTGACGTGCAAATCATTGATAAGTCGATCAAACATTTGCTGCTCTGTCGAGCCAATATGATCATAGATCTGATCGCACTTCTGTGAATGAACATAATCGTTCAAGTGCCCGAGGAAAAACTGAACTCCTGCATCAAAGCAAGGTGCATCTTATTGGCTTAGTCATACTCCAAAAATACAGTTTGGCCTCTCCCTCCTGCCCCAACCATATTTTTCATCCCATTTCTTCATGGCATTTCCCCCGCCGCTGGAAATGGGAAAATTCTTCGGAGATGTTCCCAAGCTCTAAATATAGATAAAATTTGCTTGAGCAATCGCGACCTTGGAGCCAAGTAGATAAGATATTTTTTTCAACTTTCTTCGATATTTTTCTTTCTAGTGAGATTTATGTACATTTGAGATGTAATATCATACTAGAAAAAAAGGTAAGTCCATATTGTTTTGAATGTTACAAAATTAGGGCATAAATGAAGGTCTTGCCTACTCAGAAGACCCATATTGTTTCAAGTTATATCAAAAGATTTATTCAAAGTACTTGTTTCGAATATGTTAAGGACAAACAATTTGTTACAATATGTATGCTACTGGTTGTTAAAAAATATCTTCGATACACGCGGCCATAATGATGATGGCATTGTGAAATATTGGTGGGTTAACTCATTCAATAAATGTCAGTTATGTACATAAATGTTGAATATGTACTTAAAACAGATTGTATTTTGCTGTATGCAGCCCATGTTACATAATGTCTGTTTACAAATTCAAATGCTATGTGTCGTTTTCATGTACAAATGTAAACTAGAGTGCGAGCACAGTCATATTGGAAATTTTAATGTGTTGTGTACACTCGAATAAATAAAACGCAAAGAAAAAAACGAAAAATAAATGAATATATATGTATGATTTGTTCTCGTTTTATTCTGCATGCCAGAATCAATTAGAAAGAGATACTTTAATTAGAAATTAGAAAGCTGATACAATGTACTTTGTAAGAACAGTTATCTTATTTACTATTTCTACTATTATCAAATATTTGCAGTGATAATTTCATAATGTCCACCTGCCTCATGAGCAGTCCCTGGAAAATTCTGCAAAGAAAACCACAAAACGATTACCGTATTGTTCCTAATAGTAGCACGGCGAGCTGAAGCAAGACCTCCTGCAGCAGCGCGCGCAAAGATTAGAAGGTCAGATTAGAAGGCAGATTTAGGAAAATCACTGAATAATATACCCTTATCCTTCAATCCCCTTTATTATGATTCAAATAACATAAGTATGTGGATTGGAACATCTCCAAGTTCTGATTAGAAAGATTTGAAGTGAATTACTTGGTTGCGAAAATTGAACATTTCTGGTGAAAATGCGGGGGTGCTCTACTATTAGGGCACGTGCCAGTATTAGGACCAATACGGTATATCATTTCAAAAAGAATATTCTCAAAATAAGGGGGAGTAGACCGAGGAAATACATCATCATAGTATCCAGTTTCATATTAAGAAGCTATCTAACAAATTGATACTACAGTTTCAGATATTATTTTTTTTTCTATTCAATATCTTTCAAAATGTTGTTTGACCATAGAATCACATTTTTCGAAGCAATAAATTACCAGTAATTGGGAACATTGTGGACTATTTTTGAAGCATTATGATTCATGATAGTGTCGACCTTGTTATCCAAATCATAATGTAGGCGTCATAACGTAGTCATGCAAACTTATCATCATGCCCCCAACTATAGTTCTCCATGTGCTATAGAGAACATATAGTTTGGGAATCTTTCGTGACCAAAACATCGGCTTTTTTCCTCAACATGTGTTTGCAGAAGTACCATAAAGTCTCAAATAGCTTCAAATTTGCGTCAAATTGTCTCACAAAATATTTGAAATTGTTTATTTTAAACGGCAGTTAAGCCATCATAACGTTCGGGATCATTTCGTTCATTGTCTGCCTGAAACATCCAGATTCATGCATGGTTCTCCTGGACCACACTATTTTCCCACAAATTATCAAAGGGATAATATTGATTTTAATTGTAAACGTCGTGCACAACAAACGGAAAATCTCTGTTTTCAGTTGTTTGTCTCTTTGCCCAACCAGTGTGAGGGTGTGCTTGGGAGATTTGGATGAAACACATCCCAATTGATAAATCACCATGTTGTACAATTTATGTGCCCGAACGTTATGATGGCTCACTGTGATTTCAAATACCATGAAAAATATTCTAACCTCATTTTGGAAAAAAAAATTCCAATCCCAAATTTTGCCACAACTTTAATTGTATTTGAGTACAAAACTGTTCGTTGTATTTTAACTTCTATCACTGCAAAATTTGTGGTATACAATTAATTTGTCTAGTATATAAGGCCAAAAAAAAAATATTCTATGTTTCTGGTTATCGCGCGCGTCACTCCAAACCCCGCGCATCATTTCCTTTTTAAAAAAAAAAAAATCGCGCGCATCACTTAAAATACCGCGCGTCACTTCGTTTTTTATATTTTTTTTACCGCCGCCCTCGACATTTGGTTATTGAATGATAAAAGAGCACATACAATGTCATATTCTACATGTTTTACAATCAGTAGCAGTTATTAAGCTATGCAAATGTGTGAGTTGTGTTTGTGTTGAAGAACATAGGCTTACTAAAAGTTCATCAATACATAAATGTGGCCGTATTCGTGTTGTGTTGTGTGTCAGCTCAAATATCACAAACGATGATATTAATAACAATGTAGATTAGTCGGTGCGGCAATTTGAAAGCAATAATAATGTCGAGTGAGTAACTGTGCGGTGTAATCGTCAATAGTATGCAAATCGCGGCTACGAACGGGTAACAAACTGTTTTATACGTGCGCGGCCGGCAATACTTACCTGTTATCACACCCATGGGATGAATGAAATGCAGATGCAAATTGATATGAATATGGACGAAAGGAAATAATAAAACACGGAAGCAACTTGGACAACCTTATGTACAACACATGCGTAATGCTACAAAGCATCAGGGCAACATAAAGCTTAGGTAATATGAAGTTTATCAAAGAATACAAATGTTTTGTTTAGAATATAAAAAAAACAGTAGGATGTTCTATGCACATAATATATTTAACATAGATAGGTGTTTTACTGAGGCAAATGTAGCTTTCATGGCTTCGGTTAACACGACTCGTGCCGATTTAGGAAAAAAAAAAGAAAAAAAAAAATTCGCATCACCGCATCACTTTTGGAAGACCATTGTAACCAGAAACACAGAATTTTTTTTTGTTGGCCTAATACAAATACATGATTTTAGTGTCTGTTTTCACGAGCTTGCTAAAGTTTAAAAAGTGATATATATTTGTAAGATTATCTTAATTGTTTTCATAATTGAGGATACGTAAACTAAAATGTAAAACTTGAAACGAACACACAGCTCCGTGAAAATTAACATTTTATTGATAAACAATTTCACAAAAATGTGACCAATTAATATGCAATATGCGTTGAATAATAACATTAAAGAGTAAGGGTTATACGTACTGCTAATTTACACAACATTCCAAAGGACATAAGCGGGGATAAGACGGTAGCTCTTGATAATAAATATATTGGGATGCAATATCCAGAAAAATCCTGATTTCAGTTGGGGAAACAGTTGGTAAAATATGAACTTATTTCAAACATTAGACACTACTTTTCCCTTTCCTGATAAAGAATTGTCAGCAAAATTCATTATTTGTCATTTCTTAAATAATTGAACAAAGACATATTTAGTCGACATAAAGATCGGCACTGCAATTTGTTTCCGCTAAAATCTTTTCACAATGAATCAGTTCAAAATCAACATTTGAATATTCATAAATTTAAAATCCTACATGATGAATTCTGACTAGAATCAGAAACTGTTTTTTAAGAATATTTTTTTTCTGTGAGCAAACTGCTAAATTGTGAGAGTTGCAGGGCATGTGGCAGAGGTATAACAAATTCTTCAAATCTGGGTGATGCATGTCACGTGCCTATGAACAATTTCAAGTGTTGGGTATTTTTTTTTTGTACACGTAAATATATAAACATACATACATTTCTATCGAACCTGCAAACAACATGCTAAAACTGTAAACATATGTATATATGCGGTAAATATTTACAAAAGAGCGTGAATCTCTACGATTCAAATTCACTCTTACAGCACCAATATGTTCCGGTTTTTATAATCAGCTCACGTTAAACAAAAGACAACGGCTTAATGCAAACGTAAGCACTGAAACGATAAAAAAAAGTTTTTAAATACAAAGAGAAGAAAGCAGCTAAGTATATCTTCATAAAATCAGCTGTTCAAAGCCTTCTCAAATAGATACCCTCACTTGAATAGCGATATCAATATTGCAGAATTGAGAGAAGTTATACACACTACAAGCATGTTACAATCAAATGCAATGCACTTTTGCCCTAACGCCCAAAAACTCGAGAATAATGCAGTTGAAATTTAAACAGTGAATTAACAACATAGTACAAAAACAGAAGCCAAAACTATGTTTCCAATACATGTTCATCTTCGAACCACACATAAATACACCGATAGTTCATTAATCATTTGCCATTTGAGTCAAAGATCTTGAATTGATCAAAGCAAGATCCCTCAAACTGGTCAGGTACATTTGATGTGATACACTAAATTAGGCAATAGAAGCTGCATGCGAAAGTGTTCAAATAAATAAGCATTATTCACGTAAAATACAGTGTACAATATTACGTTTGAAGTTCCTCTAAGTAATGACACTGTTTATATTTTCGCTGCAAGCAAACAATGCTCAGTGTACCACATATAGCACTAACAAACAAGCTTGACCCATGATTACGTTATATTATATGGACATACAAATATTATACATACAAAATAACAAAAATAATGCTCGTTTAAACTAAACCATGCTTTTCATTAATATTGATAACCATATTTTTTTCAACATTACATATTGAACGATCCATCAAGGTACAGGTACAAGAAATATTTTGAAGGGCGTACAATTTTCTGTACACATCAACAAAACAAATTCATTTCCCAACAAGTGTCAGAACAAATGAGAAATCTCGTGATTTCTTCCCAAACTCACACGCTAAGCTAAATTCTACATTGCGTTTTTGACCACTTTGATTATTTTCTTTGTTATCACGCTAAAATATTTTCAGTTTAACAGCACCATCAAGTATATTGAGGTTATAGACCAAGCAAGACATTCAAATGACCACTAACATTGAATTTCTCTTCGGCGACTAACGTAAGGTCATTTTCTCTTCACAAATGAATCAAAACAAAGATCTAACTACACTATACACACTACTCCTTTTCTTAATGCATGAAAAAAAAATCCCGGGCAGATCAGCAGTACTATACATATATATATATATGTGTGAGGAGTTTTGTTGGAAAAAAAAAAACGAAGAAATAAACATAAACAAACATGTTACAATTCAGTACAAGCAGTCTTTACAAAACATAAATTAACAGTATCTCAAACAAAAGAACACAGGCCAATTTCTGACGTGGTATCATATCTATCGCCATGGCGATGAGTACATCTCAAAAACAAAATTTTCAGTCGGTCCTATGGAACACCACAGGAGCCATAAGTCAAGTGCCATGTAACGGTATGGAGTCCTACTTGGGCCATTATCTCATGAATTGGCCCTGGCCGGTCATCACCTTGGCAACGAAGCTGACGATCGCATGAGCGGGTTGATCAGGGTCGATTTCAGCGAAGATGTGGCAAGCGTTCTCCGAATTGCTCCCAGGTTTACGCGCCACGAAACCAAACAGTCTGCAACGATTAAATGTTTTGGAAATGATATGAAGGCGAAGAAAATATTGTGTACATCAATTCATCAGGACATAATACCCATGGCTTGAATGCACATTTTCATGTTTTTGTTTTTTTATCTCAAAGTGCCGAAATCCCAAATTTTGAGGTCATGCTTTTTACTTTACACACGAAATTATCGTTATGAAAACTCACTTGGCGTTGAGTTGAGGTCCTTGTTCTTCAGCTTTCTCCTTCCATCTGTCAAAAACAAATCACAATCCTCAGCAAAACTCATTATACATATAAAACAACCACATATTCCACTCTCCGCTAATCTACTAATTTATGGCAGTATTTCTCGGGGTGCGTGTTACTGACCTCCTGTCCTCAGGGTCCATGCCGCAGTACGTAACAGTGTTCAGGGGATAGTGGCGACGGAAAAACAGCCTAACAATGGAAAATCAAAACATAGATACAATCATAACAGAATGGTCTGACTGCAGAACATTTGAATCTTGAACAATTTGATATCTTGAGACAAATTTAGCAGTGGATCCAAGGCATTTTTAACCAAAGAGAATCCGTCTGAAAGTCAAACATACTTTCGCTTGTTGTCGGTGAGGGTGATACCCTGAGACGAAACCTTGAAGTGCACGACCGTGATTTTAGCCACAGGAGGCAGCACGGTGAAGCTGTCCTTGATCGCCTTGGCAACCGCCTCCCGCCCGGTCAGGCTCTCCATGTCAACGCTGTTCAGGTACAGAACGTTACAGGCTGTCCGGGGAGAAAAGTACGAAAAAGTACGAAAATAATTTATCATTATTGTTACATATATAATGTAGATAATTTTCATAATTTTGGTCATCAAAACTTTGCAATAATATTAAAAATTCCAAATTTCTAGAAATTGTAGAAATGTAGTTGCAAAGTAAAATTTGAAATGAAAAAAATATTAGCTTGATTCGTAGAAAACAACATTTTTTTTTTCCCCAAAACATAAGTTTGACACATTATGTGGAAATACCTTTAACCAGTCATTTTGTCATTGTTGATATAAAAAGTAATAAACAATGTTTCAAATATTATTATATTGTTATGCTGACCTGCGCCCTGCGTCATGATGGTAGAAGTGCTGACGGAATCTTTCTTGGCGTCCACCGTATCCTCGGCCCCAGCGGGGTCTGTAACCATAGGATACGGAATCAGGGGTAAGTTGGTGGATTGATACATAGGAGCCATGCTTCGGTTTCAATTCGAAAGCATAGAAGGAAACACGTACATGCATTGGGTTCGATTCGCTAATTATTATACAGTGGATCCTGTGTTTTAGGACCACCCAAGGGACCCCAAAAAGTGGTCTTAAATGACAGGTGGTCTCTCATGACAGGTTCATTTATGATAAAAGGCCACTTGGGACCAAGTGGAGTGGTCTCAAAACACAGGGTGGTCTCTCAAACCAGGTGGTCTTTAACACAGGATCCACTGTACACATAAAATATTTTTTGTTCATACAAATACGATGACCCCTGCAAAATACACTGTGAACATTTAAATGATTTTTCTTCTTATTAAACCTGAGAATGATCTAAGTTCCTTTGGGTGATTCCATGCACTTCCGAAAACATTTCTTCCATTTTTTGAAGGGGTCACTTTGTTGAGTAAAACTATTGTGTTCAGGAAATTAGTCTGAAACATCACACAACTCAGTTAGAACACAACAAAAGAAAAGTCACACACAAATGAAACATTTTTTGTGGCACACGATAGATGATTTTTATTTCATACACACGGAAATAATCCATTTAATTTGCTTTGTACCTAATAATTTTGGAAATTTTTGATGGGCTATATAACAGCATGCTTGATGTTCGGAAATGGAGCATGCCTGGAAAACTACAGCAATTTTCACAGTTAGTTTGGTGGATCATAAGCATATTGCAGTGTGCTTAATATCTATTTTATGGAAAATTCCATAACTAATCATATCAAGGCAAGGGCAAGGCAAAACTCAGTAGAAACCCTCAATTTTTTTAAACGAATGTCAATCTCAATATTTTTTTTTTTTCAGAGCTCTATTTAGTGAAATTTCAGAATGACAATTTGACAGGTCAGCTTTTTTCCTTAAATTCCTTTCAAGCAGAATGGGCTTATCAACTGTGGTTTTGGATGGCATGCTTAAGCTAGAACTGGGTCAAGGCATGACCTTTGACCTAATTTCTTACCTGTTTTATAAATCATTGCTAATTCTGCATTCGTAGCTACAAGTGTAAAATCAAGGGTTAAGATTTGATAAAACTTTTACCTATTTTCATTTTGGGGGCATAAATATTCAAAGCTTTTGTACAGTGAGTATATGCCATATTTTCAAACACATAACTTCATTAACTAAAAAATACTAAAACATGACACAAATATAACACAAAGGTAACAAAACATTGGAGATACGTATATTATCATTAGCGTCTATACACATTTGAAAATACACAAATGGTTTGCTAAATTTGGAAAACCTTTGAACTTTTGTCAAGGTTTTCCATGCACATGTACAAAACTTTGATTCACAACATTGTAATCCTAAAACTAGTCAAAACCACACAAGTTGGATTGACCAATTTGAACAAAATTTTCCTTAATTTGTCTTTATACAAATTCAGAACATAATATTCATTCACCGATAATTTTCTTACTGTGCACCAGTGCGACATAAATCACGGCATGCAGACCCAAGGACATGCAAATTTTTGCCCCATAAATAACAAGATATCGACTAATAGAAATCAATAGAAGAAATAAACATATGGACTACTTCATCGAATGATGCTATACAAGACCCATAATAATTCAAACCCCGTCGATAGCTGATCGAGACACTCACCGGTTTCCGGAAGCAACAGTTTACACGGCAGCGCAAGCGGAGTGATGGAGTGTTGGTAAACCAGGGCTGCCAGACTTCCTGGAAATTCAAATTGTTCAATGATATGTCAATTTTTTATTCATAAAGAGAAGAGGGTAGAAACTCTTTCAAGTTTCACGAGATAATTTTTTTTTCTTTTCTCAGGAATTTACCAATAATATGAAATCATTTAGTTTATTGGTAATTTAGGTACATAAATTTGGACTAAAACACACTCACCAAAGACAGGTTCATTGCTGCATCCTTTCAGTTTGACGCCTTTTGGTGTCGGCTCGATCAGGAAATGTCTGACCAGTTCCGCCAGAGGGTCACCTGCGAAAGGATACGATACTATCATATATTCACAGTTGGTATGTGTGTAACATTTGAGATATAATAAATATTTTATCTATATAGAATAAATTTGCAGTTCAACTTAAGTAAATTTCCAAGATATCTTTTGAAACACTAATATCAACGAATTTCAATTTCATTCAGTAGTAATTTTAGTAATTTCAACAAAATTATTTTTGGCCAAAAAAAATAATTCTGCGCAAATTTCACATGTACATGTATCATTATACATGTGTATGTGTTTTGCATCTATTATGTTTCAAGCACACTATATATATGACTTCAGCCTACCTCCTTTAGTTTGTACATTCGGCGGGACTTGTGCGACTTTGAGCGCGAGTCCAAACGCCCCAGGGAAGGAGTTACTGTCACGGACCACGAATGTTCCGGGCTGTTTATCCTTCAACAGGGTGATCGCTGTAACCATGGATACAAGCAAAATAAATCAGTTTTCTCATCATTCCCACGATATCGCATCGCATCAAGGAAGTCAAGTTATGGACACACATTTTACACAATCATAGAAATGCATCTTTATAGTAGAGGCATAATGAAGGTCGAAACATAACAAGGTAATGTTTCTTTTAAAATTTCTGAACAATTTCTACTTTGGTATTTTGTTTCATGTTCACTATCGGGCCAATCAGCTTACCAGTACTTATCACGTTAACTAATTTGCTCTAATTTTTTCAAAATTATCGCTATCTAAGCTTTCAATCATTAATAGTCCACAAATACAGCAACATAGTACATTTCTATATCCAGATTTCCGCTAAATATTGCGTACCTTCCTCTCGGGAGATGTGCGGCTTGTACCAATACTTGGATGTGTCTCGTACAAACTTCGGGGTGTGGTGTACAATCTCCCCGCCTTCTGTAAGCATAGAAACCAAATAACTTGACGCACAGTAGATATATAGTCAAATAGATATAATCGTATCATTTTGCCAGCTCATATTTGTGGAATTTTTTTTTTTTTTACTATGTGTCATAATGTAGTTGTATTATGAAATTTAATGATATTATAGACTGCCACAAGCAAATAAATCACATTATTATTTACATGAGTGTATTTTGATATATATTATCTTATTTGCTACCTCCGATATTTTGAGGACATGATCCCCCACAATTTTCTGAAATAAATTCCTGAAGGAAGCTGTTTATGAGTTCATCTTCTGCTGACAATTCAAGGTCATTGTCACAAAGGTCATAGTCCTCATTAGTAAGGTCAAGGTCATGACCTTCGTCTGACTCATTTGGTTCATACGGAAAGTCAATAACTGTTTCCATATTCAAATTTCCAAATTTGTGAACTCCAACAAATATGACTGAAATCCTGATTTCTAGTTTACGAGTGTTTGGTAATTCTTCGGCCTACATTGAGTTTCCATGAAATCCCCATCAGTAAGTCATAATCCAGATTAAAAACCATCACGAACTTATAATTCAATCCAACGTGTTGTAACTGAAGCTGCTACACTTTCAAGAGTAAATCAAGTTGTAACCTCCAAGTCTTTTATCATAATTCTTCAAATTGGACACCAGCCAATTAACGATATAAAAGACACATTGTTGCTTGCAAAGCTCGCGTTAACTGGAACGAAACAGTGCCTGGATTCAAGATAAATTGATTGGCAACTTGCTCCCAGAAGCCACTTCCTTGAAAAAATCCCAAAATCCAAAATCAAGACAGGCTGATCACATCCAACTTAGCCGTAACTGCCACTGAAAATCCCGAGAAAAAACTCCCTGATACTGCCAATGTAGTGACTGCTCTAGAAGTGGGTAGACACCCCAGAGCAAAACAGAGAAAAAGACGTCTATCCAGAAAAGTAACGTTGATGTGATCCAGATGGATATATCCAGAACTCAATCTGCATCTGACACAGCCCCCGACGTGGGGAAAAATCAGTGGAAATCTGGCAAACAGATCATCTGAGAATCAACAGTGACCTTTATGGGGTCCCTTTTATTACTGCAGACAATAAATTGGTCAGTGACATAACAGTCCGTTTAATTTCAAGGTAGGTCTGGTCCCGATAAACAGGATAAATGGAAATTAGCAAGTCCTAACGTTCACAGCTATTTGGTTGTAATTCGATAATTGCCCTTGAAAGTAAAACCCCCTGTATTTCAACCAATCCAAGCCACCCTGCCCCCCCCCCCCCCAAACATGTATAGTGATACACTTGGCTGAAAGTTTACACCACACAGCCACCTGTGGAATGCTTTCAAATCAAGTTTCTCTCCCGTTAAGTGTTAATTATTTTGCTTGTCTCAAGGGATCGGAATTCGGTACTGACAAAGCGCATGACCTGTTTGTTGTAAAGCACGCTGTCCAGACAAGATTAAATTCCATGGGTGGACAGTACCAGGATTGTTCGAACCATCCCATAGCCAGTACAGTCTCATACCATACATGTGCGATGTTTACGAAACTGCCATACATTCGACAGAGTTGCCCCCTACTGGGAAAACAATTTCTAGTTGCCACCCCAGTGGTACAAGTAAACATAAACAGAGCACAAAATCACACACATACAGTACAGAGTGGACCAAAATGGTACATTTTTTGGCTACCAAATGATGTCGAATGTAGATTTTCACCAGTAATTTTTAATTGAATTGAATGTCTTGAGCATATGACAGAAGTTTACAATCAGACTTGTTTTTCGCTCATCAATAATATTTCATACCTTCAGGATATGTGTCGCGGCGTTTTCTATGGTGTACGTTGGCATGGCAACTGTGGGAATAAACTGACTCAGGCTGCACGCATGGTACGTGGCCATTGCGTCCTGTTGCTATGTTTCCATGGTAACCACTGCTATCCCCATGGTTACCATCACTATTTCTCCTACTATGATTGGCAGACACCTTGTTGCTATGGCGATTTCGATCCTTGTTGCCATGGTGACCATGTCTCTGTAAACTATTGGTTTGGTATTTTTGATCCGCTGAAGATTTGCTGGCTTCCGCGAAATCTTTAAAAGTATAGTTTCTTTTGCCTTGATGGCCATATCCCGCAATAGTTTTATCTATCGTTTCATAGTCTTTGGGACCACTGAAGGGGCTTGTTCCTTTGGTGTCAAAGTTTCCAAGAATATTCAGACTCGCACAAAGGGCTTCAATACTTTGGTCAAAGATTGCACTCCATTCTTTCTCCGCATCGAAGTCAATTTTCGTACCCATTGTATCCAAGTTTCTCAAATCGTTTACGAGTTTTCACTAATAACATATAATTTTGGTGTGAAAAGCTCTACACATATTGCTTACTAGTATAATATCAATACTATATAGATCTACCGGTATTATATATGTTGAGGAATGCCAATACAATGTTTGAATTGCAAAAACTTTGCCTCAATACATGATCCTCGGAAGACTATTCCCGCAAATACGAAATCCGGAAAGTCCAGGAAACTTGGCAATAAAGGCGAGCTGTTATCATTGAGATAACAATAGCCACTCCTCAAAGAAGTTGTTTTCGTTTTTTGTTTGTCAGTTACAGGAAAATACGCCCATGTCTTTATCTCGATCAGCATCGGGAACTAGCAAACACGTTCTGATATCCAGGTGTAATCGCTAATCTATAGTGATTAGCTTCTGGAGTCATTCAATATCATAGGTACATGTGCGGGTGTCAAATATTATTCGATTATTCCAGTCAAGTGATTTTTGAGTTTCTTTCATTACAGTGTTTGGTTACATCATTGGTCATTCAATGAATTATACATTGATTTTCAAAGAAGAATTATAAAAGTTCAAATTGAAATATAGATCTTCCAAATGGTGCACAATATTGTCATTTGCATGTAAGTAATATTTTCTTCTACTTGACCTAAGAATAATCCATCATCCGAACCCTTCGCCCTTTCTTGTAGAATTGTTTACGTCTTCAAGTTTTTAGGTCAGTTAACCTTGTTTTTTCTCCAAACCAATCCTCATTCCAAATATAAACCATTAAGTTTTTCACTCTTAACTGTAATTAAAGGAAAATTCCGAGAAAGAATTTCCGCGAACAAAATTGCACCGAATTCCCTGTTGTTTGTTGCTGTTGCTAGGCACTGGTCATTTAAACCTCGGCCGACAAACTCTGATGTAAAATGCCAAACCACAAAAGTCAACACAGAAAAATATTCCAGGTGCGTTTTTTTTCCGAAGTCCAGTCCAGGAATCTCAGAATGGTCGGTAGCTTCATAACCGCTTTGCTCAATACCTGCTGTGCTATAGTGTCGAGGATGGATCCTTATTTACTGAATTTTGAACATTGCCGGAAGCAGAAGGAGGTCGATTCCTGAATCTTTTTCCTGAATATGATTTTCGGTAAACTTTACGGTGCCAACTTCTTGAACTGTACTGTTTTTATTTTGCACTGGCTTGGTGCTAGATTCTTCCCCGAGTGATTTCCAGAACATACTTTGGGTCATGAGTGACCACTTGAGCGTGAGCGAAACCCACACAGGCCTTTTTTCTCCCCAAAAAAATTTCCCAACCTTGTCCGGTAATTCCCAATCTCATAAAGCAACAGAGTTCTTCATGACCTTCAAAAGCTTTGCCCATGTATATAAGTGAATAGATTGGAACCCCCCCCCCCTCACCCTCCCTTGCTATCATTTCTATTGTTCCCATCGGATAGTCAATTGTTGCCATGAATCTGGCCATTAACACAACCGTTGCCATGGAAACATAGCTCCCCACACTACAACGGCACCATGGATTTAGGAAAATCCTTATCCTGTTTTTCCCTGGGATCAGCCCGGTCTTTCTCCCTTCTTCCCCCTTCCCAAGTCGTAGATCTACACATATACTTAAAATCCTGATAAAATTCCCGCATGTACTCTTCTAGGGCCAGCTGCCGTTGCCGGCTGTTTCTGGAAAACCGACCATTCCAACTCTTGAGATCAAGGATTCCGCAGTCTTTCAAATGGGAAAACCATTGCCAAAGCGAACAACAGATTATGCGCACATGTGCCGTCTTCCAGGCAGCAACCAATTTCATCTTTCATTGCGAGGGAAAGCATTAGCGACTGTCAGTGATTTTTCAGTTACATAACTAGGCACAGGTATAAGCTTGAGACGGGAACCATCAACATCTTCTTAGAGGTAATTTTCTGCAACTGCACAGAGTAATTTCCTGGCGTCGGCCATTATGCAATAAACAAAATCTTTTCTGTGTTCCTTTTATTATGCGACCATTTGTCACTCTAAACATGACCACAAACTCTGCAATTTCTTACCTTCAGTCCTTCAACGAATAAATTTTCATACTTATTTCCCTCATATCTCATAATAATTTAGTTTCCATCTGCGTCAAAAGGGTGGCCACAAATCACCAGGCACATTAAAGAGCCAAAAAACGCAAAATGATCTGTTTTCCAACAAAACTTATATTTTTTTGCAGCCATCCCGACTAATGTAATACCTATAGATATAAACTTACCCCCCAGTGAGGTGAGACTGCCGCGTCGTGACTGTCCGAAGTAAACGCTAGGCGAGCTCTGGCCCGTCATAGAGTGGGCGCCGGGCGTCATAGTGCCACCCTGTGCTAGCTGTGAGCGTATCATCTGGACGCTTCCGGGGGACGGTGGGCTGTGGATACCACCACTGTGCAAACGAAACAAAAGCAATATTTTTTTCAATCTCTGAATTGTATAGATCGAAAAGTTGATGAACTGGTCTACATTCATTTTATTATAACTCAGTATATTATATTTCTCAAGTTTATTTTTGTGAACAATTATTATTCCCAGGCCGAGCCACTAGCTTTGAAGGAAAGGTCTATGATTTTTTTGACAATAAAGGTACATTTTGGAGTCACTTCAAATTCATTCGCTGATAAATCAAGTGATTCATGATAGCATTCAAACTATAGATACAAATATTTCATTTCAAGCTTTGTGCATCCCACAACACACCTGCCGGCGGACGAGGGACTCCTTGGCATCGTGCCACCTCGGAGAGTCGTGTCGACGTGCAGCGTGCCATTGTGGACGGCGCCGCCTTGGTGGCCAAATTGCTGCTGGTGGTGCGCGGCGGTCGACGATGTCTGGTGCTGCTGGTGAAACTGTTGTTGTTGTTGTTGGTTGAATGCTTCTTGTTGTTGTTGCTGTTGGTGAAATTGTTGTTCTCTTTGCTGTTGCTGTTGTTGGTTGAATGCTTCTTGTTGTTGTTGCTGTTGGTGAAATTGTTGTTCTCTTTGCTGTTGTTGTATTTGTTGCTGTTGTTGCAACTGTTGTTGTTGTTGCTGCAACTGCTGCTGTTGAGCCTGTTGAACGTTTTGTTGTTGTTGAACATGCTGTTGTTGAACATGCTGCTGTTGAACATGCTGTTGTTGAACATGCTGTTGTTGTTGTTGCTGGATTCTCTGTTGTTGTATTTGATCTTGTCTTTGCTGGAAGTTATCTTGCTGTGTGCCTGTTTGGATACAACAAAAAATATATTCCAGAAAATTTACTCAAATTGTTTTTTCTACACAGTATAATTTATCGGTAAATTTATTAGTAACAGAAACACCATAAACGAATTTTGTTTTCTGCTTGATAAAATTTTGAGAAGCCCAGATTGATTGCAAAAGCTACATAAATATTTGCATATCCTTCCATAGTTATGTTTTCGTTGAATAAATTTCAAATTGAAATTTTTTCATGTCAAAAAATGAAAACCTTTTCTTCCATACGAATTTCATCACAATCGTCGAATATTGACAAAATCTGTAATCATCTACTCAGTACTCACGAACCTGTCTGATAGTTTTGTACGGCTCCAGGTTGCGGAGTTCCGACCATCCCACCATGACTGCCGTCCACGCCGTACTGTACACTGCGAGTACTGTACTCCTCTCGCTGTTGTACGCCGCCGTCCCCGTGGGGCGTACCAGACTGAGTGTACGATCGCTGGACGTTCTGTTGAGTGATCGTCTGGCCGCCCGGCACCATGCTGCCACCTGGCGACTGCAGTCAAAAGTAGGAGCGTTTTTCAATATCGCTTAATAAATTCCTGTGATAGTGACTCATAGTAATACTGATGCTATAAAAGTTTTGGAAAATGCATATTTTAACTTCTTCCAACAAAAAATACTTGAATGATCCCCTAGCTCCAAATAATAAAAATTAAATTTCAATGTTTTCAGTTTATCCCTCATTATAATGTATGATATTGTATATCAATATTTCTATTGTGTAGCAGTTTTGCGTGTACACTGACCGTCTGAGGTGCAGTGCTGTACTGTTTCTGTACGCTCTGTTGTACACTGTACGACTGCTGTTGCTGTTGTACTTGCTGATCCCGCTGTAGCGTACTGTACTCGGGTGGTGATACGCCCTGGGGGTAACCACCTGGGGCGGTCTGCAGGGCGGTCCCGCCATGAACTTGCGATATTTCATTGCCACCAACGCCGACGACTGGGGACGGTTGGGCGTTGAATTGCGGTGCGGCGTTTTGATTGGACGCCTGCTGTGGGGACGAAAACTGCTGGTAGTTTTGTTGTTGGACGTGTTGCTGGGTCGAATGCTGTTGCCTGGATACGGTTGCCGAGTGATGCTGTGGCTGCTGGGTCATCGGAGCCGTCTGCTTTGGGGGCAGGGTCGCAGAAAGGGGCGATGTTGTTCCTGTAGGTGTTATTTGGGAAAACAAGTATATTAGCATTGGATAAATTTGAAGGGAAATATTGGTCCAAATTCATGGTTAATCTTCCATATTATTCAGATCAATAAGTCACCATAAATATATTGCATGTAAAGTACATGGGATATTTTACGTATTATAGTCTATGCATGTACCAATAAAATGCTGTATATGGACATGAGAACCTAAGAAACGGTCTAAATATAATCAAAGATGGAACATACACAGTAAACTGATAACTGTGCTTAAAATCACATTTATGAGCTAAATTAAAAGAATGATCTGTGAAACTACCGATATTTGCGATAATTGTATTAGATCTCACAAAGCATTCTCAAAATGTCACAGTCTGCATCATTCGACTGCACACAACTAAACAAGCTTGTGAATCTGTACATCATATATCATACATTCAAAACAATTGTCAAAACTCAACGACGACTCAAAAGATACTGCAATGCCCAATTTTCATACCAAAAGTACATCTAGTTTACTAGAATGCAAGTGAATTATTTACACCTACAAGTTTGCGGATTATTCAAAATTTACATATGCAATGTAAAACGTGGTGAATATGTTAGGTGTGTTGATTTTTCTTGTGTGTGTATGCAAAAAAATCTGTGGGAAAACGAGAATCGAGAAATTCCACATTGTGGAAAATATGACAAGCGTAGGACAGAACAGTGCATGACAAGAAATAATACAGAACAAAGACTCTTGATGGAAACAAGACATAATTATACACCATCACCCATTAATATCCATGCAATAACCTGTACGTATTACACACTATAACCATGCAATAACATGCCTTATTTAATCTGTGTTCTCCGTGCCACCCATATAGCGGAAATATAGTAACTTATTTAACATAATGTTAAAGCAGGATCTACTAGATTTGTCGGAACACTCATTGAAATTTCAGTTTGTGTTCACTGCATGTCAGTGGTGAATATGAACATTTTTATCCTTCCCCAGACAATTTTATACATCATTTTATTCACATTCAAATTTTATCAGACTCTTGTACATGTATATATTTGCCATATATGTCATATTATGGTGGGAGATTTCAAAATTAGATATTATTATTATTATTATTTATTTATTGAATTTGTCATCATAGAATGATGACAAATTAAAATGGTGACAACAACAGATTCAATAAATATGAATCATATGTATGATCCAGAAAATTGAATGAGATATATTAAAATGTCTACTTCCGTTTTGCACATGTAAGTGTTGTTCAATACCTGTGCAGGGAAAAGAAAACAGGATTCTACAAAGTGAAGGCAAAGTACTTATTCATAAACTAGCGTACTAGCTTAGCGAGTGACCCCCGGAGAACACAGACTCAACTCTGTACCTGTTTGTGTGTCATGCAAGCGGTCATGCTTTGAGCGATCGTGCGGGGCATGCGGTGCTCGGTCAGGCGAGACTCGGTAAGATTCGTCATGCCGAGCATTCGCATGCTGACGGTGGTCAAACGATGGGTTCCGACGATGGTGATTCGTACCGGTGACGTCATTGATCGTCGCATAGTCCGGGTCTGGGACTTGGTTATGCAAAGGCTTCGCGTCGGTGGAGGGTTTAGCTTTGGGCGCAGATTTTGTAATTTCGCTGGATTCGATCATCTGAGCTTCTAAGCTTCGTTCCACATCAGAAAGCATATCGTCCACGCTCGCTTGCGTCATCGATTGGGGTTGCGATTGGACGGGTGGAGGCGTTGCCAACGGTTGCACGATGGGTTCCTGTTGCCGTGGCGATTGGAAGCCTTGTGGGGGTGGGGTAGCAGCGGGGAGACCCGGGGAGGGGGTCATTCCAGCCTGAGGGGTCATCGCTATGGAAACCAGGAACAAAGCAAGTGATATTGCGAGGCAAAAAGGGCAGGGAAGATAGAGCAAGAACAGTCAGGTTCTGGGCCAGATGAGATAAGCGAAAAATGCATTGATACATTTCCGGGTATATATATATATTGCTTTTTTCGAGCACTTATATTTTACCACTGGTACACTTATATCACAAATTTATATTATGCACGGACAAGCCTTATTTTTCAACATAAATATCGTAAATTATGCTTTAAGACCACAAATGGGACAGGATCATTTGAGGTCTTAAAATATCATTTTGTTAAACTATCACTGTTAAACTACATGTACGTTCAATAATAGTTGAATTTTTTAGGAATAAAAGTTTCTGAAACTAAGTTAAATTATACTCATTGTCATTCTAAGATAAAACATTAATTAATGAAACCATGCCGAGTGGTATATATTTTCAATTCCATATGTTATAAGCACAGTAATGAAATATTTTTTAGTATTCCCTGCAAGGTAAAAGTCATGCTACACTGTAATTAGCTAGTATAATATTGGTGAACTGCCCACTATTATCTCAAAGCATGCAAATAATTCAAGATATCATGCATATTCATGCAAAAGTATGTTATTGAACACACCTATTATGGTTGGATAAAAAGCTGTTTTGTTTCTTCATGTTATGGATGATTATTTTGTTATTTTGTGTTATTTTCCATGCATACCTTTATTTTCATAAGGTGTCTTCGGAGTTGTAGGGAAGGGGGGTGTTGTCACAACTACTTTAGAAACGTGAAATGAAAAGCAAAATAATACACAAAACTCAACTTAAATCATATCACAAACATTTGATTCCAAGCATGTTGAACTAGTTTTTCTAAGGGGCTCACATGCTTGATTTAAGATTATCCAATTGTCAAATATCCTTGAAATAGTTTATTCATATGTCCAAGAACGGTACACACCTTCCTTTTTGGGTAATATTTAATCGCAAGAATCATATTTTGTTGACTTTTGGATAATCTTACATTGAATAAACATAAAACACATGGTGAACAATAAACAAGACAGTCAACTTAAACATAGGTATATCAAATATAACATTAAACAAAGACTACAACACAAAAATCAAACACAACGGAATACATAAACATATATAAACATGTAACATCTGAAACATAGTCGATATGCTTCAGGATTTTTTTCGAGAGTTCCACGATAATCAACTCGAAATATTTTAAACTATTCTGAGAGATCTCGCAGAAAAGCAACACAAATTTAAATATTCAAAGAAAATTCAACAGATCGGAAGCAAGGGCTTGAATACACTGCATATGAATTTCTATATATTCAACAGAAATTATAGGCTTTGCCATGGTAAGATATGACATCGAATTTATGTCAAAGACAAAATTCTATCTACTAGACCTGAATTTTGTGTTTTTCAACAAAATCAACATCTAAGACATCTTAACTATACAATTAGACAGAACAACAAATATTAGGATCAGAAAATAATTTTTGTGCTTCATGTCAAGAAGTCGAGCTGGTGATGTGGAACATATAATATTCTTGTGCAAAATGTTGAAAAAATGTGCCTCAAAAATGTGCCATGTGAAATTTATGTGCAAATTTTGTTTGAAGTGAACTGCCCTAAAAACAAGCGAAAAAAAAAAGTTACTGTGGAGCAAATTATTCAATCAAAGCATCACACATACAAAAAAATTAGCCCAAGGGCTAAGATAGGTTACCGGACAACTTTAGTTGAAACAGGACAGGTGAGATATGACGTTAAGATAAACCAATCATCTTCGTGAACTTCAATGTCATCATTAAGTGTGCAGCATATAACCTTGTATTCATGTATGTTCAAAATACAAATACAAGGTCTATCTACAAGTCTTTTGTCTATAAACGAAATTTACACATTTCTTGTTGGACGTGAGATATAGCACTCAATGTCATCTGACGTCAAGTTCAACGTCACCCAAAAAAGCCACATATATATGTGGTATACATGTATATGACTTCCAATTCCAGCTATACCTACAAACATTTTTTGGCTGTAGAGGCCAATTTACACACTCAAGGGGCCTTTTAAGCAATTCAAAGCACTCCATCTTCATACACAATGTCAGGGACCCCAATTAGCATGTTTTATAACAAAAATCTCAAAACTGATCAGATAAATTTGAAGGAAAACGACCAAAAATTAAATTTTGGGCCTATTCAGCCTAAATTTCTAGCCTTTTGAGCAATTCAAGGTCACCACACAAGTCTTCATATATGACTTCCCATTTGAAAGTGCTAATTTCTAAGCTCTATCTTCAAGCATTCTATGAGTACAGTCTAGGCAGCTCCCATTATGAAGGAAAAAAGTGCCGAAAATTTTCCAAGTCCCAAATTTTTTTCAAAGGGTGAAAAATTTTTTTTTGCCTAGAAATGGCCCAAAATGGATAGTAACGCAATTTGGGGCAAAAAAATTTTTTTTCGTCGACCCGTCAAAAATTCAAAATGGCCGCCACACGGAGACCGGTGATTCAAGGGCAACAAAACTTATACACATCATAAAGGTACATAAGGGGAATCTTCTGAAAACGAAAATCTCAAAACTGATCAGACAGTTTTCGAGAAAAGACAGAAAAGCTGCAAATTTGGGCATTTTTCGACCCAAAAATGGCTATTTTGACCTTTCAAGGTCATCCAAGGTCAAATTCAAGGTCACCACACAAGTCGCCATATATGACTTCCCATTTGAAAGTGCCAATATCTAAGCTCTATCTTTAAGCGTTCTATGAGTACAGTCCGGGCAGCTCCCATTATGAAGGAAAAAGGTGCCGAAAATTTTCCAAGTCCAAAATTTTTTTCAAAGGGTGAAAAAAATTTTTTGTCTAGAAATGGCCCAAAATGGATAGTAATGTTATTTGGGGCGAAAATTTTTTTTTCGCCGACTCGTCAAAAATTCAAAATGGCCGCCACACTGAGATCGGCGATTCAAGGGCAACAAAACTTATACACGTCACAGAGGTATATAAGAGGAATCTTTTTAAGCAAAAATCTCAAAACTTATCAGAGAGTTTTTGAGAAAATACAGACCAGGTGCAAATTTGAGCGTTTTTCGACCCAAAAATGGCTGTTTTGACCTTTCAAGGTCATCCAAGGTCAAATTCAAGGTCACCACACAAGTCGCCATATATGACTTCCCATTTGAAAGTGCCAATTTCTAAGCTCTATCTTCAAGCGTTCTATGAGTACAGTCCGGACAGCTCCCATTATGAAGGGAAAAAGTGCCGAAAATTTTCTAAGTCCAAAATTTTTTTCAAAGGGTGAAAAAAAATTTTTGCACTAGAAATGGCCCAAAATGGATAGTAATGCGATTTGGGGCGAAAAATTTTTTTTTCGCCGACCCGCCAAAAATTCAAAATGGCCGCCACACGGAAACCGGCAGATTTAGGGCATCCAAACTTATACATATCACAGAGGTATATGAGGGGAATCTTTTGAAACCAAAAACTCAAAACTGATCAGACAGTTTTTGAGAAAATGGCCGTCAAAGTCCAAAATTGAGCGTTTTTCGACAAAAACGGCCCCCATTTTGAAAAAAATGCGAAAATCAAAAAACAAAAAAATACCTCCTTCTCAAAATATTTTTAGGCATTTTTGTGCAAAATTTCAGAAAGATTCGATCGTTAACTTTAAAGATAAAAATGTTAACGCCGGACGGACGGACGGACGGCTAGACGGACGCAACGCCATGCCAATAGGTTATCGGACCAAAGGTCCGGTAACCTAATAATACCATCAGCCATCAAATCAAGTCTCCTAAAAATCAAATACGTTATTTGTGCAATATTTTTGATATTATCCCCCTTACCTTGTACGGGGAAGGAGGGGGTGGTCGCCCGCGGTGTGGTCGAGCGTGGCAGGGTCGCGTTCGGCTCCAGTTCGTGAACTCCGACCCCAATCGGCTGGAGCGAGATTACGTCTTCTTCGATTACTTCTTCCTCCTCAGGCTCCACCTGGTGGCACGAGTGGGAATTATATTTACATATTTTCAGAAGAAAGTAATGTGTTGCAGTGGAAATGATGCATTGTTTAAGCAGTCCATTCATATCTTGGTTGGCAAAGCGCAACAGAATATATATTCTTCTGCATGAAAGACCAGCAAAATATTGTCACATCATGACCGGATTGTGTGAAATCACAAGAAAAAATATATATCATGTCAAAAACATGCAAGATTAAAATTTGTATATGCATGCATATTGTTAACATCTAATGACCCACCTTCAAATACATATGATTTTTCAAAGTTAATTTTTGTTCGAGTATTACTGCCAACAAATTTCATTAAATTGATCAATTTATTTTGCACTACAATAATATCGAAGATAAAGAACATGCGAATGAAATGTAAATCGATATATTCCCAATATATTCTGCATTTGTTTTAAACAAGCAAAAAGCTCATCTGATACCAAGCTATAGGAAAGCTTTTTTCTCACAGATATGAATGTAAAATAGTTTGTGAAATATTTTTCAGTGAAGTCAAAGTATACATTTTAAAATTGACAGTATAAACTTGAAATATCAGCTGTAACGGTCACTGCACGGTTACCCCACTGAATACTTGGCGAAATCGCAGTCTACATGCAAAAGTTTGCAACCCTTCACCAATTTGAAACAGGTAATGAAACATTTTGAAAGTGCACCTGCACCCAATATAAATGTGAAAGTACATCTGCACTTCGTGTAGTTTAAGATATAGTACATCCGTACCCAAACTAAGAGCAAGTACAAGTACTGCTGTGAGTACAAGTGCACTCACACCAGGTACATCTGCACTTGATAACTGACCTTGACTTTTGTCAAAGTGGTAATAGGAGAAAACAATCTCCTGTTGGCTCCCGTTTTTTTAGCCTACGGAATTTGCAAATACTTTTAAATTGTCCTGATCAATGGATTTATTACGAAATATCTATGTACAATCGCTTGATATATAATGGCACCTATTTTGTTTTAAAGAAAATTGAAAATCATCCCCCCCAAAAAAAACATTCCGACAAAATTTACCTTTGCAGCAGCACGTTTTTCTTGCGACGTTTTCGTCTGATAGCTGAACATCTGCCTCGTTTGCGTTTCGTACGATTGCTCGGCAGTTTGCCGCGACTCATGCTGGTAGTTCGTGCTTCTCGAAATGTCGTCCGATTCGTAGCCTGAGTTAGCACTGCGACGTGGGGGTGCAGACTGGTTCGGGGCTTGGAGCGCCGCCTGCAAGTTTCGTTCAAGTTCGTCTAACTTGGGACTGTATCCCGCTGGAAAATGCATTGGGTCGGTCTGTCAGAAAATTTATTTATAACCGGGCACATTTGTTGCATTGGTTGGAAACTTGAGTGTATATAACAAGTGCTTAATATGAATAAATTTTAGTGCATCTTTTAATTTGTCATTTGCGAAGTTGTGATTGCTCAGAATATACAGAATTGTTTACTATATATTATTATTAATAAGCTTTGTGCAAATTAGAAGTTAAAAGCGATTTACTGTTTATGAGAAAGACTAGGATGTCACGGAACAAAATAAAATCACACGAATATTCGAAATGAATCATACAAATCACTATTCAATGATATAAATAAATTCACTATTCAGCGACTCCATCTAATCATATGCTTGAATATTTACCTTTGCAGGTGTAGGACACTTTCTACAACTATACAAGTTGAAATTTTGGACATGGGACTCAGACGGTGTAAATCATACTGAACAACACAGAAGACGGACATGACAAAATCAATATTCACTTCATTGGCACAGAGGTGCATAATGTGGGGATGGGAGTGTAAAGAAATCCTGGTTCTTGATCTGAATTTTCGTGATTGAATACCACAGAAGTTCATATCGGTAAATCATGTACTTTGGTTGACAGAAGAGAAATGAGAGCGACATTGAAGTGCAAAATAATTCAAATCTACATGTTAAATTTGAAGCTGTGCAAAATCATAAGAGACCTGGACCAAGTTAGGTGGAAGCTTCAGCATTGAAATTGATGAATCTAGATACGTATACATGTCATGTACATAACTTGTTTCCAGATCAAAATTACAAAATGAACTGATTCAAAACAGTTAGAAATCATAATGTCTACAGCCCAAAATTAAAGCATTAGAAAGCACTGATCCTATGAACCGTATCCACGGTTACCTGATGTTTTAGGCGGGACGGTCGTCTTAGTAACGGAAGGTTCTATGATGCTATTGACAGGGGATACGTCCTGATATGTGGACTCAAACTGCTGCTGACGATACTCGGCCCTAACATTGCCACGGTGACCTTGTGACTCGAAGCGATTGAGCGTCTGCGTCTGCAGCCGAGGGTCAGGACAGATGGTCTGGTAGGGGCCAACTGGAACTAAGGATATGTCGTCATGGTAATCATCAATGGGGGCTGGGGTTGGGGCGGCTGTGGAGGAACGTGGAGGCCTATGAGTGGGAAGAGTGGAGGTCTGGTAGTCGAACGACGGGGCGGGAGACCAGGGGTCTGGCGTGTGTTTGCCGAACCAGGGGAAGGATTTCTCAAAGGACGAGTCGGAGAGCTGTCTGCGAAGCCTACCGTTGGTGTCTCGGGTAAGTGTCCGGGTTCGGACGGCGTCACGGCTGCTAGTTCCTCGCTGCGGGACGATTGGCGAGTTGGGCGCACTCGACCGTCCAAGACTTGGGGATGGCGGCGGCTTGGAAGCAACGTTGAACGCGTCGCCATTCATCTGAGCATTAGCGGGTTTTGGCGGGGAGACGCTGAAAGTATACTTGGTTTGGTGTGTGGTGAACGGAGGGCGTTCCACCCCGGATACAAAGTAGCTTCGCTCAGCCTTGTAGTTGTCTCCTTGGACCGAATGACTGCGGCGGATGGGGTCCGGAGTCATAGCCTTGCGCATTGGTTCAGGTGACATCTGACGCCGACCTGATGCGTAACTGAACGGTTCCTGCTTTGCGTAAACTGCAGGTTTCTTTTCTCGCTCGACACGCTCACTTACTGCATCCTCAACATCACTCTGAACTCTTCGATGCAGCATTGTGTTCTGTGCTGAGCGGAGTTCCGAGACGAGAGCTCGCTCGCGCTCAGAGCGGTTTCGCCAGGATCGGCCGTCGCGCTTCGCTTGCAGCTTCTCCTGTTGTTTCTCTAGCCAGGAGAGAGGCTCCTCGGAATCAGACGCGTACCCTCGATACTGCGACATGTTGTACGAGTCCGTGTGCATGTCCTGGTTGTCGTAATCCACACGATAAGGCAAGTGTTGGTATCGAGCGGGCGGTGTGGGGCTTGTGGGGTTATAGTTCGTTGGTGGACTTTGCACGCCCTCTCGAAGTGTGGGGCTTGCGATCTGGTCGCGGTAAATTGGACTTTTTGTCATGTCCCGAGGCGGTGGCGCCGGCGGTGAAAGACCTTCTCGTGTCATCGTGCTTGCTCTAGAGTCAAAAGTCCGACTTTCATGTACACTTGAGCCGAAAGACCTATCTAAATCGTCTCTTGCTATTGAACCGTTCATAACCTGGGACTTTCCATATGGGTTTTTCCCGTAGGACACTTCCTCCGTCTGTTTCGTGACAGTTTCAACTCTGGTATTAGGCGAGGGTTTTGACGATGTCTCCTTTGTTACAGTAACACTCCTAGACGGCCCCGACTGAGCGGTATCCCATGATACAATTGTCCTGCTATTTCCGCTATGAGTCGTCAAGCTGCCATGTGAGGGAACCGCTAAATCCTTGTCAGATCGCCGCTCGAGTGTCCGGTCGAGGGTTCCAGTCGGGTCCTTGAAGAGGGTATCACTGAGTAGGTCATTGAGAAGTTCATCTAGCTGCGTCTGTTGATCGACGGGTGGGCGTGGCGGAGTTTGAGCGACTGTGCTGGACATTGCGGGTGAGCGTGTCTGACTGCCGGACGAGGGGCCGCTACCAGGGTAACCTGCTGCTGGGGGTCAGGGAATAGTAACATTATTGATAGTTCCTTGAATCCAGATTATATCAAATTTACTTGACAAATTCGAGCGTTTCTACACAGGCTGTAATTTAATATTTTCACCAATTCAGAATAACTTATGGTCGTTCTTGAAAGACGAACTATCGTGAACCTTTCAGAGTTCACAAATATGAACGAATAACATTGACTTAAATGGATTACTCAATATGTAATAACTATCTTATTCTCCGGTATTTCCCTCTAATTTTCAGTTTCCACAATTCGTACCTGAGGATGAGATGCCGCTGTCGGCGCTGTGATTTAGCGGCCCATTCTGCAGCACGGTGGCGCCACCGTTGGGTATCGTGGCGGTGTTTGTCGGTGCTGGGGCGTGTTTGGGGGTCGATTCCCGACGTGGTTTGTTCACAGTCGCGTATAGACTTCCGTCGGGGGCCGCAGTGTGACTCACGTGCATCACACGAACTCTCGACTCCGAGTGCGGCAATGTACCGACGTCTATGTCTAGTGGGTCTGCGGAAGAGACGGGAATCATAATATATAGTATAATTTTTAGAGAATTATGGATCTAATGTAAATGTATGAATTGTTTTGGATGCAGACCGCATGCAATTAGTTTCTCGATATAAATATATTTCTCGCAGTCACTTCTTAATATTGTTGGTAACTATGTGATACTCTGTCATAATGTAACCATGTTTTTACTTTCATTTGTTATTTGCAATAATCTCAGCACCTTTTTATCAAAGTTGTGATCATGGTTCTTTGAGTGTATCCACATGTATTTCACCTATATATCAAGAAAGCTGAGAATATTAAACACATACTATCAGAACTGACGTCCTCTACACCGCTGTTGAAGTTTTCGTACGAGTCCCAGCGTTCTAGCGGCTCGACTGCGGCTTCCACGGGCTGGTGCTGATCCCGCAGTAAATCGTATCCTAGCAACAGAAAACATGCACATGTTGAGTATCAATGATCATGGTTTTAAAATATTGTATATAATCACAATGCAATATGAAAGCACAATATATTTTTGTTGCAGTCACTTGGAAAGAAAATAGTTTTTGAATTTTGCACAACATTTATATTCAGGTCTGTTAAATAAAGTTCGAAGAGCTTAATAATAATTGCATAGATATCATATTTTTATTGTAATTTACATGGATATTGCTTTTCCCAAATTGAATATTCCACATCTGTTTTAAATCTACATAAATTCGGCAAGTAGACCAGTAAGTTTTTAGTGTAGGTGTGTGTGAGTGATTGAATTATCGACAACCAGTTCCGAACAACAGCCTTGATGAAAATTGGAAACGGACGTTTGCCATTCCTTAACCGTTATCTTTGAGGTGAGTCACCATGGAAATCTCCTGATACACGTACGAAATATCCAGACCCTGCCATCACCCAATATCGCCATGGTTACCGACATATGTAAACAAGATAAATATTGATGTAAAGTAGGCTATATTTAGAACACTACAAGTATTTGATAACAACTCAATAGATGTTCAGTGGGCATGCGTTGTTAAGTCGCTATAAAATCATAGTTTATCACAAGTTGTCATAGCAACCAACATAACATCTTCGTCGGAAGTTTTTCGCGCTGTCGAAACATGCAACTTCTGGGTCAAACACCAGACAATCTTGATGTTAGAGATATCGCATAAATGTGTTTTGTTAGTTTTTATTTTTCATATGAACATATATCACATATACTTGTGTGTCTGCCAAGAGATATGAAGCAGTGCCTTGGGTTAGTTATTTTTTCTTACGTTTCCGGCCAGTTCGTAAGCTATTATAGCGCGAACTAGAGCCCGTAGAAAGACTACGGGTTCTGCGTAGCTTTCGGTCCAAAGCTGTTTTGATAAAAAGTACAAAATTCAATCAGTGATTGTCTGTACTTTTCATCAAAGGAAGCAAGCGAATCAAACAAAGCAGAAGTACATTTCTACAAACACAAAATGCAAAAATCGAGGTGCAACAATAAAAGGTTTCATTCACACGTTTCTTCCAGTCAAAATCAAGGAAACAGTCGCCCCATTCCAAGAACTATCTGGTGTTTTGCTTGTAACATTTTCTTTGTAATAATACAATGGAGAATTTTCGACAGAGCACAAGTACAACTTTGTTTTGTTAAGAACATTGTACAGAAATCAAAGCATAATATTACAATATATGTTAGGAAATACATAGAAAACAAATCTTAACAGAAGGAAAGAAGAAAATAAAGAAATCATTTCATTCATAATTGTCGCATTATCTTTGTAATATATTGAAAGCGAATTCTCTAATTAATCAGAGAAATCAGAGAAGTTGCTGGTATCAACTGCATGATATCACACTGCTTTCATAGAAATCCTAATTATTCGTTTAATTCATGATATTCAAGAACACCAGATTATATCGAACCTGGAAACGATAAATCCTTGTGTGACGTTACAATTATCACCGATATCCATAGCCAGTTATCATGATACCAACTTCCTATTCGTCCGAGCACAATATCCAATATTCATAAACATAGTCATGGTCCATCGCATCTTCCCCTGCATATCCGAGCTCAATCAATCAGTACATCGCGATGCAGCATTTCCCCTATAAATATTCCTGGTAGTTTTACCATTAAACCCAAGTTGGCGTCATCAGCCGAAAATAGAAATTGGGAAGAAGCGTTATTGCAATCGTTTCCTTGGGAATAAGTCCATCAAACTCACTGCCGTTCTTGTGGGTTGCCAGATGAAAACAGTAGCCAAAACGTCCGCATGCAACCCAGCCGCTACATAATAACAACCAGCAGTCTGCATTTTAGCAAGAGCAAAGGAATTCAAAGCATTCACGGAAAAGCGGTTAAACACATTGTATATCATGACTCGGATTCGAACTCACACCCCCACTTTTTCCTTTCCTCACTCTATCGCCATTATGCCTTACCCCAACATGCAGTTCATAGAATATACTCACTCGGAACTCCCACATTCCCCCCCCCCCCCCACCCTCCCTGCCAATTTCCTTACTCCATCAATATGGACACACATGTGAGTTTTCCCAGTCGATGAGCATGTACTGTAAAAAACACTTTTCGCATTCTGAAAAAATATTCTGGAGACAGCTGTGAAAATTCTATGGAATAAAAGACCTATTTTTCGGCCGGGATCATTTGCATTTCCAAATTTTGGACATTTTAAACATTCAACTTTCAATTGAACGAATAGTCTGTCTTTCCAGAGCAAAACCACGTGGATTTTACACAATTAAAAAAATTTTGCACGAATATTTCTCCATAATGCTGCTACTTATTTATCTTAGCCCACGTTTTTCCACGACCATGAACTAAGAAAGTGGAAAGTTCTGCATCAAAAGTGCTAAAACTGCCACAGACCCATCTCCACAAAATTTAAATTGAACCGACTAAAATCTTCCTTTCACATATATAACCCGCCCAGACGTTAGTTTCTTTTTTACCCTGACTTTTCCCCAGAGAAGTGAAGAAAACTGTTTATCAGGCATCCATGAAATTCGCTGCAGATTTTATCGTGGGCCAGAAGAACCTCTCCGATGCCCAGTTCCGACCAATCAGAATACAGATAAACAGGGAATCCCGAAAAACAAACATTTCCCAGTGCGGGTATCTGTAAACGCACTCGACTTACAGCGATTTTAATTAAAGTGCTGAAATGGGGGCGTCCAAGAAAAACTTAGGAAAAGAAGAACCACAAATCTTACAAAATGATGAATCTTCTGCCAACGAAATAGACAGCTTAAAACTGAAATAACACAGAGGTACATTCACCAGGGATCCTTCGCAGGCTGGAGCTATGGTTGTTTCTCAAATATAACTTCGGATTTTTAGAGCTTTACGTTTATTCATCTTCTTCCGACCGAGGTAGATCTGCTTATAAAATCAATTCTTGTGCAGACTAAACAACTACGGAGCAGTTTTTTTATAGC
This sequence comes from Terebella lapidaria, assembly GCA_949152475.1. Lineage (NCBI taxonomy): Eukaryota > Metazoa > Annelida > Polychaeta > Terebellida > Terebellidae > Terebella > Terebella lapidaria. Next base: position 6,437,991 of record OX424570.1, on the reverse strand, counting down.
TATGAAATCATAAAGCTTCGATGAGCCCCAGTTGCATAGCATTTATCATAGACACAGTGCAGCACTTTGCAATATGAGGCAGTGGGTCATACGTAGAATTTTCACAAAAAATGTACACATTTTTATATAATCAATGAAAGACTCACTTTTGATTTTAGACGAATACATGTGCAGGCACTTCGCCAATCGGCAATCATGAAGCTGCCACTTAACCACTTCGTCCCTCTCGGCCTAAACGACATTAATCCATAAATGATACACCATACTCCACTTATCCCGAAATAATCCCGCCTGGTACACTATCGCTCATATCTCGGGCCATGATTCTATCCTGCGGCACGTCCCTTTAGGCCGACTAAATCCATGCAATGTCGCATGAGAGATGGAAACGCGTCTACAATCGGCAGGACACCCGAGAAAAGTCGCTGAAATTCTTTGATTTTTCTCCCTCTGGTTCGAGACGCTCGAGCGACATCCCAAGAATTCTGTCGCCAAGACTACGAAGGGAATAAGCGATCTTGTTCAGTTTTTTCTCCCTTATCCCCGCTAGCAGTGTTAGAGGATGTCGGCTCGAAGCAGGATGACTTCATGAGGGGGTTTGCGGGCTGTATCGCATGGTGGATGCATTTGGGGTGTTCTACTAATAGATAACAAATCCGCCTGGCGTTTGGGTCCTGTTTGGGGGTTTCAGGCCCACGATTTTTGTCCACAGATCAATAATCGGTCGGGAAAGCGAATTGGAAATAACAGCGGTGGAATCCAGCGGGAGTTCATGGGACACTTTCGGTCCACGGTGCGCTTGATCAACAAAGTGATAGAGTAATGTAGTGACTGTCACGTCCTTGCTACGGCAAATTGGCAGAGTTGGGTTTGGGACGTTAACGGGGGTCGGAGTGATATTGGGGTTATTTCGCGGGTGCTGAGGCATTTCTGGGGTGGGGTGGAGGGGAGGGGGGGGGGGGGAGTGTTTCGGTTTGTGGGGGGTACAGGATAAATAGATCTACATCATGGGAGATGGGAACGGTAGATTCTAGGGTTGGGGAGGGGGAGGGGGGTAATGTTTGAGGTTCATTGGTTTTTGTAGGCACCCTACCTAACACAATGACCTAATTCGATGAATGAATCAGGGGATGGGTAAACCCACTGAATAATGCGTGAAGGACGTTCATTCATCGTCCGAATACAGAGGGGATCGGCAGGGAAATAGGGATGGAACTAGGTGCACTCGCCAGTAGGAAACTGGGAATTCCAGTCGCTAAACTGATTTCTAGAAGTATATCCAAATATCACCCTATTTTTTCAATGAAGCGAGGAGATTTACTCCCGTCAATCAAAGTTCCCTTCACAATTTTTCCCAATAAACTTGGCAAAAGATGACTTTGTACTGCAATATACCACTGTCAAAAGTTAATTCAGTCAGAAGCGAAAATGTTGTCCCAGCTTCAGACAGATTGAACAAACCCATATAAAGAGAGAGAAGCTTGTAGAGAAATACAGAACGTCAAAGCCAGCTGGACACCAAACTGGATCAAATTGGCGCCAGGCTTCGGGAATTTTCCACGATAAAATAAAATTTATAGTTGATTTTATATCCAAGATATGGGTAATTTCTGCTACCTACCATAGTTTCCATGGTAATAGTTCAGTCCGTTAGTTTTTCGTAATCCGTAAGGAGGAGTAGCCATTGTTCCAAGTTGCACTAGTCGAAAATCCTTCAATTGTTAGTTAATTCCTCGCATAGTAATGACGAAATGTTGAAACAAAATACCGTCCGCCGACTGCCTGACCCAATTGCAAGTGAATACCAAGCTGTAATCTCCACTGATCACGCACAAAACAACGGGGGAAAAACTGGCAGAAACAAAACAATAGATTAATTGCGAAAGTCCAATTAGTTTGCAGTCTACGGCGAACTACTCAGCTCATTGTGTTTGCATCCATAAGGACATTTTTTTCACGCTCGTTTGCCGAAATGAAGACCCTTTTTGTCACACAATCTCCTCTTTGATCGCACGAACATCTCTCGTTTGTGTTACGCTGGAAATAACGACATTGTCACCGCAACATTTGTGCGTACTCCTAATTCCGATGTACTTAGTCACCATTTAGTGTTTCGTTTGTAGCCCTGTGCAAATAAACTCCTCCATAGTTTATGAAATAATTATATGATCCGAATCATTTCATGTATTGACACAAAGCGTTTATGGATATATTCCGTTATCAGTTGTGGGGTGGCATGTAACATGACACTGCCGCCAGTCGCAGTGAATAAATTCCTTTGTGCAGCTACAACTATTTAAATTCGATTGAGGTGGACATTTGCTGAATATTACAGTCCTGATTTCATGTTTGTTTAGTATTTCCGTCGTGCATGATTCTGTGAGGGTGTAACTCCAAAGTCTCGATGAAACCAGTTTCTCTTAGTGCGTTTTTGTTTATTCCGAGGTAACTGCACTGGCTCGCTTTATGGCGGAATGATCTTTCGCTGTTTACTCATTTCAGTTCACAGTGTAGCCCGTCAAATATAAAATGCACACCTATGTAGGGTATGCCCCCCTGCATGCCAGAGGTGAATATAATAGAATGCCCTTAGCATGCCACCATTAGAATAGAAAGCATTAGACTTTAGAAATAATCATGACACGGATCAGTGACAAGACTTTTCATAACTCTAAAAGCACGGTTGAAGAGCACTGCCGCTCCAGTCTCTAAAACCTTTATGGCCTCAACATAGACACTGCCAATGTCGCATTGCCTTGCACCAAGGAACTCCTTTGCCCGAGAGAAATCCTCAACGTCTAGGCTGTTTATGTTTGAAGAACACTCCGAGGAGAAAACAGAAACACTTGACTCGAACCAAAACAAACTGACATTGGAGAATTTATATCGCGCCTTGCGACCACATTGGTGACATCCACGGGCACCCCATTTATCTGGTCCATGTGCCAGAGGTGCATGCGTCCTAAAGCTTATACAGGCTTGCGTGAACACCTTTCGCCGGTAGCAAATATCGCCAAAATATACAAATATAACCTGCCCTGAACCCTTCACCCCGCTCCTCAACTAGACACAGTCAGTGTCAGCTAATAAAAGTGTCACTGCGCGAACCTCTCACATAATATATACATTATGCATTGACGAAAGTGACATGCCCAAGTATCCGTGTGCCTTGGTATAGGGCAAAAAACTTTGAAGTCACCTTTTTCTGATTGATGCACTGAGGCCGTTATGTATTGTACGAGATGCAAGAATTGTCGGGACCCATCATTGTATAATTATAAAATCAAGAGTTTTTCAATTCTTTTTCTTTTTCCTTTGAGCAATTAAGTGCAAAGTAATTAGAACCCATTAAGTTTTTCTATTCCTGAGCTGAATACATAACAAATCGTTGGAAACTGCCATTCAAGTATATAATATCAGCACTGAAGGAAGAAATAAATTTGGTACAGGTTAATCTGACCTGGAACTGCCCCAGATTTTATTTTTCACACAGAGCCGACAAAACTGTTCACATAATACACATTTTTCTAACGTATTCCTATTTCAGAGCTTTGCTATCGCCACAAATATGTAGCCCAAAACTCCAAGTGTCTTCATGATGGGCTAACGACCCTGTTGTTTAACCATCGTTAAATACCCACTTATGGAATGGGACCCTAGCCAAAAGTCTACTCACCCATAAAAGGCTTTCACCGACAGAAAGGCTCTTTAGTTTACGCCTGTGCAACAGACGGTGTCATTATGTGTGATATTATATGTCTGTGTTTTGGATGAGGACGCTTCTTGTATCATCGGCAGTACCCAAAGGTTTTATGATCTTGGCAAGTGACGGGGACGACCAAAAATACCGGTATTGTTTGTCCAAGTCAAAAGGTGTCAGACTGTCAGTGTATTATGTATAGAACATGTGCATGGACTTCTGTAAATTTAAAGATCAGGGCCTACATCTGAACTCCCATCCTCCCCCCAACTCAACCTAAAATCAACTTCACATAACACCTACCCACTAACCTGGTATAACAGACTAGTTCATAATGATGTTTGTCATATTTTCTTTTTTAACCTTTTTGCACTGCCAAAAACACAAAATATGACAGATGAACATAATCTAATTTCACGAATTTGATACCCTTGATTATACTTTTTTACTACGTCATGTATTATTAGATTTCATGCCAGATGCATATTTAGGTAATTCCTGCATGTAATTTTCCCCCCCAAAAAACGATAATATCACACAACACCCAACCTGCAGACATACAAAGATACCATTGTGAATCTATCAGACATCGTGAACCAACACTGTTACAGTAAAAACACCCAGAAATTCTCAGGGGGGTCCAGCGAAAACTACCATTGGCACTATGTGCGTGATAGAATTGTCCCTATACACGCTTCACAACTACTTGTTCATCCTACACACGCAGTGAACGAAACATCGGGACACTGACCGCCCCGCGTGCCAAAACTAGTAACTAGCTGCATAGGAAATGACTTTCCTACGTCTTTTTTTCAGCGAGAACAAAAAAGTTTTATGTAGCGGTCCGCGTGACAATATGCCTTGTGTGGTATATCAGTTGCAGTGAATGGAGAGATACGATACAACAAAGTGAATTGTCTGTGTGAAAATATTATCTACTGGCATCAAATCATGCAAATTGAGGCCCCATTTTCCATGCGAATTCACGCAATGGTCTATAATTTGTTAGGTCAACAGTTATCTAACAAAACACACATCCCTAAATCATGAAAAAAATCGAACCTAATCATACTTTTTGTTTGTAAAATATGGGTGGGTAAATTTCTGCGCAAGGCATTTAATGTTTGTTTCATTATGCAATATTGGACAAGGGAACGAACGGCCAGAAACCAAAAGCCAATTGCTATATAAATGCAGCAAAAAACCACTCAATTACGTAAATGAACAATTTGCCAGTTTTTCGCTGATGTGTGTCTTGCACAAAATTACGTTGCGTTTTATACCAAAGCGGCGATTGTTTTGGGACATAAAATATTCATCTGTCAGCGATTCGTAATTAGGCGAATGCTTGTTGCAGTCACAAAGTCTGTTATAATTCCAGGGGATTTTTTGTTGCTAGTGGAATTATTACTATGCAACTTCTTTGTTTGTATTAGGCCTATCTTGCACTTGTAAATATATCACAACTTACTCATTTTGCCTAGATTATCATGAATTTTGTTGTATTATTCCGAATAAATACTAATTTCTGAGAATAGCCATGTCCTTCCCATGAAAATACCCAAAGCACCTAACTTAATGTTATCATAAATATTATCATAACTATACATGTATTGACAAAGTTTGTTAATAATATACATGATTAATAACCACTCTACGGGACCAGTTACACGTACCTAAGATTTATGTCCCGAGTTCTTTCGCAATAATGACACGCCCACAACACAGAGAGGCTAAACAATACCAAAGGATGCCCAAGGATAGACAGACCACGTTTACGTATCCCACCCTTTCCTACCTATGACCTGCCCAAACATTCGTAAATCCACCTCTACCGCTACTGTACTATAACTGTACCATACAATGGGTAACGTACATCCCAAAACCTACATTGGCAATATCCCTTCATAAACATCATACGCTGGCACGCTAGGTCATGTTCGATGCTCATACATATGTTCCGATATATACATACATATGAACAGTTAATGTACTACATGTAGTAGATAGAAATATATTGTACCTTTTCATCTATGTGCCCCCCCCCCCCCCCCACCTATCTATCCAAACAAGAAGCACATGTGTTTCGCATTGATGTACTAACCCCCAGCGGAATTTGGTTGCCATGGTCACCAGCCCCAGGTGAGCTAATGGAGATTATATATTCCAAGAAAGGCTCTGTGATTTTTTTCTTATCTGAGTTTTATTTGTTTTAACTTGAGATTGTACATAGTTTTTGACGTCACTTTTTTTTTATCCTGGTGAAATTTTATACAATTTTAATGGAATTGAGTGTTGGTGGAGTACAACTTGACTTCCCATGATTTTACATTTATTGCATTGAACAAAGTGAGAAATTTCACGAATACTTATATTAAAGAATTCAATCAATTAAGAATTTCAACTAAGTGCCACAAAACAGTTCATGTACATTATTGATAAGCAACCAACATTCTGGGAAAATTCAGGCACTGAACTACATCTGAATGACCCCCCCCCCCCACTCTCCCCCTTATATTTCATGTATTGTATATCCCAATTTTCCTTACAGTCTACAAGTATTATGCCTTATCGACAAAACTGACAAGGGATCAATGTAAAAATGTCATAGTTTTGCCATTTTCTCCAGTCTAAGCCCATTACTGTAACATCCAGACACATCTGGGAAAACCATCCAGTGGCTTTATTTGTCCCAAAGGTACAATAACATGCAAATCATCCACGTATCACTTTATAATAGGCTTTTATTCCCAAAGGAATAGCAGTAATTTATAATGAATGGCCCCTGCAAAACACAGGGCATAGTTAGATGTAATTTTCCCATCCCAGGGAAGAATTGGCATTTCCCATTGATGGTAATCTACTAAGCGTCAGGGAAAAATACTGCAGTAGAACTTACCCAAATATCTAATACACAAGCTGTTCTAAGCAAGACGTTATTGGTACAAGCCAGTGTAGAGATATCCAGAAAACTTGCACATGAACCAATGTCAAATTCCCTGAGATTTCTCGCATATCCAGATAAAGATTACACGTATTTTCCACATATTACGGAAGTCCATATCATTGCACCTGACTAAATCCAGATCATAGGTGCTGCAATATTATGGAAGCTGATCTAACTCCCTGTTCAAGAACCAACCTTGTGGTTTTTCTATGGTATTCGCAACTACAGACAAACGAACGGGCAGACACCCGAACCATTGGATGAACGAACTGCAGAAAATGGCTAGACCCAAGACTAAACCCATAAGCTTGTTAGATACACAACATGTACCGAACGATATCCAGATGGGCCCCAGAAGTGTACACTATATATTGAAGGATAGAATCTACCGGTGGTGGAACGGCCATTTAACTATATTATTCCAGCGGAATTTCTACCCATAGAGAAAACACGTTTACCCGTGTCTCGCAATATTGCTGCAGATGTGAACTGACCATTACCCGATGGATGAATGGCAACTCCAGATTGCTATAATGTCCTCTCCCCTGGCATGGTTGACTGGGTAGCATGGGGTAGTACGAATAGAAGGGAGTACTTCAAAGTAATTAATCAGGATTATGGGAAGGAGTTGGGGGGGGGGGGGGGGGGGGTCGGTCTAACGACATTACATCAGAAATCCACAATCTCTCTTATGAATTTCTAAGTATAAGGGTAGATTTTACTTCAGATTTTTATTGAGGAGTCAATGTTCACGCACACAGCACAGGTAAATCCCGTATCTTTTTATTTTTACATGAATGTGGGAGGTTCCATAAGGTTGGGTGGGGGTCGGCGGGGTTCCCAGAGGCAGGAAAAGTTCATAGATCATGATCTTTACTACTAGACCAATAAATCAACATGGTATTTATGGCGATGTTTTGATCAGTCCAGGTATACACATTTACAGACTCTAATACCTCCCAGTAACATTAGCCAGCCTTAGCCCCCACAATATGTCACTGCCCTTTTTATTTTGAATCCCCCCTGCCCCCCCCCCCCCCCATCCCCAAAAAAGATTTACTTCCCTATTTTCTGTTCTGTGTGCATATATTATCATGTAAACCTATCAGACTTAGCTCTTCACTTACAAATAAGAAAAATTCCTTTTCAAAAAAATTTTCCATTGCTAATCAGGCTAAAGTACCGATAACTGTCATGAACTTTTTCGAAAGATACTTCGTTTGCTTTCAGTATTGTTCAGTTGAGGTCTAAAAGTCAAACAGTGATACAGAATCATCTTCCAAGTGTCAAGAGTTAAAATCTTGCCCTGCCATTTACAAGGTCAGCTGTAATCTTCTTCCCCTATGAAATTTCCCATCTCTGTCTTATGATGTATAGATCACAGTCATTTTCCCGTAAGAACTTCGCTATTGTTCGCATGCTGAGCTGGGAAAACCATGTTTGGAATGCAGCGATTACTCGGGAATCTCACAGGGAGATTTCTCGAAAGATTGGATGGAAAATCAAAGTATTTTCGCAACAAAGTCACTTCACGTGGGTCGGTCTGATTGGGAACAGAAAAGATGATACATTGACCATAAACCCTGAAAAAAATTAAATTGACTCTATATTCAACACGAGAACAATACATGTTTTGACTACCCCCCCCCCCCCCCTCCCCCTACCAAAGAGAAAAGTTGAATACGATCACTATCACTATATATATAAGAAAGTAAAACACAAATTTTGCTGAAGTGCTCAAATCATTCAAAATTCCAAAATTTTCAGGATGGTAATATTTCAGAACTTACAGTGAATGAGCCACCATTCCTGATTCACAACCATCGCCCACCTCAAGGAAATCACCCAAATAACATAGAACCATCTCAGCCATACACAATCTCTGTCATTTTTCATATCAAACTAGCCTATGGAGGACACACAACCCTTTGTAATTGAGTTTTCCCTGTAGACTGTTGGGCTATCTTTATCATTCATCCCAGTTGAAGTCAGGTTTTCCTGCAGTAATTGCAACCAGGGCATCCATGGAAATCCTTGGAATAAAATAGCCAAAATGTCTGGAGCTTCCCAAGTGGAGGTTTACGGTTTTGTTTATTGCAAAAATGCGGTAAATACTTGAAAACATAGAAGAAAAATGGTGTTAACACTTTAGAAAAACCTCAATTTTTTACCTGACAAAAGTCATCTTGTTTGAAAACTCATGGCGTGGAGATGGCTCCACAAATACTAAGAATATTTTCAAGTTTTCATAAATCTTTGCTCTAATTCGTGAAAAACAAAAAAAAAGATACAAGGGTAAATCTTTGTCCAACTAGTTTTCTTTCTGAGGAAGATCGTGCCTCATAAATGTTTCAACTTGGTTTGAAAATTTTCGGAACTTGAAGCTCAGAAACAGGCAAAATTTCATCACTTTGCATATCTTTTCACTCGAACCATCTGCACCCGAAGATGATTTTGTGTATGGGCCAAAAAATGAACCACAAAACAGGCATTGAATCATGCAGTTAGAAAAAACACAGAGCATTTCCTATCATGCCTATGTGTCATGAATAATTGGCGGCTTGTCTTGCACATGTGCAGACGTACGTAAAAAAATACTTTTAGTTGGAGTGTACTTTATATTTACAGCGAATTACCTGACAATAGAGTAAGTAAGCTACCATCTGCGAATATAGTTTATTTATATTCTAGTAGACACAACTGTTTAATATACTCAAACATTTTTCAACAGAACCTTCGTGGAACTGGTTCGTGAGTGCAGGAGGTTCAATTTTAGTGTGTCAAGAGAAAACGTGGATGCTTTTTGTTGTACAATGAATACACTTTTTTGATTCAATAAATGGTAATATATTGAGTTGAATATATCGACCCATTTCGCATAAAAGCTAACCTCTCTCAAATTGCTTGTCAATGTTTAATATTCATCGCAGAACAGGTTAAATCAAATGCAATCATCTTGTCACATACAATTTACTGCCTTGACTTTTATAGACATAAAATTTGATGATTTCAGACTTCATTTCATGTGAAACCAACTGACTACATATATCAGCACTCCAGCTATAAAACTGAGTTTATGAAAAGATATAAAATTTGCTGGCTGATTGATGAAACCCTTATGAATTCTGTCACAATGAAACAAAATATCGTATGTGGCAGCCACCTGTTCAACGTCAGATAAGAAACAAAAATCTCAAATAAAACCGATATAATTTTACATTCATAGGACCCGCCTGCGTTTAATTTTGTACCCATGTAGCACAAATGGTAAACAAAGATATATTTAGCCACTATGTTTTGGTGAAACTGATGAACAAGGTACACTAGGTCTCGTATATACCTTTGATTATACAGAGATAAAATGGTTAACCACAATGCCATATAATTTTTATGTGTTCCTTTTCTGACCTCCCATAATTTCGTTGTTTACAGTACTGTAATAGTACTATCCAGGGTATATACATAAAATAATGTTTACCGCATTTTCAAAAGGTTCAAGTTTTATTACAGTGTATCTAAATATGTGTTCAGCTCTGCACTGAGAAAGTTAAGCTGAGTTCATCTTTCAACATTATGTTCAAATTCAAGGAACTTTGGAAATACATGTTTATGAACTTGTCATGAGTGCAAACCCGAAGTTAATCATAATCTCAAAGATATTTATATAGCTTATTAGCTGAAGGTATTCCCATTAAATTACCCACCTAAGATCAAATTTCTGGCAGCGGTTCATACATAAGTTGCACAAGCAATAATTTCTCATTAGCTGCTTATATCAAAGAAAGGGCTGGATCAAAAATATAGGTGCAAGACAACAGCCGATAATTTGTACTTGCTTTGACCTGGAAACATGACTGACAAAAATCAACGAAGCCATAAAATCACTCTAGCAAGAGATACGAAACAGACGTGAAATTAAAATTTTCAAGTCATAAACAAGGCAGATTACAGAGGCAAGCAATTTCTAACCCCCCCCCCCCCCTCCCCACCCCCAGAGCATGCCTTCACCAATCAGGGACAATTATTCATTCATTATCAAGCTGTCACCCTGCTGCATATCACTTGATTTTGAGCCGTGATATACTGAGCCGTAGGTGTAACTGATAGGTTATAAATTCCTGATGCTGAAATTACAGTTTGAAGTGATAAAGTTTATCTGGAGTGACTATGAAATTTATTCATACTCTTTGTGCTCCATTCCATTACGGCCCTAATTATACATCGGGCCATGGAAAACAGCAGAACATGCCCATTCGTTTTCTTTTTTTGACAAGAATACATGTGCAAAAATATATCTTGGAAATTCATGCATAAATCCATAAGAAATACGCTATAAGTATCAAGATAAAAACATGCGCACAAACATCATGTTCAATATATCACACATCATATATCATATTTATATTTTCCCCGAGGCGCATAAATAAACCCACCTTTTTTATCAAACCAAATCGGAAATCCAAACTGTCGAAAAAACCCTGAATCCTTGCTGATAATCCACAGATGATATCACGTCAGAAAACAACATCATCGACAGGCATCGCCACTGCCACCTAGTGGTCAAAACTGGTACCAAACTCCACAAAATCCATGGTTCATGGAGAACTATCCCCTCCGCCTTGGCCTAGCTTGCACGTAGGTATCAAGCGTGATTCCTGGCTATTTTTGGTGCAAAGTTCCGTTCATTTCATCCGAGGCATCCACCTCTCCCCCTTCGTTCTTCCTAATTCCTTGACCTCCGCAAGGAGAAAATATGCACCCCTCCAGAAAGCCGTGCGTTGCTGCTGCAAGCCCACAAGAACGGAACGGAACCGGCCAAGGGATGGATGGATGATGAAGGTAGACCCCACCGAAGGGAAAAGTTATCAGCTAGGAGAACGGGGCGGCCTGTGATGCCTTCACTTGCCTCGCTTGTGGTATCAGCAGTGAGATCTGGATATCCAGACTGCGTCTGTGGTGCTATCCAGCAAACTGCAGAGGCTTCCAGTAGCCAAGTGTATTGATCCGCAAGAGTTATCCGGAATGGATTGGAAGGGGGGCTGTCGTCTCACTCTTGGAATTGTAGGCAACTGGGATGGTTGGTGGAGTCTTGGAGGTGCTGCCTTGCCGCAGCGGGTGAAATGGTTCTTCTTTGCTGATGGGAAAGTCAGCTTCTGATGGTAGAAGGTTGTAGGTGGGGGGGAGGGAGAGGGGGGGGGGATAGTTGGTTGCAATGCAGGTGGCTTCTCTCCGGAAGAAGAAAGTTATGAAGAAACTGGTCCAGATTTTGCTGGGCTTTTCTCAACAGTTCAGTACCCAGTAAGCAAACAACTCCAGGCCAAACCAAGAGGAGAGTTTGTGTCTCACGCCAAATCACTGCTGCAGTCAGAGCTTCTATTGTATCCCTGGTAGGACATCTCTTTTGGCCAATTAATGATGATTCAATTCACAAAGTTCTCCAAAGTTTTCACCTTTTTCTAGGCTATTTCTCAAGGAAGGCAACCAGCTTCAGCCAGATGAATTTAATCGGTCTAGCCTGAATATATCTCTATGATTTGCTGCAGATATTTGGAGCATCTGATTTCGCGTTGGTGTTGAGTGAAGAAGGTCAAAGAAGACTCAATGGACACCCAAAGTATCGCACAAGTTTCCAAAGCGTTTTCATGCTGATTGCTGAAGGCCCATAGCTCTAAATATCTACCGGTACATGTACTCGTGTATTCCTTTGTACAGCGTACATCCTTTTGTGGTGTCTGCCAAGTTATACTCAAGCAGGTCCCTACGTAGAAACTTTTGTGACGACTTTTTTTCTAGCGACTTGATGTGGTTGCATGTATGATGATTATTTTTTGTAGCAGAAATTTTGTCATTGTAAAAATGAAAAAAAAAAAAATTTGACGGCCTATATGATCATATAAGTGTCTTTAACGATAGTAGGAAATGTTTTACTGCCTGTTTTTTTTTTTTCTGTGTGTGTCGGGTTAAAATGTGGACTATAGTTGTCGCAATAACAACACAATTTTACCGTTCTTTGATGTAAAGCTTCCTATTAGAGAAACATTAACTGAATTCTCGGCCTAAACGACTACCAACGAAAAAGTTGAAAACCATGGAAAAGACCCCCACAGACACAAAATTGCCACTATGTTTTTGCTACAGGTATGTGAACTAACCGGTATGGGTCGTATTGTTTGAACAAATGGCTTCTAAGCAACAAAAGCAGAGGGCTTGACCTTGCCCGTACAAAATAAGCATTCCATAATGTTCGGAAAAGCAATGCTGAAACATCGCCAAGACAGAACAACCCACGCAAAAACTAAGAGAATGTAACATCCTTTTGTACGATGGACATTAAACACATCTGGACCTCATATGGTGATGTACATTTCACAGGTATACGTCTAGCTAGAGAACTTGATGAAACATCTAATATGCAGTATATAGATAGGCCTTCAAAGAAGCAACGTACCTCTTTGCAAAGAAAAGTACCTTATACAGAGTAATTTGTTTCAAGTGAAATACTCAAAATTAGTTAATGGTTAATGATTCACATACCTTTCTAAATTTTATACAGGACAGGTATGGAAATTCTGCCACAAAACTTCCAAATTACAGAATATTTATAATCCAAACTTGAAGAATTTGATGCTACTTTCTCACAAAGTTATGCAAAGTTCACATCATCTCCCTAATTGGCAACAAATTAATGGCATTACATTAACCATTCAGCAATATTCACGAACTTGCTGACATGATCAATACTTAACCCTTTGATTACTCAACAGGAGAAAACATAATTTGACATTTGACATTTGCGCTACCAACCTGTGACCCCGTCGCATTCACAATAGTCCACCGTTCATTACGCTTTCCGAAAAATGTTATCCCACCACAAATACACCCCGCGATTTTTGCCGAACAGTTGCAGTCGAGACTTTCAATAAATCCCACTTCCTCCTAGAGCATGCTGGGAAGCCTCCAACAGGAAGCCGGATTAATCAGCGGCTTTTTTTTCGCGGCTGCATCGTAGACAAGAAGGGCTAGTTGGGATTTCTTGTATCCAGATTTTGTTGGAGATGGTTGCACGAGCGAACAGACAAATGGAAAGCCTGTCTGCTTGCACTGACATCTGGTGAATGAATCATCAACTACGAAAAAGTCTGTCTAACATTTTTCGTTCCCCATATTGCACCGTATCTCTTGTACATCGGTGTAAAACTGATGGATGATTCAACCATGTCATATTCCAAACCAATTTGTACGTTATCCATCTTTGCATCTCCTTTGCTATGAGTAAGATTGTAGTTGCCAAAGATGCTAGTATACATCACACAGAAAACTTAAGTGCAAGATCACTTGCAAACCATCACAGTACGACATAATATGAAAGAAGCAAAGTAACATACAGAAAGACAGGTTTTTAGTACTGGTAAATGTAATAGATAAGGGAATAATTTTTGGGGAGGCAAAACATTCACAGATTCATACACAAGCAAATGAAAGCACACAAATCAAACTATCAAGATAAGAGAGTATAATTCAATTTGAACAAATTTGGCCAAAAAAGTTGAACACATACATGTACATGTATATTATAAAACATAAACAAAGCTAGATTTGATGCGATATGCTATGAATACAGAAACATAATTTGCTACAGAGACACAAAAAGCAAACAATCTATAAACTATATAAATTTCAAGCACAAACTAATAACTATCAAAGCAAACAAATCTACAAAATATATTTAAGAAAGCAAAAAAGAGAAAAAAATTTCTGTACTCACTCATGATACGATCCTGACCCTGAGAAAACACAAACTCCACACGCGCGCTTTCCGGAAACCGAGAATCTGAAACAAAATCAACAAAATTTGTATTGATAAAAATTTTTTGATACATATTGAGTATCTTCTAGTAAAGAAAGGTAACAAAAAAGTTGTTGAAGAACTAAGAACAGATGCATTATGATGAAAAATGTGACCTGACATGGTATTGTGCACATTATGATTTCAAGTATTTTGCAGCAAAATTTGAAACATGATGATAATAAACAAACATTGGTTTGTACTTCACATTAAATTTAACCATAATTATATATTTTATTAACGTTTTTTAAAGATATATGCCTCATCAGCAAATATATCATATTTTTCTCCCACTTGCTAGTATCCACACGTTTTTTTTTTTTTTTGCAATTTAAAGCCACATTTAGAAAATCCGGTACCTGTGCTGGCCTCATCCAAGTCGGCTTTGTCAAAGAGGAGCTGGTTTTGCGCGATGGCGCACGTGTGGAACTGACAGCGGAAGATTAGTTCTCGTGACGAAGTGTGCAAGGGCTTGTGGTAACACTTAATGAGTATATCCCCGCGTAATTGCAGGCAAGGCTCGAGCGCCACGCTGAGTTGTGACATTGAGGGCGTCATTGTGCTGTGAATGGGCGGAAAAGACAATTAAAAATTTGTTTACTGTATGTCTCAAATGAGCTGTAATATTTATAAACAGAGCTAGTCTAACTGTCAGTTCATATCGAATAGCAATAAAAGTTTTCTCTTTTTTGATTTTCATTTGATAGATCACAAATGTTTAATTGTTGTATCGAATAAACCCAAAATTGCGAGGATTTTTTCCACCACATAACTCAATACTAATCAATACATCTTTCTTTCATATATGAAAATATCATACAAACTGTACATACTAGACCCCGGAGATGAAAATAGGCTGCATGGCCTGATAGACTTTGATGTAGGGCCGGCACCCCCCTCGAAGGTCGAAGTTTGGCGCCCCGTGCAGAACCATGTGATGCAGATAGAGAGGGTTCGAGTTGATCTTGATAGCACCAGAGAGAAAGCCCCCAAAGTAGTGAACATATCGACGCTGAGAAGGGTGCGTTAAACCGCCCAGTTTGTCGTCGTAAAATTTCTTCATGGCAAATCGGTCCAAGTCTTGATCCGCACTGCGGAAACAAAAACAAAACATGACAATCAGGAGGCTAAAGTATGATGTAATTGGATCAAATTATGTATTAATGTAACAATTTTTATTTTTTATTTTTTTAACCGTTCTTCTCCAGTTGCGGTTAACATTTTAGCTTAGATGACTGACTTAAATTTCAGAGCAAGTAACAATAAACTAAACTATTCATGTTTATATTGTAACAATATCATTAATATTTAAAACAACTCATTTATTTTTTGGCAAGATATTAAAGAAACACACTCCCACCCACAAGGTGTAATTATTTCAACGTTGACAAAAATCACGAAAACTCCCACAAATATATTCACATAATTACTCCGATGTAGACAAATTACGTACGCTCAGACTGCCGTACTTACCTTGCACATATATTATTGTAGCGCATGTACGCCGCTATGACGACCCCCGTCCGTCCCTTCCCGCCCTTACAGTGTAGCACTATTACATTCCCAGGGTCGGAGTTTAGCCAGGACTCGATACACTTGCAGATGTTGCAAAGTCGATCGACAGGGGGCGCTATGTGATCCGGCCAACCAAATTCCAGCACCTTTGGCAAAAGGCAAAAATAACGGCACATGCAAGATATGGTGTAAAATTTCAAAGTTTAATCATCTTTTCATTCATTCATGTTGAATTTCTTGGAAGATTAAATACTCAGAAGTGTGACAAATGGAGTAATGTCAAATCTTTTACAACGATAAGATTTTGTACTCTTTCTTGGGCTTCCTGGAAAATTCCCGACAAAAACTTACATCATAACCATTAAATTAGCAAGTTTTGTTCGTATTCCCCATTAGTAATATTGCCACTGATTTGATAGGTTTTTTTTCTGCAACATGAAGAAAGTCGCTCGAGATATTTATTGTGAAGGGGTAATACAATCACCTTCATTGGGTTGAGTCGTTGTATATCTTCTCGCTTCTCAGACAGGTTTATGATCTGGAAATATTAAAGGATTACATTACATTTTGCATGAATGGCCAGAGTATTGATTGTAATTAACTCTAGACTACTGAAATAAAGTGATTTATTGGACAAAAGATGATATTTCTGAGCCACTGATTATTACGCGAATGGACTCAATTGTATTATCATGTTGCAAACAATACAAAGTTGAATCAACGTACAAAATTTTACAGTAAGTTTTCATACATATAAAGGCAGATATTGCTCCAAAACAACAATTAATCATACTGAAATTCAATTACTGCATTGACACCAAGTCATGTTATTTTTTACAAAGTCTTGCATACCACAATGTTCCACAACTACTAGTTTGAAAGTATATGTCAGTGTATCGAATGCATATCAATCTTTCTACTTACCGTATAGTTATCACTGTGTTTACTGTTCAGCATTTTAGCAACTTCCTGCAGGTTTCGTCGGTATTCTACCTCCCTCCCCTTGAACGGAAAGCTCAGCGCTGAAAGTAAAATGAAAATAGAATGAGCATGAGTGTATCTCAAACTGAAACATATCAGATCAAAATATTCTAAATCAACACTTTCATTTCTCAACAGTTTATTTGATCTTTCAAAGATGCATTATTGCACCTTTGCATTTAAAACAATTAATTTTTTTTCTTTATTATAATAATAACATAAACATTAGAATAATCTAGCTGATACAAGATATGAAATTATTAGTAGTGAAATTTTTTCACTAAACATTTCCAATCTAATTAGGCCTATACACACTAAAGTGACATTGCAGGCAAATCTATTGCACACGTTTTACAGACAAATTGAATGATTTTTGTACATAGACATGAAGTGAGTCTTCCGACATACACAAATGTCGCCCATACATAAATGTTGCTCATTTTCTGCAATTTTGAGACAAATTAAATCTTGTGGCAAATGATGTGTCTACGGTAAGGACAGGATTTCATTTTATGCGATCGAGTCTGGGAATATTTTTTATGACCTATTTGCAAGACACGCCGTGTGTCAGCCAGTTTCAATTCATATCGAAAAACATCCAATATTTCAGACAAAATGCGATGTTAAAAGTGAAGTTATGTAATGTAAAACAATGTAAATATAATGTAAATAAATAAAATCTTTGTCATTTGGGAATGAAAATTTCCCTGTGAATATTGTGCACATGTAGTTTGAGCGAATGATGATGTCAATTCACAATTACTTCGAAATAAACATGTTTTGAATATTCCTGTATTGTCACTATACTGGGTATGTTGCCATGGATACGTACCAATGATGCGCTCTGTGATGTACGTTAGATCCATGTCGTAAGGTCCCCCTGACTGCCGAACTCTGTAACCATAGCAATTAGATGCTTTTAGCACATTGAACAGCAATATCATGAATTTTATCAAAATAATAATAGTTCATGAATTCTGGGAGAATTTGACGATATACTTTGTATATACAGAAAATCTTTCAAAAATATGTGAATAAATTTGGTTATATCATTACTAATAATATTATTAATTAATTTAATCTCACTTGACAGTGTTGCCATGGAAACCTGGCATATTGCCACTGTGTGGGGACGAAGATGACAGGTTCGAAGGCTGCAAAACCAATGAAATATTCTTCAAACCGCTTTCTAATGGTTCTAAAAAGTACTGTCATTTGATATCGATGAATATGTATCTTGAAAAATTTGAAAATGATTACATAATTTTATGATAGATGTATCATTTTATTAATCGATTTTGCTATTTAGCGAAAGACACACATTCATTTTGTTCAGGAGAATACTTACAGTTGTTCTTGAGCTTGTATGCATTTCTACACTTGCATCGTTATTCGCCTGCAGATACGGGAAATACATCATATATTTAAATCATTTCTGACTTTATAGATATATCATAGATAGTACTGTAACTACTGGATAAGGGATACCAATATTTGATGGATCTTTCACACAAAATTTGTATTTATTCACACAAAAATTTCATTCATTCATTAAATAATATTTATTATTTTTTCCCCCTATTTTCCTCACCAACTCGTAGTTTACTGGCGGCACACAGGAGGTCAGCACCTGTCAAAATAATAATCAATATTATCAATAACTTATTGAAAACATCATTCAAAGACAATAAACCTTAGTTTTAGCATCTATTCGGACACTTTTTAGTTGCAAAATACACTTTTTAGTTGATCTATGATGGGAAATAGCAGATAAAAATCAATCTCAGTTGAAAACACGATACCGAGCTGATTTCAGGCTTGTCTAAACTTTGCAGTTAATCACCATAATAAATCGACACATAACCTGCACCAGTTACTTTTTTGTGTTGGGAACATCAAAATTTCAACAAAATTGATTCTAAGGAAATGAGTCGTTTCTCAAGGAAATCACCTCAGACTGTCGGCTGAAATAAATGAAATTCTGCCCTATTACCATTATTGTGGCTATGAAAACCACCGCCGAAATTATCGTGATTAAATGTCGTAAATCAAGCCGAAAATCTATTACTGACATTTGTTTGGTGGGATTTTTTTCACTACTCCCGGGGATAAAAACAACATAAGCGCAACTCTTCGTAGGTTTGAGGTCAGGAAGGAACATTACAAAAGGAGATTTTACGCAGGAAAAGAGGTTTCTTTTTTTTTGTCCACGTGTCGCACTTACAAGACATACGAGACACAAACACGCATGAAAAAAAAAAACGATGACAAACTAAAAAGCGACGTGACAAATGAACCTGCCGGAGTTTCCGCAATCTTTTCCGAGAATATCCCGTGGTGAACCCTTGAAGCCACCAACAATGGCACTAACATGATTGGAAACTCAAAACTTGTGTTGTTTTGCGAGCACTTTGGAAACCTTATGTGTTCCCATCGAGACGAATATTTCTTGAGATGCATCAAGCAGTTAATATTGCAATCTGCCACGTTATATTTGTCGGTAGGCCTAGCAAATCTCTGACCCCCATTACATCATAAAAATTCAAGTGAAGTACTCGTATAATGACATTCTGATTGTATTTATGTACATATAAATGCTTGATTTGCCTTGCTGTTTTATAATCTCTGATACTGAGAAGTGTGTTGTTATTTTTTTTCTGTAACTTTTGAAATTTAATTTCAGTTTCTACTCTTTGATTTAATTTAAAAAAAAAAAAAAATTTCAGTAATGATTTTATCTTTATCCATTTGAAGGATAAGCATAACAGACCACCTTTCAATCAATGTCACAATATTGGAATTTTTGTTTGGCATGCAATTTTGAGATACATGTATTTCCAGAATATCAAATCAATTTTCTTCAATCTTCATCAAACCCTTCGATGGCCCGTCACTGGACGCAATTTTCCCAAGCAAATTTGTACCTATTGAACTCACTTCATTCATAATCACCAAAACCAGCTCATTTGCATATATGTAAATTTAACCACAATGCACCGAGACCAATTAACTATCGTTTCCTGATGAAAACAAAAGGTTTTGTGCGGAAGTTCTTGGGAGTGCAATGAACCAGAAAACATTCTATTCAGGTACAATAGACAGTATTGGTTATTGGAAATAAATAGCGACGGTTTTCAATGTCCATCTTCCTCTTTTATTATACCGCTCTTTCATATGGAATATAAAAGATAATAATACTATGAAACGAGTAAGTTTAAATCAATAAAAATCTCCTGAGCCTATTTTCAACACCAGGAATCTAAATTGATTATGACACCTTAACAATACTAACCATATGGAGATCGGTGAAAACCACGAATTATTCTTCCACAACATAACTGAAGCGAAATGCTCTTGGATACCGAAATGGTGCCTTCCTGCCCTGTGGCCCGCATGAGGAGTCAAAGGATCATTAACTTCCTTCACTAGTGAAGAGCTCCGATTGATCAGCTCACAACCCCAACGGCAAAGCGATTTTTCGCGCTGTCCTAGGTTCAATCAATCGGGCAGCTTATAGGAGGTCGATGTTTAATTAACAACTCTCGTGGAACATGGGTTCAAATAGCAAACAATGCTAGATCTCGACTGGGTGATGGGTCAAGGTTGCGGCTATAGTCGAAAGCTGGCGATTCAATGTAATCATACACTGCATGGACACACACAGGGCAGAAATCGCCTCTAATTTCGCGGGGCTTTTCTGGTGAAATACAATAAGAGCAAGTGCAGTGATTTTCGTTTTTTGCTTGGAATGTCGATCAATTAATTCAACTCATTATTTGGGTGTTTGCGGTTGAAATGATTGGATTGGTCATTATGCAAATCATCCATACAGAAACTGCACTGATGCAATGAAGCAAAATTACATGTTGTATGATCAAAAAACCTATCAAAATGACCAAAAGTGGTACAAAAATATTGTGTCTTATTGAACTTTACCAAGCATGAATTTATAGAAGTAAGTTATTATAATTCAACTGCAAATTGGAGTCGACCTTTAAAACTGTAAACAGAACTTGCACATAGAAAATCTTGGTCATTGCAAGTACATGTACAACCCGAAAAACCCGACACTGGGATACTCGATCAAAGACGTTTGTTCTTGACCCATCCAATGAGCTAAGTGTTGTCCGTCTCCATGGCTACTGGGCAGGTCTGCGCTGTATCCATGGTTACAGACGTGAAGGGTCCGGTTCAATAAGGGTGCTCAGTTACACTCAAACAAGAACTGGTCAATTCTAGTGCAAATACGTGGCCGATGCAAATACGGCCCATTGAACCTTTGGATTCGACGATAATATCCGGAAACAAATTCTGTTGTTCTGCTTTTTGTCACATGAATGTTATCATTTTCATCTCTACATTGTAAATATCATAATGCAAGCGAAATGCTGGACATTTTTTGCATTAGATTTTTCTGCATCGGACTGATAAAATAATGACATTAAAATCAATACACACCACCAAAGAAAATTTGTAATTCTCATCGATAAAACTATAACACAAGGCCTACCTACATTTGACTTCATGATGTTCAATATCCAATAAGGTCTGACCGAATATTGCATTTCAACTGAAAACATCTCGGGAAGTTCACCTCATAAATTTTCACTGGTTGACCCACGCCTTGCTTCAAGGTGACAAATCGCTTCATAAATTGGTTCTTCATAACTGCAAATAGCCTCTTGAAAGTGTTTGCCTTGTCAGGTCAATAGGTACAGATATCGATAATAAAAGAGCTGATTCTTCGGCTGATTTGAATCCAATACGTGAAGATTATAAACTTGCTGGGTGAACGATGAGTCAAGTTTTGTAGGTGTTGCTATGGAAATTTGGTTGCCATGGTTATGCATAGTGCTTTCAATACAATGATCTGATTGTAAACTGCTGGGCCTTCTACGAGAGAAATCAGATTTATTATGACGAATAATTCTTATTAAAAAGATGGAATTACTTTTTTACGAACTTTTTTCCCGTTTCGGCCCCAATCCATTGCCTAGCTTCCCCCACAACAAAGTACAATTAGATTGCAAACCTTGCCTTTCTATGAACAACCCAATGGGAGACCATTTAATCCTTCTAAGAAAATATTTACCGAGCATTTTAATAACAAATCAGAAATAGGACTCGTAGCGTCATCCACAAAGAAGCAAGCTTGCGACCAGCGTGAACGCAACATCATCGAAAAGGGCATGGCAGGTTGCTTAATTGAATCACCTCGCAAAAAGATATTTTCACCAGCATCATGCAGATTTCACATTTTGGGAGCAATTTTTGTCGCGTCTATTTGGAAAGGATAATGTCCAAGCCTCATTAGGAAAACAGTGGGTAACGAACATTTTGCCGACAAAATACTGACAATTTGAAAATGATATGATGGAGGGAAGAAAGCAATGGATGCATAATATACTAGCATAATGCTGTAGATATTGCACAAAAATACTGTTTGGTTGTGAGGTGGGGGAGAGGGGTAGGTGTGGAACCCTACAAAACCTAAAAGAGCTTTAGATCAATAACCCAAATAGACTGGTGCTGTCTGATTGATTCCTCTACCACATTCTTTTACAACCCCCCCCCCCCCCCCCCCTCTCCCTTCCAACCTGCTTCGATGCTTTTTCTTCACACAAACCCCTATTATTCAATCAACCAACCAATCCCCCCCCCCCCCCCCCCTTAATCGCGGATGGATTCATCATATTCGCTTAGATTCCGCGGCCAAAATCCCCTAGTAGAGGAATTTGTGCCATATTTGGTCACACTGTTGACTTCTATCAAAGATACTGCCGATGTTTTGCCCCAGCTTACTTCAGACTATCATCTATTGAGACTATTCATCTATTCCCTAGTTTTTATTGATATTTGCTGAACTTTACATTGATTTCTCATCAATAATTATATCTGTGTTATCTTTGATTACCAGGAATTGCTTATCTAGATACCATAGCAACCGATCACTCCTGTGTGACAGATATTTCACCCGATATTTGAGCTTAGGTATTTTCGACACCTGCTTCCAAAAAGGTCATAAAAATATGTTAGAAAATGATGACTGAAATAACATATCATTGACAAAAATCAATACATAATTTTTCTTGAACCCATAGCCTCAGGTATACACAATTGATTGGTAAATATTTATACAACCACACTCAATTGCTTTGTACTTGAAAACACCCTTCAAATACCTTCTTTTTGATTGCTCCGCTACAACAAAAACAACTCAAAATACCAATACCAATCCTGTAAAAAAAAAACTCCCAGGGTTTCTAAACATGTCTAGATCAGATGAACAAGAAACATTTTTGTTTTTGTTTCCCTCGACAATTGACACTGCTCAAGACACCCGTTCCCCAGTTATTTCCACTGACCATATTGCACAGCATGGCAATTAACCGAGATGCTAATTTGCATACAATTAAACACTAGCTATGCTGGAGTATGCGGCTCAGAACCTAATTCCTAGACAGCTGGTGTCCCATTCAGTAAAATCACAAAGGTCATTCATATTTCTAGCAATATTTCCGGCACGGTAGGGAGTATGGAAGCCTATGGGACCATAGTGGACACAATGTGTAGTAAATTATCCCAGGAGTATTGTCCAAAGAGCTTCCGGGATGAATATTTACTACATTTTACGCATCTTGCATATAATCCTGGCACGAAATGTTTACGAAATACCCAGGTTTATTGCACATACCTTTCCATTGCAATGGAAAAATATTAAAAAGTAACTCTCGTAATTTCCTAAACAACGTCTGCACGCTTCCAATTAGTGGTCATTATTTCTAATTGTCTCGCTTTTAGTTGCACTGTATCGCTAATCGTGATTCTCTCTGTGATAGTGGCGTAATTTACCTGTTCGTATTTGTGTCGAGTCCGGGGAGACATGTTTTCTGTTTCGCAACCCGTACAGCAAGTCCAATTCATCGCCGAAAGGGATAGAATTCCGCCTCAATCACGATATCCCGGAGATCATCTCGATAATCTTGGTCCTATATCGTGTTTATTCGCTCCAACAGAGCATTGTGGCTGGCGTGCTCCGCTCCGTGTCATTGTTCTACCACCGCATCAGATTACGGAAAATGTCATAACTTTTTCCGGTGAAAATTCTGTGATTTCCAATGATATTTGAGATCTGGTTGGACACCAGTATTTATCGTGAGCGAATTGAAATTCGAGCCATTGCGATCATGCTTTTTCACTCCATAAGGTATCGAATGTTATCTTTCCCCTGCGGGCGGAAGTGAATGAACTGGGCGGTACCACTTCTTTATTACCCTGATTAGCGATATAATGTAACAATGGTCTTAAAAGGCGAGAATAAAATCCAGATAAAACCATTCCTCGTCACCCAATCAGAATCATATCTCATGAAAACTTCAATACTCCACGATAATCACAGCTGGAAAGGGCTGTCACTGATATATTTCAACATATTAGCCGCCTTTACGGACAACATATCCCGATAAAGCATTAGCATGTAAATTATTTATCCCGCCACATTGTTACCGGCCGCCATCCGATTGATTCCAGGTTATCCATCGCGATCACAGGATGGGGAAGGAAGCCGGCTGAAAAAAAATCACACCAAAAAAACCAAAACAAAGCAAAGCCGTCACAGCCGAAATGCGATTGTCGCCCGCGCCGTGACTGATAACCAACGGTCACGTTTCACAATTAAGTCCACGACGACAACGCCGATGACAACATCACAGCACAGGAAGAAAAAACTCCAACAGCAGCTTTGAAATCCAGTCGTTGGTTCCCGACGATGGACGATCAAGTCACTTGAACATTGATCAACCGTGCCTCCGGCGTCCAGACGTGATCTCCCGACCTCAACCGTCCACCGACAACCGTCCAAGCGATCAGCTGACGTATGGATGGACAGCCCCAGCACCGCGAGACGTAGTCACACCTGTAACCTGAGAATTGTTGCCTTGTGTCGTGTGACTGAGGATCCGCAGCTACCAGACTGACACCACACCGCTGCCTGCTTGCGTCTCGTCTTCCCCCAACGTCTCGTCTCGCAAAGTTCTCCTCTCAGCTTGGGGTCAGCATGATATCGTCGCCAGTTCCTCGTTGCTTTCTCAGTTGGTAGTCTATAACTTACTTTCTACCTTTTCCCGGGGTGCCTTTTTTCACTTTTTTACTGCAGGAGTGGCGAGTCCAACTCATTTCTTGTCCGCGTTTCCTGCCATTTCATTGAGACTGATACAAACAGCTCACACCAGCGATGTATCACGCACTGCCCACTGTGGTAAGGTTGCGACAGTGTGCATTGTTCCATTCGTAAAATCCCACGGTTTTTACGATGACACAAGTAGCGACTAAATTGGCAAAGTGTTCCTTCCATGAAGTAGAGCCGTTGCCATTAGAAACGCGAAGTTCAACGGGCACTTCATTACCCGTCACAAAGCCAGTGACGAGGCATTGTTACTAAGTGGTCTCCAAGGATATTTGGTCACCGTGACAACTGTCCTAGCTGCCATGGTTTCACACCGATTGAGCAGCTAGCGATAAACCATGTGACCATCCTGAGATGGTGGGTATGAGGAACTGTCGAAAGGCGTCAACTGATCAGCGGGGCTGATCTCTGAGCATTGCCACAGCACCGACGACAGACTAACTATGCAATCGAGATTGAGTATCTTACTCAATGCATGCTCACTGCCTCTCCTTGGGTGCTCAATGGTGGGGGAAGCGGGGGAGAGAGGAGGGCAGTGTCTTAGATTAGAGACAATTTTGTTGGCGGTTGGGTGGGTGGGATTCGTCTGGAATAAAAACTAGTAGTAGTTAGTGGAGAATCCGTGGTTATATCTCGGTGACTATCACAAGCACCTGCTGAAGGCTCGACAATCATGGCACAAGGGGGAAAAATCTAGGACGAACCAAATCCCAAATACTCCTCGACTCAAGTCATCTCCACGAGGGACCCCAATATCCCATCGCATACGACTTCGCGGTGTGAATTGTTTTCTTATCATTAACATAAATAAACACGGGGTTTTCTCAGATGGAACTTTTGATCTGTTGGAATCCAGTCGTTGCTTCGTAATGCCGTTGTCGATCACATGCGGTAGATTCCTATTGATTGCGTGTGAGTGTGTTTGGTGGGCTTGATCGAAAATGGGATCTTTTTTCTTATGCTCATCCACCCCGCAAATCCATATATCACATCATACCATCACTTCTCTACCCCCCTTCCCCCATCGGAAAAAAAAGCTATATGCACAACACCAGCCCCCCTGCACCCCCCCCCCCCCCCCCCAACTTAAAAAATTTCTTCATATTCAAGCGCTATGAACCCAACAAAAAATTGCTCAATATCCATGATAAAACCTACCCCCCACCAAGATAACAAACCTCCCGCATCTTTCACTCTTCTTCAACCCGTGAAAAAAAAGACCAAAAGGACGAACATCGTGTAATGCTCATCAAGTCCTTCAAGACAGTAACGGAGCGCATAACTGTCGTTATATTGCCGATAGATCGTTTATCGCGCGGACCGGACTGTTTAACCAATAGGATCCCACCACGGTACGGCGCGGCGTGGCGATACGGACAAGTGCGGGGCCGTCTGCAGTTGCCGTAGCGATGGGATGGAACAGAGATGAGCGCAAAAACCTCGAATTCTCAGTTGTTAGGGTGCTACCCGCAGTGAAATGATGTGAAGAAGTAGCGCCTATTTACAAAGGACCATCCCTGGGAATCACCATGATTTAGGGAGCTGGATTTGAGGGGGGCGAGGCTAAGAAGAAAGGCTGGTATGGGGGGGGGGGGGTTATATGACAGGATAATGGCGACCGACCGAGATTGATGCACGGATAATTGTTTCTGTTTAGTTGCATCACAATGTCTTTTATCGTTGACAGGGGATGGGGGAAAAAAAGAACTTCGAAGGATCATACAAAATGTGGCACGATAGGATACTTCGTGTTTGCTGTCTGCGACTGTTCAATTGTGTTCATAAAACACGTTAAATTACGAGATAACAAACCGTCTGTATAGGAATTTCTGATCTTTTGTCCGTCAAAACATGCGGATGTGCAAATAGAACCCACTTAGCCAATGTTCTGTTACTTTTCTCATCGATATTGACTGATCATATTTAATGCAGGTTGCTTTTTTCAGCGGTGTGCATGATACCAGAATGTTAACAAATGCAGGCGGCATGCTATAATCAAGCCGGTGAAACGAATAGTTGCTGAACTTGCGAGTCTATCCTGGTATTGTTCAGCATGAAACAGTTCATGGACCTATTGATGTGAAACTTATTTGGACATACAATTATTTCCCCATATTTCATTTCATGGACATGCATAGTCTTTCCTCTTGTACAGGCCCTGCAAGCAAATACACATGTGTAACATATCAATGCCAACATGTTCCTGTTTCAATGCAAATATATTCACGCACATGTAGGTATAAAATGTTTCATAGTTCAGGAAGAATTGTCATTTTATCCAACATCAATCCTAAATTTCCTGCTTTCCGACAAAATGACATCCAACTTGATTTCCGGCATGTTGCTAGGGAAATTAGCCTCGATCCAAAGCTAATACAAGATCATACATTGCATCAAAATGAACCACATGTATAATCCTATTGAGGAAAATGCAGAGGTTAAAAATAGAGGCATGATTACATGTAATATTAGTATGAGTCTTGCATCAAACATTTTTCGCTTTTCTCAGATACTGTCATGTTAATTTTATTACAATGAAAATCAATATATCTGTATATTTCAGATTCCTTCGAAAATCATCAGGAACAGAATTGAAATCTTCATCGCAATTGGATAATGCCTCAATACAATTGCAATTGAAATTTCCTGCAAAGAACAAGACAATGCAGATTAAAGCAAAAATCATAATGCGTCCATAAAGGTAGGAAATCTATCATAATGATGAACTTGGTTCCCCTGTTTTCTACTTTCCCCACCAGATGGAGACAGCACTGCTACTATAATTATCAGGGTATTCCCAGCAAATGAAACTCCAATATCCAGACTTTGAAGAATTTGAAACTTTGACATATTTTCACAAAGCACTGGCACAATTGTGCAAAGCTATGAAAGCATATTTTTTTTCAAGTTATATTTTCTAAAACAAAGCTGAACGAAATTCAGTAATTAAATATTTGTGGTTTATAAAGTTGTGACCAAAAAATGTCAAAACAACATGATTTCTGTACATTACTAAGCATATAATTTATCAATACACCGGTGCACCAGCAATAATGCATAATCACACACATGTAGTGTTTTACCGTACGATCATCGACCTGATCTATGCCCTACTTTCTAACAATAACTTTACACACTTATCACTGATAAGAAATATAAACAGTGATAAGTCCTTATGACGAGCAGATTGTCACTACAAAGTAGGGACCACTCGTTCACTATACCATCGATAGCAGGGGGACAGTGTTCTTTAAGTGCCGTTCGTCTACCGATATTGATATGTTCGGTGACAAAAAGGGAAATACTTTTCATGTCAAGAGACACTTCACTTGAACGGGAAGATGTGAATTTAGTGGGCGAGGAATTTTTGCACAAGGAGATATATGGTTCATTGCAAATCACATGTTTTACAAGGTTATATCACTTATATTAGAAAGAGTTTTTTTTTAACTGTATTAAGGACCATAGTCCATCGAACTGAAATCAAGAATTTTTTTTTTTAAATTCCGTCATTTCGACTCACCTCAGAAATATACGTTTTTGGAGTCCACATTTACCCATTTCAATTGTATGTTAATATCACTCAGTTCATTACATATTCCAACTTCATTTTAGTCACATTTTTTCAACTGTGATATCCTTTTCTAATAGGAGACACATCCAACATCATCAAGTTAAATGCCTATATCCATATCTTCTCTCAATTTCATCCCAAACACAATTTCTTATACGGACAGCAAACACCAAGCAAAATACTCCTAATCGGCCTGTAATCCATCGTCCATCATCACCGATACTATTTTGTCTTTCACGACATCCAACATAAGATCACCAGCTTTCCTGGGATTAAATCAGAACTGGAACAAACTCTAACTGCGCATTTATCCAGGGAAACAGAGTAAAATCTCAGTGCAAATTCATCCGTCTACACAACAAGTGTTCCACTTTTCCAGTCATAACTTCGGACAAGGATAGATAGTCTACAGCCGGCTAATACTGAAGTAGATTCAATCCGTCCGTTCGTTAGCTGATGTAATGTCGGCCGTTATTTTTATATTTTTATTCGGGTGTTTTTCTTGTTCACTTGTTGGAAGCCATTATGTGTCTGCGCTATTGTTTTTAGCACTCACAGGGGAACCTAGCTTGTTTTGAGCAACAACAGTGTGTTGTGCTGAAGTTGTCCCCAACGTTTTGTTAAGTTCGACTATTGACTACGAAACGGGGGGGGGGGGGGGGGGGGATAGGGCGAGGAACATGTAGGTTACACGCTTTATATAGAAGTAGCAGTTCTTAGTTTGAAAAATAAGACATATGGTTTCAAGTATGTGTCAACTTGAAGAGGCGAAATATTGGGAGAGGGGGGTATATAGGAAGTTATCGTGAATTTGGCTGTTTTCCATATTTGACGAAATTTTATCAATATTTACAATGTAATTTATCATTTTTATAATATTGATGGTGACACATTTTGCTGAGAGTGAAATATAGCCCCTCCTATTTGGGAAAATAACATACGGTACAAATTCATGAAGTGCACTAGGTAAGCAACATGAAAGAAAGTTTGAGGGGGTGGTGTTTGACCATTGGTCAACAGACGAAAACGAGCAAGCAAGTGATCAAAAACGAAGGGAGGCACACGATGTTTGCACACAGCGCGTTCGGCTTTCATGTTTGGAGACCTTGTGCGCACAAATATTGCTTCGCGAAGAAACTTTGTTGATGTATTTCCAAGGTCAAATGCATATTCACAGTTTTCATGATTTCTACCTCTCTACCGAGTTTGAATACAAATCTGTGAGAGTGTTATGGGTATAACTAAAAGCAAAATCTGCACCAATCATGTGGATTTCCGCCATGAAAATGATTGATTTTTTATTAATTTTGAAATATGTTCATTACAGCACATGGAGGAAAAATACATCAATCATTTGCAATTCCCTCAAAGATATCACTGACATATATATACGGTTTGAAATGTTAAAGCGCATAATAATATAACATACCTGCTTCCTTTGTCCAGAAGGAAATTTATGCTTAACAAATTTCAACATCTTGATTCCTGAGACAACCTATGATTTTCCTTCCTAATAAACTCAGAAAATCAATGACATTGCATCGTTAAAACATGTATCCCATTGATCTATCCATCGCATATTTTGAATTCAGGCATTCAACCCATAACAGTGTAAAATATCTGTTAAAAATCTGTCAGAATTTTATATGTGTTCCACTATATATACATGTATTACAAGTACTTTACAGTATTAATGTTGTGACAATAACTGCATGTTATTTGTGTTTTTGTGATATTTAGAGCAGGCTAATGAGCTTGTTAAACCAAATCAAGACAAATGAGCTGATATTGTAGGAAATTTACATATGATTCATTGGAATATGACAAAACTGGCAGACATATACAACACGTATCTGATGGAAAAAATCCCCTCCCTACAACAAAAATTTTCAGCAAGATTCTTGCACATTATTCAATAAATTTCACAAGATTTTGAGTGTTCTGCAATGGTCCTTATACTCCACCTATATCCAGCTAAGTGGTGTTTTATATACATGTTAATATAAAACCCAACCTAGTTGGATATAATTCATGTGGAATGGAATACCGCAAAGTACCGGATATGTGTGCCGAGCTGATTATTACGATATTTGAACAAAGTGGAAAGTGAAATACCAGTGTGGTCCACAGGTCGTGAAGGTTAACAGGTTGGTTGTATAACTGCTTGTCGAGAATGGAGAGCTAAATTGTTCGCGACAGTTTCCACAAGTATTTTTTTGTACAGACAACTCAATATGGATATATATGTATTAAACATAGATCTCTGATTTGGTTTTTGATATATATAGATTATATCATATATAAGATAGAGTTGACACCATTTCATTCGGGTTATTTGTATAGACAATTTACATCACATTCCTGCTATCAATTTTATGGCTGGCTAACAGTTTTCTGAAAGCGCTAAACAAACTGTGCAAAACGCATGAACAAGTTCCTTGCATGAACAATAACAAAAGGGAAGGTCCCGTAAAAAGAAAGCGATATCGATACCAAACATTTGCCCTATGAAATAATTAGTGACCACGTGTTTCTACCACCATATATTTTTAACATAATTAATTGATTCCTGTCAGCGACGCCCATTATTCAAAGTGATATAATCTAAATTACATCAAGCACATGGCCCCATAAGTTTATTGGCCTCAGTCGAGAGAAAAAAATTTTCACCTTTGATATTCTCCCACAAGACACTCAAAACCATGTGATTGCTATGAAAAACACTCTAAAATCTCCATAAATATCACAACTTTCATCCGAGTTAGTAACGTTCAAGTCCCGACTGCTGTATGACCAAATAAAACACTTACAATCGAGGGCTAATAGCTAGCGGTGAAAGCACCCAATGAAAACCTGTCGCAACATTGCCCAGTCACGCAAATGTGACACATGTATGTACATGCGGTGGCGGAGGAAATATTATGCAAAAAGACAAACATTCTTCGAGTTATCTGTTTACGGTGTTCTGGTTTCGGTATTTCCCATCATAGATCTCATTACGTCAAAAACTTCAATTCTTGAAAAAATTTTTTTTAAGGTCCATCACTAAGAACAGCACTGACACCTGGTGGAGTTTTTCTGCACTACTTACCTTGGGTTCACATTTCTTGTGGCAGACAAACTTGCACACTGAAATAAACAAAATTAATTAAAATCTATACTAATTTCATCTTCTTCAAAACACACAGGTCTTCAGAATATCATCTAAAAAATTTAGCTTTTTCCACATAGAAAATGACAAATCCCTTTACATTTACATTAATATTCTTTCGAAATTCAAATCTATCACAAATATCACAATGCACAATATCTAATCAGTACTAGCATAATTTCCAAAATATATATAGGGCCATCCACCAACCCCCCCCCAAAAATGTACATAAGCTCAAGCCCAAAACAAGCATGAAAACATGCGAGTATTCGCCCCGATCCTTACCTCGACATGAGCTGCCTTGGTTCCACACGAGCTGTTTACATTGGCCGCAGTATCTCGGTCGCTTGAACGTCTGAGGTCGGAACGAGTGTAACCTGCCCTCCAAGTCCTGGGGCTGCAAGGGCAAGGTCAAGGTCAAATCACGGCAAGGTCGAATGAAGAACATAGTTATTCATTGCAGAACAAAGTTAGTCATTGTCGGTTTCAATGTTCTGATACAATGTCAAGGTCAGATCAGGTCATGGCATCGTCGAATATGCAGATACGAATTTATCAAAGTGAAATACAGAAAATTTCCAAGATCTAAGACACAAGAGGTCAAGGTCGAATATACATGGCTTTGACATATTATTCACATGAGGCACAAAAGACCTCTGCCTGCTCAGTACATGTATATATTTCTGCATATATGAGTTTCTCCAAATATTTTCCATCAAAATTTAATGAAAGTCATCGAATATCCTGAAAAGCAATCGCAAAATACAAGTAGGCGGCTAAACAAAGATGGAAGTTGTTCAGTTGACATATTCGTACAAGAGGAAAAGAATACAAAACATACAATAACTGTCAGAAATTATGTTGACACACTTTGCCACTTAGCACCTGATGGGCAAAACTGATTTTGTGCAAGTTTACCGAGCAGAAAGTGAAATCCTCAGAATCAATAAAAGCACTGTGTCGATTCCTCATTGTTGCTATGGATACAGTATGATGCAATGTTCATAAATTCTTGGTAGTTAACATGGGAATTTTTATTCGTAGAATACATCAATTCTTAGCGCTTTTTCCAGATTTTTTTTTTCAAATTGTCCATTCAGATCCAATCATAATCCTCCAATTTTGGTTTTATTTTTTCATGGAAGCAGTGTATGATTTAAAACTTATTATTAACACATGATTTATGAAATGAGATATCCAAGCTGGGTTGCAAATATCCAAAGAATCAGTCCAGAAAACTGTAATATCCAGCGCAAAATCCCACGTGCGAAAAGTCCCGTTTTAAGTCTCCAAATTGCGTCTGAGAAATGATTATAAAACAGCGACTGTGGTTTCTGTCTCCCGGAAAAACGACCAAAACTGTTTACATTTTATTGAGACAAGAGGGGGGGGGGGGGGGGGGTTTAGACCATTCGATCATTCCAAGCAGCCTGGCACCAGGCCGAAGCCAAATTTGACACTCCAAGCTCTGGTCAGGTCATAACCAATC
This sequence comes from Terebella lapidaria, assembly GCA_949152475.1. Taxonomy (NCBI): domain Eukaryota; kingdom Metazoa; phylum Annelida; class Polychaeta; order Terebellida; family Terebellidae; genus Terebella; species Terebella lapidaria. Next base: position 6,404,603 of record OX424570.1, on the reverse strand, counting down.
ATCCATTTTCACCGTGCAGTGATAAAAGGCTTAAAAATTTAAGCCAGGCAGTCGAAGATGACGCATTCATCTCAAATTCTCGATATTTTTTATTTGTCTCCCCTTCCTAGGTCCCCATGTGCTCTGGTCTTCCATAATTTTTTTTTTTTGTTTTTGTTTTTTGCAGTCTTTAGACTAATCCATCCACTGCAGAACAGCTGACCGAAGCTTTGTTCCCATTGTGTAGTGTGAAAACCACAACAAATTCCAGGCATATGAACAGTTTATCGAAGTTATCCAATTTGTACATTTCTGTGGTATTCCTGTAAATTTTTTCCCTCAAATCCAACATCTGAGTGAAAACTTAAAAGTCGCATGCTAGAAATTCCTTTTTTTCTGTGTTCTTATATCTGAGCATGTATTGAGGAAAAGAATATCAACTTAAAAAGTGTGATATTCTGCAAAGTCAGAATTATTTTCATCTGTTTTCAATACCCCATGACAGTACGTTTTCCATCACAATTATAAAACATAGCATCAATTCCTCCCTAGTGCCGGATACACACGCAGAAGTTACGATATTTTAGTATGATACATGTTCCCACTTTGACATCTAATAAGCAAGTCTACATAACATCATGTTATACATCACTCGGTTGCCATCAATCCAAAAACATTCACGGAGATCAATTCAGTATCACCAGCAAAAAAACTTCACAACACTGAATCACAAACAAGCTACGAGTAAGCTTCTACACGGCCTATTGGATGGTTTTCCTCGGGGATTTGGTAACACTGCATTACAACCCAGTTAGAGACTTGTTTTCGTTTTTTTAATGACTTCCCTGATCTATGTTGCACTTACGAGGCATAGTTCTGGACAGGGGTCATTCTATTAGTGCCCAGAGGAGGGGGGGGGGGGGGGAGGAGTTGGAAGATATGGACAAAAGCAATGCCCCCTTCCCTCTCATTTTGCAAAGTTGCAGCCACTTCTAGGCATAATGCATGCATGGATTACTTTTCCCAGACATGTGGCACTGATATAATCATCATAATGTTTGCAAATCATATAAATGTAAACATATGGATTTCCAATCTTGGCATAAACAGATAAATGCACGGCACATGCGATTTATTGCCGCGTCTGCTTGTAAAGTTACAACTTTTCACTGGCATTTTTATCGATTGATATATTCTGTGTTACCAGCATGCTGCGTCATATATCAAGCTATTTTTTAATAACAACAACACATGAGCAGCTATATTGATCTTACTGTATGCTTTGGGCTAATTTCATTAAATTCCACCTAGCATTCCAAATATATTTATATTGCTATGATATTGAAGGGTAACTTACAATAGAAGGTATATAACATGTAATTTTGCAATGAATCATATTAACTATTATTGATTATAGCATCACAAGGATAGAATATTATGTAATCCAACTTTGCATAAATAAATTCTGGTATCATTTCATTATCGCACATCATGTTTGATATACAGGAAAAATTCATCCATAAATTGAATATATTAATATGCTCTGAGCATGTTAAACTGGATAATAATAAACTGATGAAATATGTAATTTCTTTTCATGTACATGTAATTCCATTTTGATGGATGCACTGAAAAGAAACATACGCAATAAAAATTGATACCTTGTTGTATAGATGAGGATGATCTCACTGCCAATGTCTACAAATAGTCTGCTCTTATAAGTACAATAAGTATTACAACAAGACATTGAGTGTGTTATCGAAATAGATGAAAATGCCATGAAAGGTACTTCAAGTAAATTTTCAAGTCAGATGAAAATCTCTTTTTGGGATTACCGATCTATTTTAATATAACTGAATGATCTCAAACACCATGAAGTACACTTGATAATTTCTGAGATCACCCCTTAACCCTACACTCAAAGGTTGAGCATGTTGAGGGGACCATCTCAAACACATCCTCAAATCTTTTCATTCGTTCCAACAAATCTCACAGATTGCAACTGATAAGCGGTACTGAGGAAATTACTCATGGGATTAATCCGCATAATCCTGGCAGTTTAATCCGCAATACACGATCTGAACAAGTTGCTGCATCAAATCTGAAAATGCTAAGAAACTCAGCAAACCGCCCTGAAGGCGCTAGAAAGTGGTTGATACCACGAATCTCAATATGGATAATCTTAACAATTTTCAACCTTTATTACATTCACATTTTTTCCAAATATTTTCTCATCCTGAAACTTTTTAAAAATTTATTTGAATACCCACAAGTGAATACCTTGATATTCCTAAACGGGAGAAATGTGATACAACCCTTGACCTAAAACTTTCATAACGTGACATATATAGAATATTGGCTTTTTTTCAATGCTTGTTTAACTTCCAAAAACTGATATTCATAGAAACCTAAATAATTATTAACCCAAGGTTCAGATATGTTACCTGCATATAGATACATTGTAATAAGTGCATTTAATATTCATCTAATGGGCCAGTAACAACTGAACCATATTATCTAGGGACATTTCTCTCAGATTTACAAGTGATGGGAGACAAACCACCATCTAAAATCAACAGTGGGGGCCAAAAACATCACCGTGGCAACAATGGGCTCTCAGTTTAGCGAAGGTTTGCTTTGTCAACTTACCAGCAAAGACGTACTTTATGTGTTCACTTTGGAGACATGATGCCTACTGAATTTATGTAAAAATAACAGAAAAACATATGACTTCATGTTTTTCCATGAAAGTTTCAGCCATTTTTAACGATGGGGGAACAATAGAAAGCCTATGAAGGTTTGACAAAATTTAGTGATCTACTTCGTTTACACATCAGGATTTCAGGACAGAACATAATTTCATTATGTAGAGTAGTTGGAATTTTTATCACACGTACGTGGCGATAGCAACTGTTATATTTCTCCTTAATTTTCGAGACACTTTTCATTCTGGGAAAGTGCTGATAAATTGACAACACATGGAACCAATTAAAATTAAATGCTTCAAACTTGTTAAACATCAAAATCCCAAGTGTTATTACAACTTGAGCATTGTAATGGATACTTGTGAATATGGCTAATTAAACAGTGAAGGAAATCATAAATATGAAATTTTTGTCTTTTTTGGTCTAATCGAATATTTTAGCTTCCTCTCTGGTTAGCTTTTGTGAATATTGCATATAGACTTGAATATTTCATACTTAACTCCCTCGCAAACATTCGATATATCCGGACATCCAAATATGGAAATAGCACAAATAACGGATAAATGGGTATAAATAGTTCCCAATAAAATATTCCTTTCATAGACATTGACAGCAGTGGACACTAAATGTGATCTCTATTTATTACCTTTTCAATATCCTGAATCTCGTCTTTCTCCCCACCAACACAACAAAGCCGTTGCCAGAATGATTTCTTTTGTTTTTTCTTCTTCTTTTTCGTCTCGTCACCGATGAGGTGTGAAGTGGAATTATCGCGAAATTTTTCGCTCCATCCGCTCCCAAATTGTCCCCCAGGTGTCTCCACCGTACTTGATATCGAACTTTTCTTTGAGGAGAGTTCCTCGTAGATACTACTTTGTGGAGTTCCTACGTAAGATTTATTGACGTATTTATGGCTGTCACTTGAGTCCATCGTGACAAGTCCGGGAATGATCTCTGGTCTCTGATTGGTCGAAAGTTCTTCCCGCAATCTGTCGAGAATGCAATCACTTCCTCGCCCAATTGCAGTATGACTAGACTGTTTCTCAGTTGCCCCAGGTAAAAGTTTTTGTCTGTCACTTTCCAACTTTTCCGCGATATCAGACAATGCATCAATTTCCTCATACAAGGAATTGTCATAGAGGCTTTCTCGACTCTTTTGAAGCAAGTGATCTCTCTCGCTATTTTTATCATCATTTCCTTTGCCTTCATTTTCCTGTGGAAGTTCACAAATGGGCAAAGTTGAATTCCTTGATGGACAATTACGCAAGTCTTCCAGGGAGTTCTCATTAGCGCTTTGACTAGATTTTATCACAGCGGCTGTAGACATTTTGTCGGCGACTTTCCCTTGCTGTAAGCTTCCGACAGTTTGAAGTTTTTGACAGTTTTCGCACCCAAGGGCACGAGTAGTGTCTTTTTCTGTCGCGGAACTTTTCCTGTCACATGCCACCTGGTGACAGCCACAGGCACTAACCATCTGCGAGTCATTTTTCACCATGGAAACAGGTGATTTAGAGCCTTCACCATTCTTTCCATCATTGGTTCCCATGGAAACGGAGTGAGAGACATCATTAGAAGCCCTCGTCTTTCTCGGTTTAATTTCTTGATACCTGGGTTCAGAGGTTACATTGTCTAATTTGTCCACACACTTTACATATCCATTGAAGTGTTTTTCCTTGTGTTTCGTGTCGGGAGTAAGGGCGACAACTTTCTTGCTGCATGTTTTACCACTTTGGCCATCTTTCTTTGATCGGTTAATCCTTGGAGACTTCCAAATCCTGCCCACATTGGGAAACTTTCTCTCTTTTCCGACATTCTGTGACTTTTTCTCATTCCTTTTAAGAAGTTCACTGAAACTTGTCGTGGAATTTCTATTGAACGATGCTGGTGACTGATAATCCGAACAGTTTGCCAAAATGTCATCAATATTGTCAAAGGTTGGCCCCTCCATGTCTTCAGAAACTGGCGAAGCTGACTGAAAAGTCATCGAAGTTGAACCACTAATGACCTCCGATCCTGATGCACAAGACACAAATCCGGAAGTTTCAGTTTCACTTTCCATCTCGGGACTTGCCCGGGCACTGCAAGTTTGCAAGTGTTTCGGCAGGACATCGACAGAAGCCAACGTGTGATAATCACTACTATTTACTCTCCCACTTACAGCTGTCCAGCATTGACGTGAACGTTCCACGTGGGGGTTGGCCAAACAGGCCTCACCACTTCCCGATAATTGCACGTTGTCAGCAGTAGCAGTGACGGTAGAAGTGTCACTAATGACTGGTGGTCCACTAGCGTTGACTTCCCGCCCATGAGGCGTCCCACTGCCGTTACCGCGGACACCTACGCACTGCCGATTGCGCTCTGGGTGTGCTTTCCGAATGACCGTCGGATAAATATCCCGCTCGTCCATCCCCCGAAAGTGCCTCTCCATATAGCAAGCGTTGTCGGTAAACTGATCACCACCTGTAGTGACCAGCTCATTAGGGAGCTTCCGGTCACTGTCGGGAAACTGACCGGTCACCGATCCTAAGGTCACCTCCTTACAATGGTCAGCTTGGTCACTTGAGACTTGCTTTGATCGTTGAAGGCTTGTAGCGTCCTCTGAAGAGCAGCAACCGGCGACCGATGACATCGATGCATGGATGTTATTGGTTGATAAGCGTGTTGCGTCGATCTGTTTACCGTCATGTTTATAACCAGCTGCTGCGGGATTGCAGTGTTTTGCCGTTAATTCCCGCCCTTGCGTAAAGTCATCAATAATGCTTTCGTTTTTTGCCTTGCAATGTTCGTCAATTCCACGGCTGTTGCGTGCGATGGAATGCAGCTCGCCTCCGTCATAATGTGCAATACCTTGCCGTGAGTTACATGTACCTCTATGTATGTCAAGTAGAACTCTGTTTGGCGTTGCATGGGATGTAGCAACAATAGAACCTTGTCCAGGTGGTTTTGTGTTTGCTGTGTCAATACCCGGCGTGAATCGCGGCCCGATTATCTTCGTGGACTCACTGACTTGACCTCGACCTTCCATAAGATCCACCTCCATGTGTTTGCGCAGGGTGTTAACCATTATTGGATCCCTTTGCTTTGTACATGTTTTCCTTGCATGCAAGGGCTCCATATTATTGCATTTCCCCTCCTTTTCTCTGTTAATTGCCTCTTGAGTTGTGACATTCATCCCATCTTTTCCAAGAAGTGATGCATTGTTTCCCTGCGTGATTTGAAATGTGGACGGGGAACATTCACGAGATCTATCCAGCGAACCGGATCCGGAATGCTTGGCTCCAGATCCGTGGGACCTTACCCGGATACGAGACTCTCTGGATCCAGACGACTCCTTTGGAGATGCCATTGCTAAGGGAAGCTCCATCGCTGCATTCCTTTCGAAAAATTTACTCCACTTCTCGAAAGTACTTTCAGTTTTTGACCGTGGAATTGTCAAGTATTGACTGACATCAAGCTTATCTTTGTCGAAAACGTTGTTGTGACCAGCTTTGTAGTACTTCTTGAATGGATTGTCAATGTTATTGATTCTCGTGACCTCGGACTCCGACCGGGAAATGCATCTCTTCACTGGACTTAGCTGTTGGAAGTCCAGTGTGTCGAAAGTTATTCTATCGAGATCCACCTTCACCGCTTCCAATTCCGCGATCAACTTTTGGTTCACATCCATGCCGAGCAACTTATATCCGACAGATAATTAGTGCTCGGAAAAAATATCTTATTAATTCCAGAGCGTGGGGCAGTGCAAGGCAGAAATGTGATGCATCTCTCTCAAGTTAACAGGCATCAACGTCAACTGTCAACGAATAATGATTTCATAACAAATGTTATCTTTTTGAAGTGACACAGTCATCCTTGAGCCTGAGCGTGCTTCCACAAAGTGCCCGACCTGATCTTATCCGTGTTTGTACTGAGTGGAACAGGTCGATAACGCGATCAATACCGCAAAAAAACAAAGTGACTCCAAGTCCCACGACCTCTTGGCCAAAATGAATTCAACACGAAGCGTTGCTATGATTTATTCGAGAGTTCGACTGAGAAGCCATGTGAAGCCAATTAAGGCTTTGTCTCTGCTTAATTAAATTCATTCCTGAAAGTAGCAAAGCTACAATGACAATGACCAGCGCTCATTTGCATAATGATGTCCTGTCTGTTGGGTTTCAGAGATGCTTTCCGTCTGCGGGGTTTGGGGGTGACCAGGCACAAAGGCATAAATCACGTCCCACCGGACGAGAGAGTGGATATCGGTGACACAGTGTGACAACAGAAGGTGGCCCGTGCCTCTTCCCTCCCACTGATTCAATCACTCCGTTCTTGTTATCATTATCTCCATCGGATGATAAAAAGTCAACCGAATTCCAGCGATTTCCAAGAAAAAAACAACTAGCTTCCTTGCTCTACCAGAGTCGCTTTCCCTTGCAGGCTTGTAATTAATGCAAACAAAGTTTTGGGAGTTTGCTTTCGTTTGATTCGTCTGCTGCGATTCTCCCACCATTTGGCCATTGTCCCAGAGACCCGAGCATTTTCACTAGTTAGTCACTAATTTCCAGATCACTTTTATTGCGTTTGCTTTGTCGCATTTGGCTAACAACCAGTGAAGGCTTCTGGCATTCCCCCTGATTTCCCAATGCGGAGCATTAAAACCCCACTGGCAGTCTGTCATAAAATTTCTGGGAAATGTGCAAAAGTACTTAAAATTGTTATTGTTCTAAGCCGATTTATTCCTGCATAATCGCCCGTGAATTCATGCCTGTCCGACCAATACTGCCTCCGAGTGCCTCCGAGCGCACCAAACTTGAAATGACGTCCATCAAGCGGGAATCGATTCAATGTGCTCTCCTGCGTAAACAAGCCCCCATCTCAACAAGTTGACAGCCGCTATACAAAGCGACACACATTCAACAACAACAATGTCACAAATTTAGCACAAGATGAACGATATCATGTCCCGACAAAGTGACGCAGTTTACATCCACAATTTTTCTCTCTCCTCTGCGCCTGTGAGGTATCGCTAGTAAACACGACTTTTTTGTGGGGTTCCCGCCACCATGCTCCAAGGTTCGCTGCTCAAACAAGCAGAGTGACATAAGACCTCACCCGAGGAAATAATCGTAGAACCGAGCAACAACTTGCCTGATCAATGGACGACTGTTTGCGCCTACGGAGATAACTGGGACAATATCTCCCGCTATGTTGAAGGATAGCTGCTAAAAGCATGTAGGGTTGTCTTTAGCTAGCGTCCGTGTTGGCTTTTCTTTCCTTTATGGCTGTATTTGGGAAGTGCGGAGGGGTGACGTCCACAGCGCACTGAATTGAGATCTTGATCTCCAATTTCTTTATGAGTTTTATCCGTTTTTTTTTTTGCAAGCAGAGGGGGGATGCGTAGGATCCAATTTTAAATGTATGTCAAAGGTACTTCACTATATCCACAGCAATGCGTGGACACAATATCCATCAAATTATGGCTGATTCACGTAATCCAAAAAACGTGACGATATCCACTGAAGCGATGATAGCGATAATTCCAGTCAATAAGCAACACGTGTCAAAAACGTCGGGAATTCAAGTGGCGAATTAACGTTTGAAATTCAGCTGTCTCCACGAGGCAACATGTCCTATCCATCGAAATAACTGCGCTTTCCGCCCTGGCTAAGGTAAATGTGCCATCAATTGTCAACAAATGAGGCATGACAATTATCGGTCACATGATCATCCCTGTCACATGACCTACATATCCCTATTGTTTCTCCCAGCAATTCCTAATTAACGAGGGGAAATATACAGTAAGATGACTATCGCATTTCCTCCATGCAACATGACACTTGTCGAAAATGGAGCATTTACAGTCGCTAATGACTTTTGCTAACGCTGACCGCATGAAATCCCAGGTGGAGAGCTTGGCTCGATGGTGGGGGAAATGTTGGTTGTGGGGGGGAGGGGGGGGGGGGGGGCAGAAGGAGGGGATTATTGATTACAACCAAAACGTGTAGAAGGGTATAACTCTTTCTAATCATTCACAATTCTACAAGGAAAAAGCTAATAGTTCCATGGCCTAGGGACAACTCTTCCCAAGTTAATGACCTGTACATGCTTATAGCTATCAACTCCAGTACATCAACTAGTTGCCATGGTGATTTACCCAGGCGTGACCAACGTTACATCGGTCTTTGATCTGCAAATCAAAGGACGGTACCTTACCTGCGGAGCATTGGATCTAACCTCAGGGCATGACGAGGGCATGGATGGGCATTATCATGACAATAAGGCTCATTGACTGGAAGTACATCTTGAGCTATTGAACATCGCACAATGGATGTGGGGTGGGGGGTATATTCACCCATTGTGGATTGGAGATCTATATTTTACTAGGGTAGAAATTTTTTCTTCGTTTTTCACGTGTGGCCTATCGTAATATATTCATATATGCAATGTATTCTGCATATATACAGTACAATGTAATATTGTATTTTTTTTCTCAACTGGAGTTCTTTCCAAGTAGGACACTTCTGTTTTCACGAATGCCCTACATATTGTATTGACCTATGCAATGGGTAATAATCGTGGCTTCTTTGTACTTATCCACACGTTGGAAAACATTTCCCATGTGCCTACATGATAATGATACAAGCCCAGATGCCGCAGTAAGCCTCCCGCGAGTAACAAGGATTTCTTTCCGTGCCCCTTCTTGTCCCGCGGTCCGTTTGATCTAGTTTACGCTGGGATTGACTTTGTCGTATCGTTATCGAGTGCTGATCCTTTGCAGGTGCGAAAGTTTGGGGACCAAAGCCCAAGGGCTTCCTGCCTGGCCATCCACTTTTTCCGATATTTTTTTCTCCCCCACATTGACAACAAAGTTTGACGGACGGACGGACGGACGGACGGACGGAGGGCTACGTATTTGCACAAGAAAAACTCACTCCACCAGGGTGGTTGTTTAGGAAGCTTCAGAAAACTGAAGCTGTAAGCTGAATTTTTTCCTCTCTCTCACTTATTCCCTGCGGTGGCAGTGTTCAATCGGCATATTGGGATAACAGTAGCAGACCGATCGTTTCCGTTGACAACTGCCTTGCTGCCTCTGGGTGAAGGTGCGGTCTGTGTTTATCAAGTTGTGGGGTTTCCCAAACCTGGTGAAAGCAACTCAAATATCCAACGACGATGTGACATTGGTGAAATTTGATCTACAATTTCTGTGAGTCATAGTACGTTTTCATACTATTAACAGTCACCCCCTTTACTTTTTTACTCCTATGAATGACACCTAGTTGACATCTATTAAGGCTTCAGAAAAATCTTGAATGTTAATATTTCTCAATGATTTCTAACTTTTGAAAACATGACGTGCAGTAGGAAATTTTCTCACGTGACCTGACAGTTTTTATTTGGCTAGATCAAACAATAATGCATTTGGCTTTGATGACATGAGAAAACATTCACACGTGCGTTGCGTGTGTGTGATCTACAAAGAACGTCACGAATGGAAAATCCATGGTAATGAAAATTGCCTTATAATAAAACACATGCAGAGGTATCAATCTTCAACAAATACATCATAATTTAAACATATATATCTGGTATGGCATGACCATGCATAAAATTGAAAAAAATGTAGCAAAAGATTCATATCAAGAAGACTGCAAAACAGGACACGAAAAGGCCATAACCTGTTGAGATTAACACAGGTACAACACTCCCCTGGGAAGTCATTACCAACCATTTGGCAGGCAATAATCTTGCAATAATCATTGCCTTGGCAAAACTCCTACATCATGCATGTCCATTACAGGCCATTACTCTTTGCCAGCCTGTTTGAAACACTGACCTTGCATATCTAAAGCTTTGCTCCGACCTACCCCCCCTCCCCCCCTCCTTGATAGCCATATCCCGATATTGCATGCAAAGGGCCCGTTCACGAGTTGACACATGATAATCATATAGGCGACGGATCGCGTGTCATGTAGCATTGACACAGCGTGGTCATGTGACGCGTAACCATGACAACCAAGGTCCCGCGTGTAGAAAAAAGATGTCTTCGCGACGTGCCGTGATCACGATATATGTCTGTCTATCCAGGCCATAAGATTTCTTTAGGGGAAGGAAAAATTAAAACCGTTTACATTGTTCCTCCCAGGCCAACCCTGTAATGTGAGTCTATTCAATCAATGAAGGGGATATTATTACGGAGGGGGGAGCTTGGGAGAGGATGTTTATAATCGTCAATTGCTTTATAGATCTTCTTTACAAATAGGTGAATGTAGAAGAAGGGGGAAAGGAAGGAGGGTGGGGCCGGGGGATAGAGCCATATTTTCAAATTATCTTTTAATTTGTATCTTTTTACATCTTATGTTTCTTTTCGCATGTAAATTCCGTATGGGCAGAGAGGTCTTATGTATTCCTGATATGTGCATGTCTTTTTTGCACAGGTGTCTACAACATTCATTGCAGCCATGTATACTGCCAATGGTGTGCTCTTTTTTCAAAAAGAGTGCAAATGTGCAAATTGCCTCTAGTAAGTGTACCCCTCTAGTTGTTTCGCGATTTGTTTGTGTCAGAAATAAAAGAAAATTTCAAGAAACTACTGCGTTTTTTAACTGAATGGTTATTTCCCTTCAACTCAACCCTGCATCGCCTTCAACAATCATCCATTAGTAAACATCAACTTGAAGAATTTACTTCTGTTCAACCTCTAACACTCAAATAAATCAGCAGTTTGTTTTGAAAATGCATGAAGAAACGTTTCCACAATATTCATTAATTCAGCAGCGATTCGCGTATTTTCACTGGTCACCCACTGACACAAACACGCAAATGTGCCTCAAATAATGACTCTTGCCTAGCTATTGATAGTAATTTCCCCATAGTAAATTTGTTAAACAAATCACTGTTTTGTACCTTGTAATTTACAAACATCTTTTACGCTAATGTTCCATCAAGTATAAAGCGTTGAATACACTTGCTCGCAACGGTGATCAGGAAAGCCCACAATAAAAATTTCCTCAGGCCATGAGGCCTATTCAATAATGTTCATTTATGTGCACCAAGGCATGGTCTTTCATCAGAAATACGACAGGGACAACAATATATGCTGTGCCTACACTACGTTCATAGTATCGCCAAGCTATAGTGCCTTTGGTGTGCTCAATAAAATTGGGCCCCGTCTCAACTGCCCCCCCTCGCCCCCCCCCCCCCCCCCAATTCCCTTGATATCAATAACAATAATTTGACAAATGTTCCAAAATCCTACGGGCTAGAAATCATCCCCAGGGTCAATTAATCAAACCGTCACCCTCCCATTCATGTTGTTGCCATGGCAACATGTTTGCACAAAACTTATTAACTTTGGGCCGGGATTGGAGGGAAAGTCAGCAAGACGTGATATCAAGAAGCCTTTTGTTATCGACGTCAGTGTCATGATAAAGATTTTGGTGATTTCTTCTCTGCCGATATCTTAATATTGTCTTGCTAGGATAGCTTCTTCTTGAAATATGACGTCAATTATTCATAAGAAAGACTAATTAAAATGTCAGTTTTCTGCATGTTTTTGTCACGCAGTTCATATATCATAACATATGCTGGTATTTAACTATGTCGTTACATGGTACTTCCACATATCATACAACTTCTCCAATATTCAGCTATATTCGAAGATTGTTCCCATTTTAATGTTGTCAACTGCCAAATACATTACAGGCACACACTAATAAACACACAAACTTACCTATTCAGTGCAAAATCGTCTCAGGACCGTCTGAACAGTGCATCCATACAACACAGAAATGCAACAACTCATTCCCAGTGTATGTAAGTCAGTGCTATTCGATTGACAATTTTTGTGTATATATTGTACATAATATTTAATACAGTTATATAATAGACCAGCTGTTAGCAGTATTGGCGCTATACAGCATAGTTCAGAACTGGGTGTATGTAAATGCCATTAGTAGGTATGTTATGCTGTTTGGTTTGCCTGAACACATCTATCAGCAATGTATTTTTCCTTTTTTTTAATTCCTCTGCACATTTCTATTTTTTTACTTTACTTACTTCCAAATTCACCAACGCAATGAACCTAAAGTTATTCTGATATTATCACTTTGTGATAAATTGTTATTCATGGTGTTCCGAAAAATTACCGGTATAGTGTGAAATAAATTACTTACTTCCTTACTACCTTTTTTTCCAAACCTGCAATACCCCGTTGTCATACATGATTGAATAAATTTGACAGTAAGTTCCTATAACAATCATTTACTGCATAAAGTAAATTAATCGCAAATGTATGAATATCCCCTTCGATGCTAACCCAATTTCCAATTCAGCACCATGGAGAACCCTGTTGCTATGGTAACAAGACCAATTAAATGTCCTTGACCCACAGTGATTGCCCACTGTATGTCAACCCTGATGGTCTGCTGGGCTTAAGGGTCCAAATACTGCGAGATTACGGCCAATTTCCTTCCATTTGCCAGTTATAAATCACACCCCAGTTCTTGACTTCGCAAGCTCCAAATGAATATCAATAGGATTGCTTTTTTGCGGCTATTGATTTTCTGTTTTCGGTTGATATATTTTTCCCTCTGTAGTTGCTTAGGCTTGAACTGTAAAATTGTCAGAAAAATCATTAGAGCATTCAGGTAGTAATTGCATATCGTAAACTAGACGCTTTCGGTCGCCTACGACCGCTTGGGTGTATCCCCCGTAGCCCTATCATCTCTGTTGCCCCAAATATATCACTGTCAAGTGTGAAAAACTAGAGCAAGGGCTAAAAAAGATTACCAGAGAAATGTTAAATCCCAAGTCACAACTGTTTTCTTTTCCCCACCAAAACTGCTGCACTGATTTTCCGAGGTTATTGAAGGTCGAATTCAAAATCACCACTGAAATCTCTTTATATGAATTTCCATTCGACATGTTTGATAAAATAACGAAAATACAGATAGATCAATCTTTTCACCTATTTATATTTCAACTCAGAATATTTTACAAACTTGGTTCCAAGTTGAAATTTAAAGTAAAATTTGACCAAAAATGCATTTCAAGATGACGAAATTGGAGCTAGATTGAACTTCTCACCATAAGTTATATTTCGATTCATAATACATGTATGGGCTAAACATGGTTTCAAGTTGAAATTCAAAGTAAAAGTTAATCAAAACTGCATTTTAAGATGACGAAATTGGAGCCAGATCAAACTTTTCGTCATAAGTTATATTTTAACTCATAATACCTGCCCAACTTGGTTTCAAATTGAAATTCAAACTAAAAGTTGACCAAAACTGCATTTCAAGATGGCGAAATTGGAGCCAGATCGAACTTTTCACCATAAGTTATATTTCGACTCATAATATGTGCCAAATATGCTTTCAAGTTGAAATTCAAAGTAAAAGTTGACCAAAACTGCATTTCAAGATGACGAAATTGGACCCAGATCAAACTTTTCGCCATGAGTTATATTTCAACTCATAATATGTGCCAAACTTGGTATTAAGTTGAAATTCAATGTAAAAGTTGACCAAAACTGCATTTCAAGATGACGAAATTGGAGCCAGATAGAACTTTTCGCCATAAGTTATATTTCGACTTATAATATGTGCCAAACATGCTTTCAAGTTGAAATTCAAAGTAAAAGTTGACCAAAACTGCATTTCAAGATGACGAAATTGGAGCCAGATCGAATTCTTCACCATAAGTTATATTTTAACTCATAATTTGTGCCAAACATGGTCTCAAGTTGAAATTCAAAGTAAAAGTTGATCAATGTTTTCATAAAAAGCTATTGTGATCAATAATAGACTTAACTAGCAAAAAAATAATGTTAACTTATTTGGTCACAAACATAAAATCTCTACTGGACAAAGCCTTCACCTTGTTGAGCCCAATAATAAATATTTCTTGTCTATTTTCATTGTGGTCAATAATAGACTTAACATGTAAAAATAAAGTTAACTTATTCGGTTACACCCAGAAATTTCTACCAGACAAAACCTTAACCTTGTTGAGCTCAATAATAATTGTTTCTCATCTTAACTATTTTTATTGAGGTCAATAATAGACTTAACTAGCAAAAAAAATGTTAACTTATTTGGTTACAGACATAAAATGTCTACTAGACAGAATCTTTACCTTGTTGAGCCCAATAATAAATATTTCTTGTCTTAACTATTTTTATTGTGGTCAATAATAGACTAAACTAGTAAAAATAATGTTAACTTATTCAGTACACCCACGAAATCTGTACTGGACATACTTTCACCTTGTTGAGCTTAATAATAAATATTTCTCATCTTAACTATTTTTATTGTGGTCAATAATAGACTTAACTATTTTTATTGTGGTCAATAATAGACTTAACTAGTGAAAATAATGTTAACTTATTCGGTTACACCAATGAAATTTGTACTGGACAAATCTTTAACCTTGTTGAGCTCAATAATAATTGTTTCTCATCTTAACTATTTTTTATTGAGGTCAATAATAGACTTAACTAGCAAAAAAAATGTTAACTTATTTGGTTACAGACATAAAATGTCTACTGGACAGAATCTTTACCTTGTTGAGCCCAATAATAAATATTTCTTGTCTTAACTATTTTTATTGTGGTCAATAATAGACTAAACTAGTAAAAATAATGTTAACTTATTCAGTACACCCATGAAATCTGTACTGGACATACTTTCACCTAGTTGAGCATAATAATAAATATTTCTCATCTTAACTATTTTTATTGTGGTCAATAGTAGACTTAACTATTTTTATTGTGGTCAATAATAGACTTAACTAGTGAAAATAATGTTAACTTATTCGGTTACACCAATGGAATTTGTACTGGACAAAACATTTACCTTGTTGAGGTTAATAATAAATATTTCTTGTCTTAACTATTTTTATTGTGGTCAATAATAGACTTAACTATTAAAAATAATGTTAACTTATTCAGTTACACCCATGAAATTTGTACTGGACAAAACCTTTACCTTGTTGAGCTTAATAATAAACGTTTCTCGTCTTAACTATTTTTATTGTGGACAATAATAGACTTAACTAATAAAACTAATGTTAACTTATTCAGTAATATTGTCCTGTTTTCACTGAAAACTTCAGTTCTCCATTCTGAACAAGAAACCAGTGTCATTACCTTCCACTGTACAGGCTATTGGAATGATCGTACATGTCAAAATGGATATTTCAAAATTCTGTAATAAGTTAGGCTGTTAACATATTAATATTTATATGATCATTCTAAAAAACGATTGGTTTCGTGTGACAGCCCTTCCCAACAACACTTCCAAATATTATCGAGATTCGTCAAAAATTGCCATCTGTAGAGCGTTCACAAGCCATGTGTCTCAAACAGGCTGTTTTCAATGCAAAATGTGTCCCCAAACGACCAATTCAGTTGCCACGGCAACCAAAATCGATTGGTGTCGGGATCTTACCATAATATATGTGCCTGCAAAAAATAATGGTGATCGGGTGAGAATTGCGGCCTGTAGCGCGTTCACAAGCCATGTGTCTCAAACAGGCTGTTTTCAATGCAAAATGTGTCCCCAAACGACCAATTCAGTTGCCACGGCAACCAAAATCGATTGGTGTCGGGATCTTACCATTATATATGTGCCTGCAAAAAATAATGGTGATCGGGTGAGAATTGCGGCCTGTAGCGCGTTCACAAGAAAATCTCTGCGGACGCGGACGCGGACGCGGACGACGAAGCCAAATCCATAGTATCCGCCGAACTTTGTTCGGGGGATACAATTACCCAATTCGATGAAACATGAATAGCATCAATTTTGCTTGCATTCAGGAATTTTTATTTCATTTGGACCATTTTCATATAAACTGCCATCTTCCACAAATTATACTCAATGACTCCGGGCTTACATAGCAGAGAGAAATGTCCATTTCATACACTTGTCTCACTGCAGTCCACTTAACTTTATATCACGCTTTTCCCATTTGCTGGCGAAGCAGCGTGCAACAAATTACGTAAAAACCACATAAAAGCCTTCTGTTCATGAACTGATAAAGTGACAATTCAGCGGACGAAATCTTCATGACATAACTTTGCCATTACAGATCACATGACCTCGGACGTAATTCGTCATGTGTCTGGGGAAGCGGAACGATGCCTGTGGAAATTGCGGAGATTCCGTCCAGTGAACGCGCTAAGTGAACAAGTAGGGAAAACCGTATGGCGAGGGTCAAGTGAGGTTACCTGGTCTCAGCGCTGATAAGGAATATCCGAATTATAAATGATTTTGGGGGGCAGGCAATGTAATCAAATTGTTTTCTTCCCTTGTGATTCTGTGCTTAAATGGTTCCGTTTCTAATTAGCACTTTGTGATTTATTGTGCATACAAACAATGTAATATCTTTGCCAATATCCGAAATGTGTTTTCGACTCACTTTTTTCATAATCATATATGCTAAAACATGTACAACTTATCATAATACAATAATTTCAATGACAGATAAGGATCGGTCCTACACAACTCCATCATTTTATTGCAGTTTGAATTAGTTCAGAAAATGGCCACCAGATGGCAGCAGCCTCTATCCCACCCCTGATCCTAAATGGGTTGATGGATATAGAAAAGTGAATTAAAAAAGTTAACAGTAATTTACACATCTAAAACTGCCTATTTTCACACAAGTGTCATGTGAGATGTTTTTTTCTGTCTGCTGAAAAATACTTTGTGTTGGAAAAAAAAACTTGAAAAAATATGTAAACAAAAGTAAAGCTCAACAGCATATAAGTAGTGATCACAATATTCAACTCCTACAGCTCATCGAAAAAATTTCCAGATACCAGTTACAGTTTTTGTATTCGCGTGAATCTTTGATCTTTTGTGTGTTCCGTTTTCAAATATGTCCCACCCTGCAGATGAAAGGGGCGGCGACTTTAAATTATTAACAGACTGCTGGCTATTCAAATCTAGATACCCTCTTCGAAGGCTTTGGTGGGTTCTTGACAAGCACAAACAGACTTTCCAACTTGCTAATTCAAGCGAAATGCCATTAATTATGGCACAAAAAGTGCTCAACCTACATTTTATCTTGAAGGATTCTGACAAATGCATACGTGGACACTAAATAAATCTATATTTGATTAGTTTTTTGGCCTGGTTTTCATGAGCATTTGCCACAAACCTAGATGCCGTCCTGTCCGTCAAATTGCGAATGGTTGCCAACACAGTCCATAATTTTTTTTCGAACAGCGAACAATCTCTACATGGCTCACATTTTCAAAATATCTCTTTTTAGGTTTCTTCAATCTAATATACTTTTTCTGTTGCATAATTATGTGATTAGTACATAATTCTGCATTACTTTCATTTTTGAGCAACATGTGGAATTTATGTACATGAATATAATTATTACGTATCTTTGTCCTCAATTTTCAATAATTTCCAAAATATGCTTCCAAACAAACACTCAAATATTTACAGTTTGACCTTTGACCTTAACCAGACCATCTCCCATATATATCTATGTATATATACATGTACTGTCCATCACATACATGGCCATTATAACCATTGACCTCCCCCCCCCCCCCCCCCACCCACCCAAACCAACATAAAATATATCAAACAACAAGAAAAACTGGCCGACTCACAACCTCGGGACTGATCAAAGGATGGCGACCGATGTTAACATGGCGACGAGCATGTGACGAGCAGCAGAACCTATTGTCCCGTCACAAACGGCACATCATTGTCGAATATGTCACTTTGTCACCTGCCGCGCCTGCCAAGAACTCCGACCATACTGCATGGAGTTTGGTCAACGATCGCGCAAATACTGCGAACCTGTAGACGCCAATTTCCGAAGGAATGTGTCCTTTTTGACTTGACCGCTACTGCATGCCCCTCAACGCCCACCCCCTCCCCACCGATATCCCCTTGGCCCTGAAGGCCAATGGCCTACAACTCCATCCTCGACCCCCCCCCCAACCTATGACAAAAAAGTTTACATGTATGGAACTACAGTTCGCTCACTAACTTTGTACAATTACTGTTTTGCCGGTCGCAGATGGACGTTTATTTTTCGTGATAGGTCGGGCCACCCCGCAAGATTCAATTCGCAGTGTGATTCCGTCTGCGACTATTAAACGCAAGTCTATTATGCGGTGACCTAATAGGATGCAATTATAGTCGGTATCGGGTTCATACAGAATATATTGTAGCCGACTGTTCACAGGCAGTATTAGTGAGTTTGAAAAGTCCTGGGTTTTCCCCGTTAGCACAAATTTCTTATCTTTAATTATGTCATAAATTTTGTTAGAATCTGGATTCATTAACTTCCCGATCTTTAGTAGGTGATAAATGTGTTGGTAATAAAAGTAATGAAGTAATATAATGTCATGCAGGCGCTTTCCTGTGTGCAGTCCTATATGACATTGCGGTTGAGTCTACTGTGGGTAAGAATATATATAAATAGAACTTATCCAGCACCGGGGTCAAGGGTTTAATAGACTGAAATTTAATTCAAGGGTAAAAATCACCAGTGATTTATTTCATGTCAGATGTTTTTTTGTTTGATTTTGAGACCTCTTCACTCAACACAGAAAATGTAAAACTAGTAATTACTTATGGCAAATAAAATATTTTTGCCTATTCAGGAAACCGTGTGGGTGTTGTATAAATTACAAAGAGACAAGTTCTATTTTCATGTGAAAAGTCCCATGCAATTAAACTGAAGAATCTTATCGTCCATACACAAAATGACAAAACGGAGTTCTTTAAAACATAATCATTCAAAACAGAATCACCAGCAGTGTTCACACGAAATATGCCATGAACGAGTGTAATATATGACAAACGCTGACCTTCCTAGCCAAAGGAACACTTCACAAATGTTATTTACAGTTGGGACAATTTCCAAAGTCGCTATTCTTCAGGAAAACTATTTCGCCTTGAGACACACATCGATCTTCCAATGAAGGTAACTTTGTATGTCACAAATCAGCCTTTTTCTGAAGTGCGCCCATTGAAAGTTCCTTTTGAAAGTACATCAACATATAAACATGATACACGCTGCGTCCTTTGAGAAACGTCAAGAAAGAATTTCCCTTAAAACGGCACTTTTAAGCGATTTTTTATCGTCGCCTTCAATGGTGGCTCAACAGGTTGCCACTTCGCCTACCAAATAAGGCAGCCCCACCAAAAACAACTTGTTTGTGTTTTCATCAACTGGATAGAGAAAGTAACAAGACACCAAAACCATTCAGCGTTTGCTTTCAATGTTCAGTTACTTGATCCATAAAAGACTGTCACTTGTCACAGAACAACAGGGTGGCTACCTCAAACAACGAAACAACTTGAAAGTGAACGAGATATAGTTAAATTATTATGGACAATCATTATGTTTTGTGACTTCATATAATTATGCCCTGGAATAAGTTTCATGTCTGAGCTTCATTTCAAATTTATGGCACCTAACTTATCTTATATTGCGAACCATTCATCAGATTGCAATTTGCGCTACTGTATCTAATGTTTTATCTTTTTTTCTCACTTAGTTTTGCAGATAATGGGAATTGCAATAATGATAATGATAAATGATTGCAGTTTTCCAAATAAAGCGTGCTATGCTGGCCTCAGTGCAAAATAATTACAGTCATCTATAATATTGTGTTTATGAGTTTCATGTCAAATATCTAACGAAACTATAACGTAAACAAGATAAGAGAGATACATGTGCAGCCATCACAGATAGTGCTTGAAATTCGAACTTGATAAACTTAGACGCAAAATTCATTTTATGAGTCCAGTTTATATCAAGATGTTATCTTTTGCATGTTTTTTCTACCAACTTTTTTCAGTATGTAATTTCATATCAATGTCATGTTGATATTACCAAGATTAAACACACAAACAAAATGTGAACACCCAGTACTGATATTTTTCGTTTAGTTTTGTTAATAAGCATACTTCTTCAACTTGGCAAGAATGAATAAAGTAAATTCAATCCTGGTCACACTATTTCTTTGCAATGATTTCATACTCACAATTTCCTCGCAAACACAATACCACCAACAGAATATTTGCAGAAAAACATGATAATCCAAGTTGACTTACCTGAAAAATACAAAAATAGAACAGAAATTGAATGAACATGAATATGCATAAATAATATAGGTATATATATCATATAATGAAGTCACATTGAAAATGTTGAAATGTTCAATACAAGGTATGAACATTTCACAACATCTCAAAACTCACTGTACATGTTCAAATAATTCAGTTGCACATAATACATATATGTATAAGAAATGAAGTTTACATATATATGACAAAGTCAAAATCTTGAACTTCGGCCCCAAATTACATAATGTACATGAATCAAAGGTCTTACATTTTCCGATCATTCATCACGCTCACTGTCTGGTAATTGACCTGACTTGGCCGAGTTAATTACATCATGGAGATAGGTCACTATGTCAGGCATACATCAATAATTATTGACAACCTAGCATTATATTGGTCAATTTTTGCTGGCAAACATACTCAGAACCAGCAACGATCAATACATATCACACAAATGACCAAATATTGATTTTTGGTATGAGATCGGTAAAAGTCACGTTTCATTGTTAGAGTGTGAAAATAATGTGAGGTTTTCATCAGATATGGAAATATTGCACCTTTACGAATCACGCATGCAAATAACAATATGTGACTTTCAGCATGTTTAGTTTCTGGAAGTTTATCATGGGCGTTGATGTTCAATGGATTATTAGGTATTCACCTAGGAAATTAAGTTATTGCCTTTTATTGTAATTTTCAACCCACCTTTGAAAATATTCAAATAGTTGGAGAAAAAAAAGTTATATCCGAATAAGTTTAATATCCAAAATGTATACAAGTGATCAAAGCCAAACAAAAGCAGCCTTTAATTGCAGATCAGATGATATCCTTTCATTTGTGCATAGTTGTACATTGTTGGTCTTATCAGATTACGACCAGTCCTAATCGGTTAGGTTCAATACCAGTACAACTATGTCCTTGGTGTGTTCCGAACGCTAACCTCTGTCATATGCAGTATAGCTTGTCAGTTATGCACGGATGTACATATATACATATGGGATTCGCTGGGTCGCTACCGATGATATCTCTATCCAATGTTATTCCAGCATTTTTAGGTATTACTTTTGCAAACGATGATGGACGGTAGTTCCACAACGAACACCACCACCGCAAAACATCCGAGCAACGAACGAACGACGATGAATAAACATGGACAAGAGTGAACATATGAACAACTACACTGTCTATACTTCAAGTCGACAACCATGCGGACCCCACCCCCCCCCCCCCCCCCCAACCTAAAAGAGGCTTTTATTTTTTTTCGGGTCCTAACTACATATGGTTTGACAGGCTCGGGCTACGTCGTCGTGGGTGGAGTTTTTCTTCTCTCTCTCGTTTCTTGCCTTGTGGTACACGAACAAGCTGAGAGCGTGCGTGTGTGTAGTGTGTATTTGGTATGCGGTATTCTGTCTCTATTGGAGGCTTGAGTCTCCTCCAAGTGGAATGGATCATGAGGCCGCCAGCTTGAGAACTCTTAAGGTCTTGGGGGATACGCTCCGTTGATTTCAAGCTAGTCACCTCGCTCTACTCAACGGCACCACTGGGGCCTATATTTTGTCATGGCTATGTGTGACACTACGACTCCCCCCCACCACCCCCCTCCACAGGAATATTGCCTGTATAGTGTGTGTAGGGGGGAGGGGGGGTCACTGAACGCCTTAATGTTTATGTTAGTTTGTGATCACTTGAACGCGAGCAACTGGTACAAAACGACCTGCTTTTCACTGTAAAACCATAGCGCACCATAGGTCGCCAATGATGTATAGAGTCAATTGAAAATGTGGGATACGCTGTCCCACTGCGGTATGTCATAACGCAATAGTTAATGTGTCCCTTGGGTCTAGTGCGGACTCTATCTGGTATTTACTTGGACTGGAATGACACAAAGATGTAAATGGATGCATGCTGTTTGAAATATGTTGAGTTTGCATTGCCCATTGTACTGTAAACTATTAGCTATTCATTTGTTGTCAATATGTGGACATACTTGATGGCATCTGAATTGTTAGTCTGAATGTTCCATTTCAATAATGTTTTAGCATAGGTGTATTGTAATGAACTGAATTACATTTGTTGTAATAAAGGTAAAACAAATATATGTTTATGATCGAGTTTTGATTATTCGTCTGTCGCCACTGTATGTATTATGCATTGAGTTTGTGTGTGGATTATCCTGATAAAACTTCATCTTAAAACTTTCACAGAAATATCAAAAATCTTCTTCTGTGTTGAGAAAGCTGCATTAACAACATGGTACCAATTATATGTCATTTTGAGTTATATGTACACAACTTATAAACAATCTTAACAAATTGTAAAGCATAAGTTTAGAAATGTAAACCCCTTTGAATTTGAACCGTAATTCACAAATCACCCACAAGGAGAATTTGTATCAGACATAATGTGAAAAAACTCTCACCTGCCAATACCAAACATGATGCCGATGTTTACGCCCGCAGAAACAATCCGTGGCAATCGGCTGACACCTTGTCCTGTCAGATGTCACTTTACCACAGTGACACCACCAACATGTCACTGGCATCTCTCTGACACTTGTCCGACACCCCAACAAACATGACTAGTTTAACGACCACGTTGTGAAAAGACAGTAGAAATCACGAAGGACGACGATCGCTTATTTTGATATCCTATTGACAATATATCATTGACGCTAGTTACTGTTTTTTTGACGACATCATTCGCCGTGTTTCTCTCACACGAAGATCATATGTTTGGATGTTTCTATGATAAGGTGACTTTTTTTTAAGTCTTTCTATTCATATGGACATTAGCGACAGCTCAAACATGAAATTTATTCGGATTCCTTTCAGGTTTTTTTTTTCTCCAGTTGGTACACTTTTTAGCCTCTCTATCTTGCTTTGTGACTTCAAAGGAAGAAGTATTTTCTTTTAGGTCCCTTCCTTTTACAGGCAGAGTGAAAGGGGGAACTACTGAATACACGCTCGCCGTGATTTTTGCCATTCATCCTCATGTCCTTGTAAATGCTCTAATACTGTCATAATGCCCACAAGAATAAAACTTGCAATAAATCATAATGCCACCGAATAGTTCATATTGCAAACATGAGAAAGTTCCAAGTCAGAACATCATGATTATCAAGTAGAAAGTCTTCAATCCCATAATGTTGGTACATTACAATAAACTTTGCATGAAGAGCAACTTCTAAGGTGCAACTCCATGAATTGTATCCCAAAAATATTTCTTTCTTTTTTTTATCAATTATATGTCAGTATCCACACTATAGTCCAGTTGCTTTAGGTGATTGAACCATTCTCCCTATAATGGAAAATTTATCCGGCATTCAATGGTTTTATGTCCTTAGCAATGGCATAGCTGATGCAAACAAACAATATGACGTCCATAAAAAACAACAATAAAATGCCATATATCCAAAACGTTCGCTGGATACTCTGTATATGCCACGTGTAATTCAATTCCGTTGCACAAATGAAAACAGCAACGTGAAAATGGAACAATCTAACGGTAGAAACAAAATTGACGAAATGGGCTAAAGTCAATTTGCTCTGTGGAACATGTTCAAATACCTATCAACGAACGAACGAACACGATCGTTGAATGAATGATACACAACCGTGTGTCGAGTACATACATCAAATTTCGCCCAGGGTTTGACCCAAGGGGACCAGTTGACATTGCTCTTAACTGGACATTGGAAACATGCTCTGCATGTGCTACGTCAAAGCCTTGCAGCTATAGAAACTAAACATTTCAAACAGTGGTGGGGGGTGGCAGGGAAATCATCGTGGACATAAAAGAGATCGAGGCACATGCGACACCTATAGATATAGGGTTTCATAAACGTTGGAAGAATGCTACTCATTATTTCAGGTTTAATTGTGACAGTGGAAAAATGACAATACTTCTTTCTACATGTACCAAGCCGCTCATCTTCAAGAACTATTTTTTTTCTCGGCACACGGTGCAGTCATTGAAATTCTGTTGAGCGACTTCTGAGAATCTATGTGTTCGTTTACGGACGACTGAATAAATCACAGCAAGGGGCGGCCCTTTTCATGTTTACAATACTAATGAGTTTTCAATTGTTCCTAAACAGTTGAGTGTTGTCCCAGACATGATTTTTGTTATTCTAAGCATCGCAAATGTTCTCTCGATCAGCCTTTCACTTCATGTACGCTTCGATGCAGGTCATGTATAAATCAAGTACATATTTTATATACATATAAATACATGAATATATACAAAGAAATAAATATTATGCAAATAGAAATGTCACTGGATCAGCTTGATTTGACATTTTTAATGAATAAATTTACTGATATATTATGTAAATACAACATGATTACCTAACATATACTGTATTGTAAATGTCACCAAACATTTAGGAAACCAGTTAAACATGGATGACCGAAATATATGATATTCGCAAAAAGGGTTGGCCACATATCAATATAAAGTGAGATTCATTCAGATTTCAGTAAATAGGAATTGCTCGAAATAATAAGCCAGGTTTATTGCAATATCAAGTCACTAATACAGTTCAGCTGAGAAACAAATTCTACTCCCTGACCTTGCTTGCTTACGTGGTTTACAAGTTTTTTCGTCTTGTCCAAAAAAAATTAGCATCTGAAAATCCGAAAGTGACGGTATTAGCTCACGGTCGACAGAAGGAATGAAACAGCGACATCGCATGGAACTCAGACAATTAACCCTCCATAACCTTGCTGTCCGCAATAACAGAATTCTCCCTGGCACTGAATGAGACTTCTCCTAAAGACTCAATAACGTATGATTTCTGATACCATGAAATCTTTTCTCTCTATCAAAAGACATTTCCCAAGATAGATCTCTGAACTGATATGAGCAATAGAGAAATCTTTCCGACATTTATCGTATTCATGGCCACAAATCTCGTTGGAAGACAAAAGTCCCGAGATAATCCAAATCTGTTAGTTTCAAGCGACATCAAACCACACAAAAACCCAAGTATTTTAGACGAGAATGGGTGACAGCGGACCGTTGCCGATGGAAACGAGTGAACAATGACAGAAGTCGTCCCAGGAATATGTCCTGATGTTTGTTCTGGTGTCGTAGAGACGGGGAATTTGTCAGATGTCAAATCTAAAACTACAAGACTCAGTCTGTATAGTTCAAGTTTTCCTTTCTGTGTTTGTTCTTTTCCGTTGCTTTTGCTTGAGTTTGATTGACCAAAGCAAATATCTGAAGCGATTTCTATTTACAGTAATCTGACATCTGAATCAGCTACACAAATTTTATATAAAGTTTGGTTTCTATATAAGTCTATCAATAACCTGATGATATGGGTCATAGTAATATTACAATTTTGATAACTGGACAATTGTCATTAAACTCGATAATTTTTTACTACAATTAGATAATATTTCAAATTCAATTCTATCAGACTTGATGTCAATGACTAACCATTTTATGAGCTTTTCTCTTCATTCATTTCTATCTTATTTTCAATATTTCCAAAAGAGTCTGCAATATCGCTTCTTCTGTCTAACAAATCAGTCAATTCCGCTTTGATTGTGACAGATCAACGATGATAATTCCCGACACAACGACTGAATTGTCGCCTTGATGTCACGGTCGCAGTGTCTCGAACATCTTCAGTTGGTTGTCGCCTGATAACTGATGGATGTCACTTCGGGGATGAGATTTTAGTGTGGAGGCCAATATGAGAGTCACAGTGGTTTGTAGTGAAGGAGCCAAAAGAAGCAATCGTGGAAATTACTTGGCAAAGGTGAATGTGGAGCTGCGACGCCGGAGAATTAGACAAAGTGCAGGGACATAGAATGTATCATTTTGTAATTGCTGCTGTTATCTTCTAGCCAGATATTTTTCTTGTTATCTGCTTCTGATTAAGCTGACGAATGTTCTGAATCCTACTGGGGAAACTTTGGACAAAGTTGAGGTCTACAGACTACCAATACTCATGACAGACTCCCACAATTTCATCAGATATGATTGAATGTAAGTTGTCTTGCTCTTGTGAAACTGTATTTCTACACATTTTCCCTCACAGTAGTATCTTATTTTATTCACAACAAAACAACATCAAAAGAAGTTGGTCAAGGACACTGAGGTGTATTTATTCCAAGGAAATCGATGGAAACAGTTCAGTGACCGAAGTCCTTTGTCCCTTACACACTTTTACAAGAGATACTCAAAACAACTCAACAGACTCTGCAAGAATCGTTCACATTGCATGTTTTCAATCTAACAGAGAATTCCAAATTCAATTGTCTTTTGTTTTCCAATTAATTAATATCCATCATTGCAATGATTAGCTTTCATTTGGAAAATTTTGTTATTTAATTGATTCTGAAACAAAAATAATCATTGAGCAAGGCATTGAAATTTGTGGCAATTTTTTTCTCAAAAATCTATTTATGAACCTGTCATAATAACCCATAGACCTAGAGTGATTCCACAAGACATCAATTTCCATCAAGAAGTTGAAATGTCAAGTCCACCAATAAAATGTGAATATCACCTCACAGACAGAAAACAATTTCCGCGCTGTCTGTGAGGCCTGACAATGTGTTATAAATGGAGAGAACGTGGCAATATATAGCTGACTTGACATTATCGTCAGCAGGAAAGTGAAGGACTCGAACTTACAGGATATTCCTCATGTATTGGTCAATACCAGGAGCATTACATGGAGGTGTTTGGTCAATACCTGGAGCATTACATGGAGGTGTTTGGTGGGAATGCGGCAGACGGTGCTGTAATATGTACGTGTAGGTTACAGGAATAGAATGCCCATCTCCATATTCATTTGGTATCAGACATGCTGTAACATTGCACAGCCTACAAGTGAAAAGGCCATCACTGTGTCCGAAGATATCTCCGGATTCTCCACCAAAAAAATGACACAAACTCAGGAGTCATAATTTAGGTCACACTGAATTGATAGACATAGTTCATTAATATAATACACCTGGTCTATAATATACTGGGATACATGACACATAACTTTGAAATTCAAGCAATCGCACGAAAAGCCAAATTTCAACGCGTTCACATTGAACCCACTGACTTTCCTACTGTTGCCAATAAACAAAGCTGACAGCTCGGTGCTAAGAATGACAAGTACAGGTCGTGACAGCTCCATTCACCATCGTCCTCTGTCTGTAGTGACAGCAAGGGTTCAATTCTTACGGTCCACAGATCCGTCCGAGTTGGCCATTATATAGGTGTCAGGGAAGGATACAGGCTTCAAACTGGACTAATTGGGGTAATATCCAGAAACCACCTTGAATACAATGTACTTGTTCTATTTTGCTTGAATTTTGATGTATTGTGACTCGATATTTCAATCCCAGCATGCATTTCAATATCACTGTTTTATACCACTCCACCATTGCCAGCAAGTTTTTAGTCGAGTCACCTGTTCTTAGCAATCAGATGAAAGGGAATTATCAACTCTGCATTTCCTGAATCTGACATAAGAATCCACAACGGGAAAGAAACATTTCTTTTTTTACTAACTCCTCATTAAAAGCTATTAGTCGTGTTTACTTTTCCTTTCTCACCATTGACCAACAGTGTCTTGAAACTGTGACAACTGTGCCTTTTATGTGGGTTCTCTTTTAAGAGCGTCGCAGCTTTCTTTGACTGCTCTTTATGTGTATATATATAATGAAACCAATGTTCAGTATACTTTGTGGGTGTAAACAGGATCAAAGTGTTGAGAAATCAGTCACTACCCATGCTACATGTAGATAATCCCTTGCAGAACAATCACCTTGGACCAGTCCCCGACACGAACCAATCAATCATTACAATGAGCCAATCAAATCACTGTATGACCCGTGTCCCAAAAGTCGCCAAAACTCACCGCGTCTACAATCTTGTGACAACAGAGCAACGGTCGCAGCAGAAATCTGGCGGCTTCCTTGACGCGGCCACAGAGGGGCCACAGCTCCATATCACCGTGACAACGGCCGTCTCCCACGGTGACAAACGACAGATACCACACAGAAACACATCACACACAACATATCCAACATTGGACGACTTAATTTGGTCTTATGTCGATAATCCAAGTGCATTTGACTTCAATTTATGTAATGTGCAATGCAACTGCCATTTGCATCCAGAAAAAAACTTTTTATCCATTTTGTATTCTCATTTTCCAATAAAGCACAATATATCCAAATTTCTGCAACAGTTATCCAACAATGATAAAACACCACAAACGCCTCCTAATGCCAAACAAATCCAACTTTTCAATAAGCTCGACATTTCATATCCAAGCACAGCCACGTATCCCACAATGCACCACTACTGCCGGTAAGAACTGCATCTGTTGTCTTCCTGTGACTTATCCGCGGCCAGCTCACTGCTAAATGTGAGACGTACAGTAGCCCCGCCACAGTCAGCGATATATCCGTGACACAAGTCTTCTCTTGCACTGGAAGCCACGCGGGGTGAAGTTCAACCACGAGACGGCTCCTTTAGAAACGACTACAAGCTGATTGGTCGATACCCTGCTTGTGAATTGTCACCGTGGGGACTGCTCCATTTTTCCAGCGAGGTCCAACCCACGAACGAAACAATCAACGACGATCTAAGAGCAATTACTCTCCCTCTGTAGAGAAATCGTGAGCCGCACTTTTCCCCGACAAAACGTGTGGTGAATCGCTCTTGCTGCCCTCGTAAAATCTCCACCTTCGCCTTTCACTCGGACCCAGTTAACTTTATAAAGCCAGGTTTTAACTGTCGCAGGATTGCGACCCTTGGATGATCCTGTGTTGACTCAAGAGTCCTTAAGTTAATTAGAGCAAGGTTTTTCCTCCGGTTTCTGGAGATTTTCCGAGGGGTTCACAGTCTGTGACACCGAGCGAGTCGTCTATCGTAAAACACACAGCGCCCTTGTAGAATCTGACGAGTCACTCACAGACAGAATGGGGAAATCTAAGTCGGGACACAGAGACATCTACCGTGTCAACACAAAAGTGTGAAAACACTGGATGATTCTGTTTTGTTATGATAACTGTTCAGAGGCAGTATTGGATCTTATTTGGTCATGAGCAAAAATTTATTGGAGCCAATCCATTGTAGTTAACCTAATATGCTTTGGACCACAAAAAAAACAGATTAATTAGATGGAAGAGGAAAGTGATGGGCCTGTTTAAACGGTTTGAAATATTGAAAGCCATTAATTTCTATGAATATAGATCTATTTCTATCAAATGATGAACACTATTCCCCGCAAAAACAATACACATTTTACAGAAATTTCCACTGAAATATTGATCTACCAATTAACAGTTTTTACTGAAACTAATGTGGAACAACAGTATTCCAATATACCACATCTCTTCCGAAATTGTCACAAATTCCATGCTATCAGAAAGCAAGTACCAGCAGTTGTGTGATGTAATATTTCCTGTGGGATCATTTCAACAACTCTAGAACGAATAGCTGTCACAACCACGGATTGTCCGGTACATAAAAATGTGGGAAAACTAACTGATTTAATGTATGATTAGCCTGACTGACCACAAGTTGTGCAGGAATATCACAGAATATGGCATCAAATGACAATACCACATCCAACTGTAACATTAATTTCCCCTGTATCCCTCCAAACTTCCTCCAAAATAATGCTTCTCCCCACTTCCCTACCACTTGCCCAAAAACACTTCCAGAATCACTCCCCAAAAAATCACCCCTGTGACTGCTATTCAATCTCTGCAATGAGACAACACGTTTGGATTGACTCTTTGGTCCCTAGCGACAGTAACCATGGTGATCCTGCCTGTAACCATGCCTGTAACCACAACAATTAGCAGATTAAATATGCCACAATAAATCAATTTGATATCACTACCCCCTATCACACATCCTTGTCACCTCACAAGCCTAAAACATCGATCAGCATCCTATAACTCTTCATACATCTGATAAAACACAGAAACAAAACCAACAGCGACAAATCGTCTGAAATCCAATCAATGTGATTGGCTGGAAGCCGTGACCTCCAACAGCCACAATACGGCTGTCAATTGTACGTTTTGGACGAAGGGGTGGAGTTTGGATGGGTAGTGCTTTTTGTACATGTTTTGAGTGAAATGTTACCATTTTTACTCATAGATAGGGGTATGTCTTAAATGGGATGGTAGCGTTTGACATGCCTAGGTATAAATCAACCTGATTGGTGTCATGTCTTTTGATGAATGTATTTCGGACGCTGACATTTTGTCATCATCAATTGGGAAAACATACCTGTGGAATTGTTCGGCCCGAGATAAACACAAAAAGTGTCCCCCAAAATGATTTGGGTGACTATTGACAGGATAAAAGCTGAATACTTGGGATGGAAAGCTGAAGGAGGGGTGGGGGATTTAGGAGGTAGGGGAGAATAGGGAAGGGTGGATATCTTGTTTGTAGTATGCTAAGTCAGTGACACTGATCAGTTTAAGGAGATAAAGTTGTTTGACCTTGAGACCTGATGGAGGGGCTGGAAGGGGCGAGATGGGATTTAGTCTGTCAATGGACCAGTGCCTTCCATTGTACAACTAGCTTGATGGTGCTATAACATTACCACACCCATTTTATAAAATTCATTCTATAGAGTTCCTTTTTTTTCTAATGAAGCAGAACAAAATAGCATCATAACATTGTGCTACAAAACCTCAAACTAACTGTAGCCAATAATTCTCCCTTGCACTGAAGACTTTTCGGCCCAAGTACCATACACTGCTCCTTAAGGTGGTATGAGGGAGTACGCTGTGCGCATCATATCGCGCATGTTCAATCAAGCGTGACAACGATGTTCTAGTACGGCAATGCTCTGCGTGCTTGCTTTTTCGATCATTTTGGAAGCCTTTGGTGGTCAAACTCCAGTAATATCATGATAAAATTGTTGGCTCTCTGCTTTAGGCCTAATAATTGTGTGGTTGCATCCATGTTGTACTGTTTTAAATTACACATTGGATTTGTGCAAATGTAATGACAATTGACCGATGTAGTTCCCCGCTTGTTCCGTACGCATGCTATATCTTGAACTTGAATGAAAGTTTGAACAAACGCGGTAAAATATGACAGGCAGAGTACTAAAATATCATGAAATGATATCGAAAATTTGATCATGCTTCTATGGGCAGAAACGTGTATTTGAAGCATGCTGAATTTGCTAATAATGATTCACATGCTAAACAATAAACTACTCATAGTGCTGAGCATATTTTACAGGTTTTTTTTTCTGCATATGCCTTGGCAACAGCACCATCAGTCATATAAAAGTGGTTGTTACCCTCTGTATTGATTGATTCGGGTACTGATTCGGAATATAAATCTTATAATTTGCCAATTGATGTCACGAAAAGGAAGCTTACATTCTTCGCCAATATCACCGCGTGGTTTGGTAATTGATATTCATGGTTATAGTATTACAGTACCAACATCGGTTGTCATAGCAACCTCCATTGTGCTGGTAAACATGCATCCTAACATATCAACTGTGGTATACACTGTTGACCCAACCTTGAAATTAATCGTGAGAAATTGTTTGCTTCCAAACATTCAAAAACACAGATTTAACGCACATGGATACATGGGTTAAAACATATGACCACCGGATATATTGGCTCCAACCACCACAATTTCCCCCGTGACCCCTAATTTTTTCTTCATAATCAGAATCCTTGTGTTTCTGGCTACAAAATACACCAAATCTGGACATTTCTTGAAAAAAATAGTAGTGGTAGAAGAAAAAAAAAACTGGATACGACGTCTCTGACTAGCAATGGAAATGGGCAGAAAACTATGGGAAAAACACCCGATCACCAGATATATCTTGACACTAAACACCTCAATTTCCCCCAAGACCCCTATTTTGTCTTGATGATCAGAATCATAGTGCTTTTTTGTACAACATATACAACAACGGAATATTTTAAAAACAAATTAGTCTTAATAGAAGACAAAAATAAAATTGACACTTATGCGATCAGCCACTGAAAACAATGTCAATCTTCCGGCAACTGTGAAATCTGACATAGGTTTTTGAATGTAGATTATTTTACAGGGAAGCCCCGGTACATATGGTTTTTATTTTTTCGAATGAATACATGTAAACTTACCTTTCCAAAACCACAATTATTTGGGATGTCTTGAATTTTTTGTTTACTCACTAATACCACCTTAATACTACTCGTCCACTGAAAGCATACCATTTAATCCGTCTCGTACCTTTTTAATCCTTATTGAATTTAGAGGAAGGCGCAGGATATGATACTTGGGCCGACTTCTCCTGAAGACTCAATAACGTAGGATTTCTGATACCATGAAATATATTCTATCAAAAGACATTCCCTGAGATAGATCTCTTAAGCTGATATGAGCAATGGAGAAATCTTTCCGACATTTATCGTATTCATGGCCACGACTCTCGTTGGAAGAGAAAAGTCCCGAGATAATCCAAATCTGTTAGTTTCAAGCGACATCGAACCACACAAAAAACCCAAGTATTTTAGACGAGACTGGGTGACAGCGGACGGTTGCCGATGGAAACGGGTGAACAATGACAGAAGTCGTCCCAGGAATATGTCCTGATGTTTGTTCTTGTGTCGTAGAGACGGGGAATTTGTCAGATGTCAAATCTAAAACTACAAGACTCAGTCTGTATAGTTCAGGGTTTTCCTTTCTGTGTTTGTTCTTTTCCGTTGCTTTTGCTTGAGTTTGATTGACCAAAGCAAATATCTGAAGGGATTTCTATTTACAGTAATCTGACATCTGAATCACCAAACAAATTTTATATAAAGTTTGGTTTCTATATAGGTCTATCAAAAATCTGATGATATGGGTCATAGTAATATTACAATTCTTATAACTGGACAATTGTCATTAAACTTGATAATTTTTCACTACAATTAGATAATATCTCAAATTCAATTCTATCAGACTTGATGTCAATGACTGGCCATTTATGGGCTTTTCTCTTCATTCATTTCTATCTAATTTCCAATTTTACCAAAGTCACTGTCGGAACCCGACTACCGTAACGTCACGTTACGGTAGTCATTAAGATGGCGGAAGGTATGTCGATTCGTTTTTGTCCCCTATCAATTTTTCTTGATAAGTTGTGCGATACAGTATCAAATTGGAACAATTTTGAAGCCACGAAGTGTATGCAGTTATCAGGCCCACTAGAGTAGCCAGAGCAGCGACAGTATGTGTGATATTCGTTCGATAAGAAAACAATGACGACTACCGTAACGTCTGGTGATATCAGAGTAGTGACTACCGTAACGCGAACGGCCGACAACCGTAACGTTGCAAACCAAGCAGATCATTGATGTGCTATTTTGTTTCATATACTAATTCTCCACAACAAATATCTCGTTTTCTTTTGTGGGTATACAACTGCCAGGTTGTGTATCTGTTGCCAGTATTATATCGTTCATGTAGGGCTACATAGGCAGTCCCACTGTTGCAAATAATTATATGTATAATCCTATTTAATTGCAGGGCACGTATCGAATAGCAATGGATATATATAGTTGCAATGTTATATAGCCCTTTATCAATATATAGTTAATATTATATAGCCCTTTATCAATAACTATACAGACCTTGTAAGTAACAGCTCCTTGTTTGTCGTTGACTGATGTGTTCATGGATCAGGAGCTCGGAATTCGGATTTGGACTTGATTGCCTGGAATTTATGCCTGCTTCGCATCTTGATTTTGTGGAATCTATAGCAATTATCTGGTCATAACTCTCGTAGTTTAAAATTTTGTGGTCAACGTAAGGTATTAGTGTAATGAATACGCGAACATCCGAATTTTCAAGTTGTTACTCCAAAATAGGCATAGGGTTTATGTGCGTGAATTTGATTTGTAGATCATCGCAGCAACTTTTACAGCGGACGGTTTGAATATAGATACCATTTTGTTATATATATATATATTTTTTTTGTCATTTGTTCTGCATCTGGAACCCATCTCTGTAATGATCAAAACGATTGTTGTTTAATTTTATGTGCGTATTGGCCAAATCACAGTAGTGACGTTACGGTAGTCCTAAGCCGCCGATCGGTCACGTTACGGTAATCGGACTGAAACGTTACGGTAGTCAATAGCAAATCTTATCAACGACTTTTCTCCCGAAAATGCCGTTGCAGCCTATTCTGCATGACAATATATATATTCTAACTGTCACATACTATATGTCTGTGGAATAGTTCGAGTCAGTATATTATTGTTAGCAAGAAAACAGCAGACAATTAAACGAATCGATTTACCTTGCGCCATCTTCATGACTACCGTAACGTGACGTTACGGTAGTCGGGTTCCGACAGTGAAAGTCTGCAACACCCCATTCTCTGTCTAACAAATCAATCAATCCCACTTTGATTGTTACAGATCAACGATGATAATTCCCGACAACGACTAAATTGTCGCCTTGATCTCACTGTCGTGGTGTCTGATACAGCTTCAGTAGGTTGTCACTTGATAGCTGACGGATGTCACTTTGGGGATGAGGGATTTGTAGTGTGGAGGCCAACATGGGAATCACAGTGGTTTGTAGAGAAAGGGGCCAAAAGAGGCAATCGTGGAACATAGCTAAGGGGAAAAGGACATAGAATATATCATTTTGTAATTGCTGCTGTTATCTGCTGGGAGATGTTTTTCTTGTTATCTGCCCGTAATTAAGCTGACAAGTGTCCTGAATTCTACTGGGAAACTTTCGACAAAGTTGAGGTCTACAGATTCCCTATATTCAGACCAGAATACTACATTCACATCTGACATAAATGTAAGTTATGTGATACTCTGAAATTTATGGTATCTTTCTTGAATCTTTTTTTTTTTTAAATTCTGCTATCATAAAAATTAGCCCAAAGGCCAAGATAGATTACCAAACAATTTTGGTTTGGCCATGGCAGCATTGGCAGGTAACAGACCTTGAGATTTACCAATCAAGGTTCACAGTGTGAACATATGAGCTTGAGATTTACCAATCAAGGTCATTTACCAATCAAGGTTCACAGTGTGAACATATGAGCTTGAGATTTACCAATCAAGGTCATCCGTGTGAACTTCGATGTCACCATTACATCATATTATACATGTATGTGTGCAGCATTTGATATTCTATATGTTCATATTACAAAGATATATCTGGGTGGAATCGATTAGGCCGCTCAGGTCAATTTAAACATTCCGAGTCAGACATTTGGCACTCAAGATCATCTGACGTCAAGTTCAATGTCATCATTAGTTGTGCCATATATGTCTTCCTATATGTTCATAATGCAAACATAAGCTCTATCGGCAAGCATTTCATCTACAGAGGCAAATCTGGGCATTTTTTGACCACAAAATGGCTGTTTTGACCTTTCAAGGTCATCCAAGGTCAAATTCAAGGTCACCACACAAATCGCCATATATGACTTCCCATTTGAAAGTGCCAATTTCTAAGCTGTATCTTCAAGTGTTCTATGAGTACAGTCCCGACAGCTCCCATTATGAAGGAAAAAAGTGCCGAAAATTTTCTAAGTCCAAAATTTTTTTCAAAGGGTGAAATTTTTTTTGCCTAGAAATGACCCAAAATGGATAGTAATGCGATTTGGAGCGAAAAATTTTTCGACTCGTCAAAAATTCAAAATGGCCGCCACACGAAGATCGGCGATTCAAGGGCAACAAAACTTATACACATCATAAAGGTACATAAGGGGAATCTTTTAAAATAAAAATCTCAAAACTGATCAGACAGTTTTTTGAGAAAATGGCTGCCAAAGTTCAAAATTGGCCATTTTTCGACAAAAATGGCCGCCATTTTGGAAAAAATGCGAAAATAAAAAAACTAAGAAATACCTCCGTCTCGAAATATTTTTAGGCATTTTTGTGCAAAATTTCAGGAAGATTCGATCGTAAACTTTAAAGATATTAATGTTGACGGACGACGGACGACGACGGACGCAACGCCACGGCAATAAGTTATCGGACCTCCAGACCTGGAGTGATTCCACAAGAGTCTGTGACAAGACATCAATTTCCATCAAGAAGCTGAAATGTCGAGTCCACCAATAAAATGTAACAATTTGACTCTATCACGTGACAGACAGAAAACAATTTCCGCGCTGTCTGTGAGGCCTGACAGTGTGTTATACAATTATGGAGAGAACGTGACAATATATAGCCGACTTGACATTATTGTTACCAGGGGAGTGAAGGACCTGAACTTACGAAATATTCCTCATGTATTGGTCAATACCGGGAGCATTACATGGAGGTGTTCGGTGGGAATGCTACAGACGGTGCTGTATTGTGTAGGTTACAGGAATAGAATGCCCATCTCCATATTCATTTGGCATCAGACATGCTGTAACATTGCACAGCCTACAAGAGAAAAGGCCATCACTGTGTCCAAAGATATCGCTGGATTCTCCACCAAAATCACCAAAGAAATGACACAAACTCAGGAGTCATAATTCAGGTCACACTGATTTGATAAACATAGTTCATGAAAATAATAAACCTGGCCTCAGTGGCCTATAACATACTGTCTGGGATACATAAAACATAACTTTGAAATTCAAGCGATCACACCAAAAGCCAAATTTTACCGCATTCACATTGAACCCACTGACTTTCCTAATGTTGTCAATAAACAAAGCTGACAGCTCGGTGCTAAGGATGACGAGTACAGGTCGTGACAGCTCCATTCACCATCGTCCTCTGTCCGTAGTGACAGCAAGGGTTCAATTCTTGCGGTCCACAGATCTGTCTGAGTTGGCCATTATATAGGTGTCAGGGAGGGATACAGGCTTCAAACTGGACTAATTGGGGTAATATCCAGAAACCACCTTGAATACAATGTACTTGTTCTATTTTGCTTGAATTTTTATGTATTGTGACTCAATATATCAACCCCAGCATGCATTTCAATATCACTGTTTTATACCACTCCACCATTGCCAGCAAGTTTTCAGTCGAGTCACCTGTTCTTAGCAATCAGATGAAAGGGAATTATCAAATGTAATAATCGTGTTATTTGTGATTATTACCAATCATATTATCGGTGCGGTTGGTATCAGGACTCAAGGTTGTTCACGCATCTTCATTTATTCAGAGTTCACCAACTAACTGTTTTTCTACATGAGCATAGGTATTATATACAATTTCCCTGAATCTAACATCTATATATCTCCTTCTACGTGGAACAGGGGTATTTATACTATTTCTGTGTTTATCAGTTGCTACCCAACAGTATCAATACTGACAACATACATGAAAATTGCTACAACAATTTAGGGGATTATTCCACCCTAGTTACCTGGTATACATTATGGAAATACTGTAAATGAGGTGCTATCTGCACAGACCTGTTGGATGGACATTAATATATATAATATGTTTGAAGGCACTAGATATGGTTGTAAAATGTGGCCAGTCATTCGAAACAGCTAATGGACATTTTATGACATCCTTGATGTAAAGGAATCAACAGAAATCAATGCTAATATACAAGAATATTGCATGTGCCAATGCATGATGAATTTTCCTACAGTACATGTATGATACTGATTTTGCTTTGGATATATCTTGGTTAGCTACAAATAATAAACATTATAAATGTGCCTGTCGGAATAATAACATATATTGAAAATGAATAACATATCAAATTCTGATTTATGACATTCTGTCCTGGTTTGAAAAAGATGCTCCGCATCTGCATAAATGTGATAGACATAGCTGGAAAATACCAAACAACAAAATATCTAGAACTATTGAAAAGAAAAAAATTGAAAACAATAACACCTTTAAAACTTGTCTGTAAATACTTGTACAGAAAAAGTAACATATATGATTAGCATTTCAGCCTACACATATTTACACATATATTATGATAGTAATAAAAATATGTACATAATTCACACATAGACAGTAAGTTCATTAAGACATATGCTAAAAATACACATATTGTTGTTTATTTATCTTATTGTACCAGATATGTAGACAGAATACGTTGAGCTCAGAAGAATAGTTGTCATCGTTATACATGCCTATTGACATAACGTATAAATAAAGCTCCAGTGAAAAATTGTCACTGTTGTACATGCCTACTCATTGCTTCGTGCCGTAATGTATAAATAGAGCTCCGATGAAAAATTGTCATCGATGTATGCTATATACAACATTGTCTTTCAATAACATACAAATCATAAAATACTAAACTGCGATGAATAATTGTCATCGTTATTTTCTATATACTACATTGTCTTTCAATGACATACAAATTCATAAAATAATAAACTGCGATGAATAATTGTCATCGTTATTTTCTATATACTACATTGTCTTTCAATGACATACAAATTCATAAAATAATAAACTGCGATGAATAATTGTCATCGTTATTTTCTATATACTACATTGTCTTTCAATGACATACAAATTCATAAAATAATAAACTGCGATGAAAAATTGTCATCGTTATTTTCTATATACTACATTGTCTTTCAATGACATACAAATTCATAAAATAATAAACTGCGATGAAAAATTGTCATCGTTATTTTCTATATACTACATTGTCTTTCAATGACATACAAATTCATAAAATAATACACTGCGATGAATAATTGTCATCGTTATATTACTACATTGTCTTTCAATGACATACAAATTCATAAAATAATAAACTGCGATGAAAAATTGTCATCGTTATTTTCTATATACTACATTGTCTTTCAATGACATACAAATTCATAAAATAATAAACTGCGATGAATAATTGTCATCGTTATATTACTACATTGTCTTTCAATGACATACAAATTCATAAAATAATAAACTGCGATGAAAAATTGTCATCGTTATTTTCTATATACTACATTGTCTTTCAATGACATACAAATTCATAAAATAATAAACTGCGATGAATAATTGTCATCGTTATATTACTACATTGTCTTTCAATGACATACAAATTCATAAAATAATAAACTGCGATGAATAATTGTCATCGTTATATTCTATATACTACATTGTCTTTCAATGACATACAAATTCATAAAATAATAAACTGCGATGAATAATTGTCATCGTTATATTCTATATACTACATTGTCTTTCAATGACATACAAATCATAAAATAATACACTGCGATGAATAATTGTCATCGTTATTTTCTATATACTACATTGTCTTTCAATGACATACAAATTCATAAAATAATAAACTGCGATGAATAATTGTCATCGTTATATTCTATATACTACATTGTCTTTCAATGACATACAAATTCATAAAATAATAAACTGCGATGAATAATTGTCATCGTTATTTTCTATATACTACATTGTCTTTCAATGACATACAAATTCATAAAATAATAAACTGCGATGAAAAATTGTCATCGTTATTTACTGTATACAGATATTGACATCATAAGGCGAGAGTCTAACCCATATCTCCAGTCAGTGCCTGCTCATGGAGACAATTTGCTGGATATATACTATTGGAATAATAGATTTTTTTTGTTTGCATGCCTGAATGCAAAATAGGCCCAAGATCGGCCTTGCAAAATTCTTTTTGACTTTTTCCGGGCTTGCGGGATAGTAGGGAGAGAATCGGCTTAGGGCTCAGTGGCATAGGGGATAAATCAGTAATGGTCAGGTCATTCCAATTCAATCATAACATTGGGTGTAGGGGACTGCCAGTTATTCGGAAATTTTTCATACATCCTCGAGCTTGAAGGTGAATATATCCCGGACAATTATTACTATGCATTATGGGGATTCTCATGCACGCTTTGCCATTGCTCAACTCCAGCTGGATCTGTGTACCGGTTTTGCTTACATATCGTTTCAAATTCAGGGCCAGGAGTGCTTGGACGGATTTGATATTGGTTATTGGCTAATTATGATGTGATTGTTGGCAATTCTATAGCCATAATTATTATGCAACAAATTAAAGAAACTATTGAGACAGCAAATGGGATAATTATGCTCAGGTTAAATATGACATCCTTGATGTAAAGGAATCAACAGAAATCAATGCTAATATACAAGAATATTGCATGTGCCAATGCATGATGAATTTTCCTACAGTACATGTATGATACTGATTTTGCTTTGGATATATCTTGGTTAGCTACAAATAATAAACATTATAAATGTGCCTGTCGGAATAATAACATATATTGAAAATGAATAACATATCAAATTCTGATTTATGACACAACTCTGCATTTCCTGAATCTGACATAAAAATCCACAACGGGAAAGAAACATTTCTTTTTTTTCTAACTTCTCATTAAAAGCTATTAGTCGTGTTTACTTTTCTTTTCTCACCATTGACCAACAGTGTTTTTAAACTGTGACAACAGTGTGCCTTTTATGTGGGTTCTCTTTTAAGAGCGTCGCAGCTTTCTTTGACTGCTCTTTATGTGTATATATATAATGAAACCAATGTTCAGTATACTTTGTGGGTGTAAACAGGATCAAAGTGTTGAGAATCAGTCACTACCTATGCTACATGTAGATAATCCCTTGCAGAACAATCACCTTGGACCAGTCCCCGACACGAACCAATCAATCATTACAACGAGCCACTCAAATCACTGTATGACCCGTGTCCCAAAAGTCCCCAAAACTTACCCAGTCTACAATCTTGTGACAACAGAGCAACGGTCGCAGCAGAAATCTGGCTGCTTCCTTGACGCGGCCACAGAGGGGCCACAGCTCCATATCACCGTGACAACGGGCATCTCCCACGGTGACAGACAACAGATACCACACAGAAACACGTCACACACAACATATCCAACATTGGACGACTTAATTTGGTCTTATGTCGATAATCCAAGTGCATTTGACTTCAATTTATGTAATGTGCAATGCAACTGCCATTTGCAGCCAGGAAAGAACATTTTATCCATTTTGTATTCTCATTTTCCAATAAAGCACAATATATCCAAATTTCTGCGACAGTTATCCAACAATGAATGATAAAACACCACAAACGCCTCCTAATGCCAAACAAATCCAACTTTTCAATAACCGTGACATTTTATATCCAAGCACAGCCACGAATCCCACGATGCACCATTACTGCCGGTAAGAACTGCGTCTGTTGTCTTCATGTGACTTATCCACGGCCAGCTGCAAAATGAGAGACGTACAGTAGCCCCGCCACAGTCAGCGATATATCCGTGACACAAGTCGTCTCTTGCACTGGAAGCCACGCGGAGTGAAGTTCAACCACGAAACGGCTCCTTTAGAGACGACTACAAGCTGATTGGTCGATACCCTGCTTGTCAATTGTCACCGTGGGGACTGCTGCCTTTTTCCAGCGGGGTACAACCCACGAACGAAACAATCGGGGGACGATCTAAGAGCAATTACTTTCCCTCTGTAGAGAAATCGTGAGCCGCACTTTTCCTCCGACAAAATATGCAGTGAATCGCTCTTGCTGCCCTCGTAAAATCTCCACCTTCGCCTCTCACTCGGACCCAGTTAACTTTATAAAGCCAAGTTTTAATTGTCGCAGGATTGCGGCCCTTGGAAGATCCGGTGTTGACTCAAGAGTCCTCAAGTTAATTAGAGCAAGGTTTATCCCTGGTTTCCGGAGATTTTCCGAGGGGTTCACAGTCTGTGAGTGACACCGAGCGAGTAGTCTATCGTAAAACACACAGCGCCCTTGTAGAACCTGACGAGTCACTCAGAGACAGAATGTTCTAATAATTGTTATTATTTTTCATTTACGGATGAACAGTTATTTGTTCATCATGAATATTAATTGAACCTTGTGATTGTAGTGAGCTGGATTACAAAAAGCATGGATTAGACAAAACCAATGGAAGTGGGAGGTAGGGAGAAACCAAATCAAGTTTGTGGTTCGAATAACCAAAGTCCATTATTGAATTCTCAAATCTTTCGCTGAATGGATCTATTTTTAATTTATTTATGAATCCTTTCTACAAATAAAATTAGGCCAAGGGCCAAAGATAGGTTACCGGACAATGTTTAATATTTTAGGTGTTAGCCAGGTCACTGGTTGAATTCAAGGTCAAGAGAATATTCAGCATATATAACATTAAGCATATATCATGTCCACAGTTGATTGCTAAGCTGTAAGTTCAATAATCAGAGAGATATTAGCAATTTTATGCTGTAGCCTTGAAAATGAAGGGGCAAAG
The DNA here is from genome assembly GCA_949152475.1 of Terebella lapidaria. Taxonomy (NCBI): domain Eukaryota; kingdom Metazoa; phylum Annelida; class Polychaeta; order Terebellida; family Terebellidae; genus Terebella; species Terebella lapidaria. Next base: position 6,361,638 of record OX424570.1, on the reverse strand, counting down.
GTCGAATTCAAGGTCATCAAAATATTCAGTGTATATCGTTTTCTATATCATGTATATCATGTCCACAATTGATTCCCAAGCCATACAGTCAATAGAGGAGCAACATATGAGCCAGTTTGTCCTTGGACCTTGGAAATTAGGTCAGAGGTCAAATTCAAGGTCACGAGAATATTCAGCATATATCATTTCCTATATGTCCACAATTGATTCCTAAGCTGTAAAATCGATAATAAGTGAGATATTAGCCATTTTGTCCTGTGACCTTGAAAATGAGGTCAAAGGTCAAATTCAAGGTCATGACAATAATCTGCATATATCATTTCCTATATGTTCATAATTGATTGCTAAGCTGTAAAGTCGATAACAAGCGAGATATTAGCCATTTTGTCCTGTGACCTTGAAAATGAGGTCGAAGGTCAAATCAAGGTCATCAGAATATTCAGCATATATCATTTCCTATATGTCCACAATTGATTCCTAAGCTGTAGAGTCGATAATAAGCGAGATATAAGCCATTTTGTGCTCTGACCTTGAAACTGAGGTCAGAGGTCAAATTCAAGGTCACGAGAATATTCAGAATATATCATTTCCTATATGTCCACAATTGATTCCTAAGCTGTAGAGTCGATAATAAGCGAGATATAAGCCATTTTGTGCTCTGACCTTGAAACTGAGGTCAGAGGTCAAATTCAAGGTCACGAGAATATTCAGAATATATCATTTCCTATATGTCCACAATTGATTCCTAAGCTGTAGAGTCGATAATAAGCGAGATATAAGCCATTTTGTGCTCTGACCTTGAAACTGAGGTCAGAGGTCAAATTCAAGGTCACGAGAATATTCAGCATATATCATTTCCTATAGGTCCACAATTGATTCTCTAATCTCAATATCAAGTGAGATATTAGGCATAATGTGTCCCATTATAAAGCATAGGAGAATTTAACATGGGAAAGTCCCATTTGAGCCGAGTTTGGGCCAAAATGGCCCACTTCGAGCGATTCAAGCGCAACGAAATTTATAGATATCATAGGAGTACATATGAGGAGTGTTATTTATCAAAAAGAAAAAAAGTTACTGAATAGATTTTGAGAAAATGGCCGCTAAAGTCCAAAATCAGGCATTTTTCGTCGAAAACGGCCGCCATTTTGAAAAAAATGCGAAAATCAAAAAACTAAAAAATACCTCCTTCTTGAATTATTTTTAAGTATTTTTGTGCAAAATTTCAGAAAAATTCGCCTGTAAACAAAAAAGATAAAAATGTGGACGACGACGTCGTCGTCCGACGACGGACGACGACGACGGACGACGGACGCAACGCCATGCCAATAGGTTATCGGACCATAGGTCCGGTAACCTAAAAATGGCACCTGAAATATGGAATCAAACACCCGAAACACTTTATATAGATGCCACTCATCAGACACTAGTAACAAAGTCTTGTTTCTCCTCGCGCTTCAGGCGGGCCACTTTGCGGGGGTATATCGATCAATGAGGGCGGGCCTGAACCTCTTTGACTGCGGGCCATATGCTGCATGTACAAGTCACGTCGATACTCCAACACCAACGAGGTACGTGGTGAGAAATGGAACAGGCAGACGACTGACATCACAAAGCTACCTCCATGCCATGACAGTGCCATACTGCACATAAAGAGAGCAAATTTTCAAACTGCCATCTGGAAGAGAAGTCTGAAAAGTATGATTGAAGCTCCTTCACCACATGGCCATGGCTGGGTTGTTCACGGGCGCCACATTTCCATTTCATGGATGTCACAACCAAGGGCACCCAGCAAAGTGCTGGACACTGTGAAATGTGCCTGCAAGTCCTCGACCCCCTGCAGCACAAAAAGATGCAAATGTCGACAGCAGGGTCGCCCATGCATGACAATCTGCATGTGTGGCGATGACTGCTGCAATGCTGAAGATGTCAGAATGAGTGATGAAAGTGACATTGAAGTGTGAGCGATGAAAGTGATGAATGAACTCAACCACATGTGTATCTGTAACTGGGAATCAGGTTTTTGTTTTTAAAAACAGTTTGAAAATGTTTTTGTTCGACACATACAGTATTAAATATCAAGTCAAAAAAATGTGCCACAAGAACTTAGAAACGAGTTCAGCAAGTAGTTTAGTGTTTGACGTGTGATCATTGTTCCACTTTTTCTTTTTATGTACCGATATTGAATATGCATTGAATAAACTGTTGATGGTGTTTTAATTGAATCGTTTTGTGTGAAATAGTAATGGCTAGTTATGAATAGTTCAGCTACATTTAGGATAAGACTTCCTCCGCAAATCGCTATTTCTGACGTACAAATACCAGTTAAGTGCATTTTTCCATTGAAATAATACATATATGTTAGTGAATTGTATTTTTTTGGATTCCTCAACCCTTAAAACCTAGGAAAGGACACCAAGATCACACTTCTAGAACGCATAGGGGCAGAGAAAAACCCAAAATTGAGTTTTCGATCAGACGTGGCGGCCATCTTGGAAAATGTCGTTTTTTTCATTATTTGGACACTTTTTCAGAGGGTTACCCGGTCTAATATTTTTCCTGACATAAAAACCTAGAGAATGACACCAAGAAACCTAATATGCCCGATTTGGCAACGAAAACCTATTTTAGAGGTCTCCTGGAAAATAGCCTAAGGACTACTAGTCTCTAATCTCAATATCAAGTGAGATATTAGGCATAATGTGTCCCATTATAAAGCATAGGAGAATTTAACATGGGAAAGTCCCATTTGAGCCGAGTTTGGGCCAAAATGGCCCACTTCGAGCGATTCAAGCGCAACGAAATTTATAGATATCATAGGAGTACATATGAGGAGTGTTATTTATCAAAAAGAAAAAAAGTTACTGAACAGATTTTGAGAAAATGGCCGCCAAAGTCCAAAATCAGGCATTTTTCGTCGAAAACGGCTGCCATTTTGAAAAAAATGCGAAAATCAAAAAACTAAAAAATACCTCCTTCTTGAATTATTTTTAAGTATTTTTGTGCAAAATTTCAGAAAAATTCGCCTGTAAACAAAAAAGATAAAAATGTGGACGACGACGTCGTCATCCGACGACGGACGACGACGGACGACGACGACGGACGACGGACGCAACGCCATGCCAATAGGTTATCGGACCATAGGTCCGGTAACCTAAAAATGGCACCTGAAATATGGAATCAAACACCCGAAACACTTTATATAGATGCCACTCATCAGACACTAGTAACAAAGTCTTGTTTCTCCTCGCGCTTCAGGCGGGCCACTTTGCGGGGGTATATCGATCAATGAGGGCGGGCCTGAACCTCTTTGACTGCGCGCGGGGGGGGGGGGGGGGGAAAGGAGGGTGACGCTAGCGCGCCCGGCGCACGAGCGCACGCGACACTGGGCGGGACACATCATAAACATATATGTATGTACAGTCATTAGTATATGGAAAAAATTAGCCCAAGGGCTAAGAAAGGTTACCGGACAATATATATTTTAGATATTAGTATTTTGTCCCGTGACCTTTAAAAAACATCATGGGTCAATTCAAGGACACGATAATATTCGGCATATGTCATTTCTAGTATGTCCACAATTAATTCCTAAGCTGTGAAGTCAATAATAAGCGAGATATTAGCCATTATGTCCTGTGACCTTGAAAATGAGGTCAAAGGTCGAATTCAAGGTCATAGCAATATTCAGCATATATCATTTCCTATATGTTCATAATTGATTCCTAAGCTGTAAAGTCCATAATGAGCAAGCTATTAGCCATTTTGTCCTGTGATCTTGGAAATTAGGTCAAAGGTGAAGTTCAAGGTCATGACAATGTTCAGAATATATCATTTTCTATATGTCCCCAATTGATTGCTAAGCTGTAAAGTCGATAAAAAGCGAGATATTACCCATTTCGTTCTCTGACCTTGAAAATGAGGTCAAAGGTCAAATTCAAGGTCATAGCAATATTCAGCATATATCATTTCCTATATGTTCATAATTGATTCCTAAGCTGTAAAATCGATAATAAGCGAGATATTAGCTATTTTGTCCTGCGACCTTGAAAAGGAGGTCAAAGGTCAAATTCAAGGTCATGACAATAATCTGCATATATCATTTCCTATAAGTTCATAATTGATTCCTACACTGTAAAGTCAATAATAAGCAAGATATTAGCCATTTTCTGCTTTGACCTTGAAACTGAGGTCAGAAGTCAAATTCAAGGTCACGAGAATATTCAGCATATATCATTTCCTATATGTCCACAATTGATCCCTAAGCTGTAAAATCGATAATAAGGGAGATATTAGCCATTCTGTGGTGTGACCTTGAAAATGAGGTCAAAGGTCAAATTCAAGGTCATCAGAATATTCGGCATATATCATTTCCTATATGTCCACAATTGGTTCCTAAGCTGTAAAGTCGTTAATAAGCAAGATATTAGACATTTTGTGCTCTGACCTTGAAACCGAGGTCAGAGGTCAAATTCAAGACCCTGAGAATATTCAGCATATATCATTTCCTATATGTGCACAATTGATTCCTAGTCTCTAATCTCAATATTAAGTGAGATATTAGGCTTAATGTGTCCCATTGTAAAGCATAGGAGAATTTAACATGGGAGAGTCCCATTTGGGCCGAGTTTGGGCCCAAAATGGCCTACTTCGAGCGATTCAAGGGCAACGAAATGTATACGTGTCACAGGGGTACATAAGAGGAGTGTTATGCATTGATAAGAAAAATAGTTACTGAACGGATTCTGAGAAAACGACCGTCAAAGTCCAAAATTGGCCATTTTTCGACGAAAATGGCCCTCTGACCTTGAAACCGAGGTCAGAGGTCAAATTCAAGGTCACCAGAATATTCAGGATATATCATTTCCTATATGTGCACAATTGATTCCTAGTCTCTAATCTCAATATTAAGTGAGATATTAGGCTTAATTTTGTCCCATTATAAAGCATAGGAGAATTTAACATGGGAGAGTCCCATTTGGGCCGAGTTTGGGCCCAAAATGGCCCACTTCGAGCGATTCAAGGGCAACGAAATTTATACATGTCACAGGGGCACATAAGAGGAGTGTTATGCATCAATAAGAAAAAAAGTTACTGATAAGATTTTGAGAAAATGACTGTCAAAGTCCAAAATTGGCCATTTTTCGACGAAAACGGCCGCCATTTTGAAAAAAATTGGAAAATCAGAAAACTAAAAAAAACCTTCCTTGGAAATATTTTTAGGTATTTTTGTGCAAAATTTCAGAAATATTCCATCATAAACTTTAAAGATAAAAATGTGAACGGACGGACGGACGGACGACGGACGACGGACGACGGACGACGGACGCCGGACGCAACGCCATGGCAATAGGTTATCGGACCAAAGGTCCGGTAACCTAAAAACAATCCCTTTTTGTATCAAAGATCAAAGATCAACTATTGATCCATAAATGTGCATTATTCTCTGAAACTACAGCAATACAATTTTACAGTATTCTGATATCATATCACATCATTCCGAAATTCATTCACAGTTTACAAACCATGACCATTGTAACGGTCAGCATTTGTGAGATGTAATGTTTCCTGTGGGAGCATTTCAACAACTCTGGAACAAATATCTTGTCACAATCATGAAATTGTCCAGTACATACAAATGTAGGAAAACTATGATTCAATGTACAAATCGCCTGACTGACCACAAGTTGTGCAGGAATATCACAGAATATGGCATCAAATGACAATACCACACCCAACTGTAACATTAATTTTCCCTGGATCCCTCCAAACTGCGTCAAAATAATAATTCTCTCCACTTCGCTACCACTTGCCCAGAAACACTCCCAGAATCACCCCCGAAACATCACCCCTGTGACTGCTATTTAATCTCTGCAATGAGACAAATCGTTTGGATCGACTCTTTGGTCCCTAGCGACAGTAACCGTGGTGATCCTGCCTGTAACCATGGTGATCAAGCACTGTTTTATGACATCCGAGTGTGGCTCACAAGCAGTCGTCTTTTGTGTCTGACGATAATGTCCATATTTGTGGGCGATAAAAGTGTGACAAAATACGGCAGAATTCCATGGAAATCCCCTGAGATTTATTGTAAAAGCCACTGAAAGCCATTCTATTTTTTCATCTTTCCTGGGATCTTGGAGTTGTTTCAAGCCTCTTTTTTTTTACAGCACTTGCACTGTAATTCACAGGAATCTTCTAAAACAGGTTTTCACAATAAAAAACAGCATATTATATTCAAAAGTAATATAATTATGTACAAATTTCTGGGCATTTAGGTTCATCGGCATTCAGCAATTCCCTGACATCAATTCCACAACAATTAACAGATTAAACGTGCTACAAAACAATCAGTGTTTATCTCACTAACCCCTATCACCCGTCCTTATCACAAGCCTAAAATATCGATCAGTTTCCTATAAATCTTCATACATCTGATAAAACACGAAAACGGAATACAGAAACAGAACCAACAGCGACAAATCGTCTGAAATCCAATCAAAGTGATTGGCTGGAAGCCGTGACCTCCGACATACACAATACGGCCGTCACTTGTACGTTAGGACGAGGGGGCGGAGTTTGGATGGGTAGAGCTTTTTGTGCATGTTCTGAGTGGAATGTTACCATTTTTACTCGTAGACAGGACGTATGTCTTAAATGGGATGGTAGCATTTGACATGGCTAGGTATCAATCAACCTGATTGGTACAATGTCTTTTGATGGCTGTAATCTCAATGCTGACATTTTTTGTGCCCTGGAAAAACATGTGGAAGTCTTTGGCCAGAGCTAAAAACGAAATGTGTCCCAAAAATGTATGCCCATAAATTGTTGCGTGGAGTGTATTGAAACAAAGGAATCAATTCACTCTGATTGTGACAGATTGACCATGATAATTCCCAGTTTGTCCCGACAGGGAGATAATAATGTCACATCAACATCAAGGCCTCGGTATCTGGGAAACATACATCTTTTGTGGGTTGTAGAACCTGGCGAATGTAGCCATTTGTATCAAAGCAGCCAAAACAGCGCAAAAGCCTGGAAGATTAAATGTGATTAAATGGAATCAGATATTACGCAAGGTCAAAGGATTGGTAATATATATTTCCGTATTACTGAAGTTATCTTATCCTAAGGAAACATTTTTTGCTCCTTATTATCTGCTTCTCATTAAGCTGACAAATGTCTTGATTCAAGTGGAGAAATTCAGACAATGCTTAATTAAGACTACAAATATATAGAATAATCCTCCAATTCTACCTGATATAAGTTGTCTTGCATTCTTAGATATCAATAGAAACAGTTCGACAGTTACTGTTTTGACACAAAAATAGTCAGGGAAATTACATTGTACTGAAATTTGTTAAAACATATTCTTCGAAAACCTATTTATAAACTTTGCTATCGTAATAACCACAAGATTCAGAGTGATTCCACAAGACATCAATTTCTATCAAGAAGTTGAAATGTCAAGTCCACCGATAAAATGTGAATCTCACGTCGCAGACAGAAAACAATTTCCGCGCTGTCTGTGAGGCCTGACAATGTGTTATAAATGGAAAGAACGTGACAATATATAGCCGATTTGACATTATTGTCACCAGGGGAGTGAAGGACTTGAACTTACAGGATATTCCTCATGTATTGGTCAATACCAGGAGCATTACATGGAGGTGTTTGGTGGGAATGCGGCAGACGGTGCTGTAATATGTATGAGTAAGTTACAAGAATAGAATGCCCATCTCCATATTCATTTGTTATCAGACATGCTGCAATATTGCAAAGCACAGCCTACATGTGAAAAGGCCATCACTGTGTCCAAAAATATCGCTGGATTCTCCACCAAAATCACCAAAGAAATGACACAAACTCAGAAGTCATCTGTCATAATTTACGTCACACCGAATTGATAGACATAGTTCATGAAATTAATACAAATGGCCTAAAATATACTACGATACATAATACATAACTTTGAAATTCAAGCAATCACACCAAAAGCCAAATTTCACCGAGTTCACATTGAACCCGCTGACTTTCCTACTGTTGTCAATAAACAAAGCTGACAGCTCGGTGCTAAGGATGACAAGTACAGGTCGTGACAGCTCCATTTAACATCGTCCTCTGTCTGTAGTGACAGCAAGGGTTCAATTCTTATGGTCAACAGATCTGTCTGAGTGTACCCCTTTATGGGTGTTAGGGAGGGATGCTAGCTTTAAATTGAACTAATTGGTAGAAATTCCAGAATTTTGAATTCAATGTACTTGTTCTATTTTGCTTGAACTTTGATGTATTGTGACTCTATATTTCAATCCCAGCACGCATTTCAATATCATTGTTTTGTACCACACCACCATGCCGGCAAGGTTTATTATTCGAGTCACCTGTTCTTAGTGAACACATGAAAAGAAATTACCGACTTGGCATTTCCTGAATCTGACATGAAAGTCAACAACAGGAAAGATACATTTCCCTTTTTGTCTAACTCCTCATTATAAGCTATTAGCTGCGTTTACTTTTCTTTTCTCACCATTGACCAACAGTGACTTGAAACTGTGACATTTGCCTTTTATGTGAGTTCTCTTTAATGAGCATGGCAGTTTTCTTGGGATGCACTTCATGCAAATTTATAGAACGAGACCATTATTCAGTGCATGTTTTTTGTAGGTTTGAATTGCATCAAAGTGTTGAGTTGAGAAATCAGTTTCTACACATGCTAGAAAAGATAATCCCTTGCAGAACAATCATCTTCGACCAGGTCCCCTACACAAACCCATCAATCATTACAACGAGCCAATCAAATCACTGTATGACCCGTATCCCAAAAGTCGCCAAAACTCACCGCGTCTACAATCTTGTGACAACAGAGCAACGGCTGCAGCAGAAATCTGGCCGCTTCCTTGACACGGCCACAGAGGGGCCACAGCTCCATATCACCGTGACAACGGGCGTCTCCCACGGTGATAGACAACAGATACCACACAGAAACACGTCACACACAACATATCCTACATTGGACGACTTAATTTTGTTTTTGATAATCCGAATGCATTTGTATTCAATTTATGTAATGTGCAATGCAACTGCCATTTGCAGCCAGGAAAGAACTTTTTATCCATTTTGTATTCTCATTTTCCAATAAAGCACAATATATAAAACTTTCTGCGATAGTTATCCAACAATGATAGAACACCACAAACGCCTCCTAATGCCAAACAAATCCAACTTTTCAATAAGCGCGACATTTTATATCCAAGCACAGCCGCGTATCCCACAATGCACCACTACTGCCGGTAAGAACTGCATCTTTTGTCTTCCTGTGACTTATCCGTGGCCAGCTAACTGCTAAATGTGAGACGTACAGTAGCCCCGCCACAGTCAGCGATATATCCGTGACACAAGTCGTCTCTTGCACTGGAAGCCACGCGGGGTGAAGTTCAACCACGAGACGGCTCCTCTAGAGACGACTACAAGCTGATTGGTCGATACCCTGCTTGTGAATTGTCACCGTGGGAACTGCTGCCTTTTTCCAGCGAGGTCCAAGCCACGAACGAAACAATCAGGGGACGATCTGTGAGCCATTACTTTCTCTTTGTAGAGAAATCGTGAGTCACACTTTTCCCCAACAAAATGTGCAGTGAATCTCCACCTCGTAAAATCTCCACCTTCGCCTTTCACTCGGACCCAGTTAACTTTATAAAGCCAGGTTTTAACTGTCGCAGGATTGCGGCCCTTGGATGATCCTGTGTTGACTCAAGAGTCCTTAAGTTAATTAGAGCAAGGTTTTTCCTCCAGTTTCCGGAGATTTTCCGAGGGGTTCACAGTCTGTGACACCGAGCGAGTCGTCTATCGTAAAACACACAGCGCCCTTGTAGAATCTGACGAGTCACTCACAGACAGAATGGGGAAATCTAAGTCGGGACACAGACATCTACCGTGTCAACACAAAAGTGTGAAAACACTGGATGATTCTGTTTTGTTATGATAACTGTTCAGAGGCAGTATTGGATCTTATTTGGTCATGAGCAAAAATTTATTGGAGCCAATCCATTGTAGTTAACCTAATATGCTTTGGACCACAAAAAAAACAGATTAATTAGATGGAAGAGGAAAGTGATGGGCCTGTTTAAACGGTTTGAAATATTGAAAGCCATTAATTTCTATGAATATAGATCTATTTCTATCAAATGATGAACACTATTCCCCGCAAAAACAATACACATTTTACAGAAATTTCCACTGAAATATTGATCTACCAATTAACAGTTTTTACTGAAACTAATGTGGAACAACAGTATTCCAATATACCACATCTCTTCCGAAATTGTCACAAATTCCATGCTATCAGAAAGCAAGTACCAGCAGTTGTGTGATGTAATATTTCCTGTGGGATCATTTCAACAACTCTAGAACGAATAGCTGTCACAACCACGGATTGTCCGGTACATAAAAATGTGGGAAAACTAACTGATTTAATGTATGATTTGCCTGACTGACCACAAGTTGTGCAGGAATATCACAGAATATGGCATCAAATGACAATACCACATCCAACTGTAACATTAATTTCCCCTGTATCCCTCCAAACTTCCTCCAAAATAATGCTTCTCCCCACTTCCCTACCACTTGCCCAAAAACACTTCCAGAATCACTCCCCAAAAAATCACCCCTGTGACTGCTATTCAATCTCTGCAATGAGACAACACGTTTGGATTGACTCTTTGGTCCCTAGCGACAGTAACCATGGTGATCCTGCCTGTAACCATGCCTGTAACCACAACAATTAGCAGATTAAATATGCCACAATAAATCAATTTGATATCACTACCCCCTATCACACATCCTTATCACCTCACAAGCCTAAAACATCGATCAGCATCCTATAACTCTTCATACATCTGATAAAACACAGAAACAAAACCAACAGCGACAAATCGTCTGAAATCCAATCAATGTGATTGGCTGGAAGCCGTGACCTCCAACAGCCACAATACGGCTGTCAATTGTACGTTTTGGACGAAGGGGTGGAGTTTGGATGGGTAGTGCTTTTTGTACATGTTTTGAGTGAAATGTTACCATTTTTACTCATAGATAGGGGTATGTCTTAAATGGGATGGTAGCGTTTGACATGCCTAGGTATAAATCAACCTGATTGGTGTCATGTCTTTTGATGAATGTATTTCGGACGCTGACATTTTGTCATCATCAATTGGGAAAACATACCTGTGGAATTGTTCGGCCCGAGATAAACACAAAAAGTGTCCCCCAAAATGATTTGGGTGACTATTGACAGGATAAAAGCTGAATACTTGGGATGGAAAGCTGAAGGAGGGGTGGGGGATTTAGGAGGTAGGGGAGAATAGGGAAGGGTGGATATCTTGTTTGTAGTATGCTAAGTCAGTGACACTGATCAGTTTAAGGTAGTCCGCTCCAAACAGTGAGGGGAGGGGGTCAATGAGTTTTTCAAAATAAATGATGTATTAACAAAATCTAGAGCTTCAAAATGACATATTTTATAGAGTAACTGATCAGCACCCTAAAACTGAAAAGAAAATAGGGGGTCACCGTATCCGTTCTCTTGGAAAACAAGATGTAAGATGTGAATATGTGCAAAAAAATGTGTAAGAATACCATAAATTAGGTCATTTTAGTAAATGTTCGTGATTTTTTATCGAATATGTCGAAGAAACCAGCACGGTGACCCCCTATTTTCTTTTCATTATTAGAATGCTGATCAGTTACTCTATAAAATATTTTATTTTGAAGAGATAAAATTCAAGATATAACTCCTAAATTTTGATTTTTCATTACCTCCCTGTTTGTAGCGGACTACGTTAAGGAGATAAAGTTGTTTGACCTTGAGACCTGATGGAGGGGCTGGAAGGGGCGAGATGGGATTTAGTCTGTCAATGGACCAGTGCCTTCCATTGTACAACTAGCTTGATGGTGCTATAACATTACCACACCCATTTTATAAAATTCATTCTATAGAGTTCTTTTTTTTTCTAATGAAGCAGAACAAAATAGCATCATAACATTGTGCTACAAAACCTCAAACTAACTGTAGCCAATAATTCTCCCTTGCACTGAAGACTTTTCGGCCCAAGTACCATACACTGCTCCTTAATACTACTCGTCCACTGAAAGCATACCATTTAATCCGTCTCGTACCTTTTTAATCCTTATTGAATTTAGAGGAAGGCGCAGGATATGATACTTGGGCCGACTTCTCCTGAAGACTCAATAACGTAGGATTTCTGATACCATGAAATATATTCTATCAAAAGACATTCCCTGAGATAGATCTCTTAAGCTGATATGAGCAATGGAGAAATCTTTCCGACATTTATCGTATTCATGGCCACGACTCTCGTTGGAAGAGAAAAGTCCCGAGATAATCCAAATCTGTTAGTTTCAAGCGACATCGAACCACACAAAAAACCCAAGTATTTTAGACGAGACTGGGTGACAGCGGACGGTTGCCGATGGAAACGGGTGAACAATGACAGAAGTCGTCCCAGGAATATGTCCTGATGTTTGTTCTGGTGTCGTAGAGACGGGGAATTTGTCAGATGTCAAATCTAAAACTACAAGACTCAGTCTGTATAGTTCAGGGTTTTCCTTTCTGTGTTTGTTCTTTTCCGTTGCTTTTGCTTGAGTTTGATTGACCAAAGCAAATATCTGAAGGGATTTCTATTTACAGTAATCTGACATCTGAATCACCAAACAAATTTTATATAAAGTTTGGTTTCTATATAGGTCTATCAAAAATCTGATGATATGGGTCATAGTAATATTACAATTCTTATAACTGGACAATTGTCATTAAACTTGATAATTTTTCACTACAATTAGATAATATTTCAAATTCAATTCTATCAGACTTGATGTCAATGACTGGCCATTTATGGGCTTTTCTCTTCATTCATTTCTATCTAATTTCCAATTTTACCAAAGTCACTGTCGGAACCCGACTACCGTAACGTCACGTTACGGTAGTCATTAAGATGGCGGAAGGTATGTCGATTCGTTTTTGTCCCCTATCAATTTTTCTTGATAAGTTGTGCGATACAGTATCAAATTGGAACAATTTTGAAGCCACGAAGTGTATGCAGTTATCAGGCCCACTAGAGTAGCCAGAGCAGCGACAGTATGTGTGATATTCGTTCGATAAGAAAACAATGACGACTACCGTAACGTCTGGTGATATCAGAGTAGTGACTACCGTAACGCGAACGGCCGACAACCGTAACGTTGCAAACCAAGCAGATCATTGATGTGCTATTTTGTTTCATATACTAATTCTCCACAACAAATATCTCGTTTTCTTTTGTGGGTATACAACTGCCAGGTTGTGTATCTGTTGCCAGTATTATATCGTTCATGTAGGGCTACATAGGCAGTCCCACTGTTGCAAATAATTATATGTATAATCCTATTTAATTGCAGGGCACGTATCGAATAGCAATGGATATATATAGTTGCAATGTTATATAGCCCTTTATCAATATATAGTTAATATTATATAGCCCTTTATCAATAACTATACAGACCTTGTAAGTAACAGCTCCTTGTTTGTCGTTGACTGATGTGTTCATGGATCAGGAGCTCGGAATTCGGATTTGGACTTGATTGCCTGGAATTTATGCCTGCTTCGCATCTTGATTTTGTGGAATCTATAGCAATTATCTGGTCATAACTCTCGTAGTTTAAAATTTTGTGGTCAACGTAAGGTATTAGTGTAATGAATATGCGAACATCCGAATTTTCAAGTTGTTACTCCAAAATAGGCATAGGGTTTATGTGCGTGAATTTGATTTGTAGATCATCGCAGCAACTTTTACAGCGGACGGTTTGAATATAGATACCATTTTGTTATATATATATATTTTTTTTTTGTCATTTGTTCTGCATCTGGAACCCATCTCTGTAATGATCAAAACGATTGTTGTTTAATTTTATGTGCGTATTGGCCAAATCACAGTAGTGACGTTACGGTAGTCCTAAGCCGCCGATCGGTCACGTTACGGTAATCGGACTGAAACGTTACGGTAGTCAATAGCAAATCTTATCAACGACTTTTCTCCCGAAAATGCCGTTGCAGCCTATTCTGCATGACAATATATATATTCTAACTGTCACATACTATATGTCTGTGGAATAGTTCGAGTCAGTATATTATTGTTAGCAAGAAAACAGCAGACAATTAAACGAATCGATTTACCTTGCGCCATCTTCATGACTACCGTAACGTGACGTTACGGTAGTCGGGTTCCGACAGTGAAAGTCTGCAACACCCCATTCTCTGTCTAACAAATCAATCAATCCCACTTTGATTGTTACAGATCAACGATGATAATTCCCGACAACGACTAAATTGTCGCCTTGATCTCACTGTCGTGGTGTCTGATACAGCTTCAGTAGGTTGTCGCCTGATAGCTGACGGATGTCACTTTGGGGATGAGGGATTTGTAGTGTGGAGGCCAACATGGGAATCACAGTGGTTTGTAGTGAAGGGGCCAAAAGAGGCAATCGTGGAACATAGCTAAGGGGAAAAGGACATAGAATATATCATTTTGTAATTGCTGCTGTTATCTGCTGGGAGATGTTTTTCTTGTTATCTGCCTCTAATTAAGCTGACAAGTGTCCTGAATTCTACTGGGGAAACTTTCGACAAAGTTGAGGTCTACAGATTCCCGATATTCAGACCAGACTACTACATTCACATCTGATATTAATGTAAGTTAATATGGGATACACTCTGAAATTTATGGTACCGTATTTATTCAATTAGTGCGAACAGCTAAAAATAATTAAATTTTGAAATGTTCGAATTATTAGATTCACGATAAAACCGTCCGTCAAAACGAAAAATTAGGCCAAGGGCCAAAGATAGGTTATCGGACAATGTTTAATATTTTAGGTATTAGCCAGGTCACTGGTTGAATTCAAGGTCAAGAGAATATTCAGCATATATAACATTAAGCATATATCATGTCCACAGTTGATTGCTAAGCTGTAAGTTCAATAATCAGAGATATTAGCAATTTTATGCTGTAGCCTTGAAAATGAAGGGGCAAAAGTCAAATTCAAGGTCATCAAAATATTCAGTGTATATCATTTTCTATATCATGTATATCATGTCCACAATTGATTCCCAAGCCATACAGTCAATAGAGGAGCAAGATGAGCCAGTTTGTCCTTGGACATTGGAAATGAGGTCAGAGGTCAAATTCAAGGTCACGAGAATATTCAGCATATATCATTTCCTATATGTCCACAATTGATTCCTAAGCTGTAAAATCGATAATAAGTGAGATATTAGCCATTTTGTCCTGTGACCTTGAAAATGAGGTCAAAGGTCAAATTCAAGGTCATGACAATAATCTGCATATATCATTTCCTATATGTTCATGATTGATTGCTAAGCTGTAAAGTCGATAACAAGCGAGATATTAGCCATTTTGTCCTGTGACCTTGAAAATGAGGTCGAAGGTCAAATTCAAGATCATCAGAATATTCAGCATATATCATTTCCTATATGTCCACAATTGATTCCTAAGCTGTAGAGTCGATAATAAGCGAGATATAAGCCATTTTGTGCTCTGACCTTGAAACTGAGGTCAGAGGTCAAATTCAAGGTCACGAGAATATTCAGAATATATCATTTCCTATATGTCCACAATTGATTCCTAAGCTGTAGAGTCGATAATAAGCGAGACATAAGCCATTTTGTGCTCTGACCTTGAAAGTGAGGTCAGAGGTCAAATTCAAGGTCACGAGAATATTCAGCATATATCATTTCCTATAGGTCCACAATTGACTCCTAGTCTCTAATCTCAATATCAAGTGAGATATTAGGCATAATGTGTCCCATTATAAAGCATAGGAGAATTTAACATGGGAAAGTCCCATTTGAGCCGAGTTTGGGCCAAAATGGCCCACTTCGAGCGATTCAAGCGCAACGAAATTTATAGACATCATAGGAGTACATATGAGGAGTGTTATTTATCAAAAAGAAAAAAAGTTACTGAACAGATTTTGAGAAAATGGTCGCCAAAGTCCAAAATCAGGCATTTTTCGTCGAAAACGGCCGCCATTTTGAAAAAAATGCGAAAATCAAAAAACTAAAAAATACCTCCTTCTTGAATTATTTTTAAGTATTTTTGTGCAAAATTTCAGAAAAATTCGCCTGTAAAAAAATTAGCCCAAGGGCTAAGAAAGGTTACCGGACAATATACATTTTAGATATTAGCCTTTTTTTGTCCAGTGACCTTGAAAATAAAGTCACTGATAAATTCAAGGTCATGAAATTTTCAACAAATATATCACTTCTAGTATGTCCACAATAAATTCCTAAGCTGTAAAGTCGATAATAAGTGAGACATTAGCCATTCTGTGATGTGACCTTGAAAATGAGGTCAAAGTTCAAGTTCAAGGCTATGAAAATATTCAGTATATATCATTCCTCTATATTCGCAATTGATTCCTATGCTGTAAATGTAAGTATCAATCTATTACCACCAATACAATCAGATTTTGATGATGCCAATAAGAAACGTAAAATACTACATTTTGCAATAGAAACAAACAAAGCCCGACCAAATAGTTTATCCAAAGACACACTGGCGTTTTCAGGGGCAGACAATGTGTTAAATGTAGTTGTTTCTACTGTACACCAGATGGAATTAGTATACAACTGCCCAACAACCTATGAAAATAATTTAGAAATCCGAATCTAACCCCATGGAATAGATACGTGACAAGTACAAAAGTACCCAATCACAAGCCCGAAGGCTACTGAGTTGATGGTATCCTCGGGGACAGATTTAACGTCCGCCAGCAGTGACACCGACTCAGTGGTACAAATGTAAGTATCAATCTATTACCACCAATACAATCAAATTTTGATGATGACAATAAGAAAGGTAAAATACAACATTTTGCAATAGAAACAAAGCCCGACCAAATAGTTTATCCAAAGACACACTGGCGTCATCAGGGGCAGATGTAAAGATGATAATAAGCGACATATTAGCCATTTTGTTCTCTGACCTTGAAAATGAGATCAAAGGTCAAATTCTAGATCACCAAAATATTCAGCATACATCATTTCCTATATGTTCACTATGGACCCCTAAGCTGTAAATTTGATAATAAGCGAGATATAAGCCATTTTGTATTCTGACCTTGAAAATAAAATGACTAACCTTGAAATTTAGGTCAAGGGTCAAATTCAAGGTCACTAGAATATTCAGCATATATCATTTCCTATATGTTCACAATTGATTCCTAAGCTGCAAAGTCGCTAATAAGCAAGATATTGGCCATTTTGTCCTGTGACCTTGAAAATGAGGTCAAAGGTCAAATTCAAGGTCACGAGAATATTCAGCATATATCATTTCCTATATGTTCACAATTGATTCCTAAGCCGTAAAGTCGATAATAAGCGAGATATTAGCAATTTTGTCCTGTGACCTTGGAAATGAGGTCAAAGGTCAAATTCAAGGTCACGAGAATATTCAGCATATATCATTTCCTATATGTTCACAATTGACTCCTAAGCCGTAAAGTCGATAATAAGCGAGATATTAGCAATTTTGTGCTATGACCTTGAAAATGAGGTCAAAGGTCAAATTTGAGGTCATCAGAATATTCAGCGTATATCCTTTCCTGTATGTCCATATTTGATTCCTAAGCTGTAAAGTCGATAATAAGCGAGATATTAGCCATTTTGTCCCGTGACCTTGAAAATGAGGTCAAAGGTCAAATTCAAGGTCACGTGAATATTCAGCATATATCATTTCCTACATGTCCACAATTGATCACTAAGCTGTAAAATCGATAATAAGTGAGATATTAGCCATTTTGTCCCGTGACCTTGAAAATGAGGTCGAAGGTCAAATTCAAGGTCATGACAATAATCTGCATATATCATTTCCTATATGTTCATAATTGATTCCTAAGCTGTAAAGTCGATAAGAAGTGAGATATTAGCCATTTTGTCCTGTGACCTTGAAAATGAGGTCAAAGGTCAAATTCAAGGTCATCAGAATATTCAGTATATATCATTTCTTATATGTCCACAATTGATTCCTAAGCTGTAAAGTCGATAATAAGCGAGATATTAGCCATTTTGTTCTTTGACCTTGAAACTGAGGTCAGAGGTCAAACTCAAGGTCACGAGAATATTCAGCATATATCATTTCCTATATGTCCACAATTGATTCCTAGTCTCTAATCTCAATATTAAGTGAGATATAAGGCATAATGTGTCCCATTATAAAGCATAGGAAAATTTAACATGGGAAAGTCCCATTTGGGCCAAGTTTGGCCCAAAATGGCCCACTTCGAGCGATTCAAGCGCAACGAAACTTATACACATCACAGGAGTACATATGAGGAGTGTTGTGTATCAAAAAGAAAAAAAGTTACTGAACAGTTTTTGAGAAAATGGCCGCCAAAGTCCAAAATCAGGCATTTTTCGTCGAAAACGGCCGCCATTTTGAAAAAAATGCGAAAATCGAAAAACAAAAAAAAACCTTACCTTGAAATATTTTTAGGTATTTTTGTGCAAAATTTCATAAAGATTCGATCATATACTTTAAAGATAAAAATGTGAACGGACGACGGACGGACGGACGGACGGACGGACGGACGACGGACGACGGACGCAACGCCATGCCAATAGGTTATCGGACCATAGGTCCGGTAACCTAAAAAAAGATAAAAATGTGGACGACGACGACGACGGACGACGACGACGGACGCAACGCCATGCCAATAGGTTATCGGACCATAGGTCCGGTAACCTAAAAAAATCCCAAAGACTGTAGCCAATAACAGAATTCTCCCTGGCACTGAATGAGACTTTTCCCAAAGACTCAATAACGTAGGATTTCTGATACCATGAAATCTTTTCTCTCTATCAGAAGACATTTCCAAAGATAGATCTCTGAGCTGATATGAGCAGTGAAGAAATCTTTCGGACATTCATCGTATTCATGGCCACGACTCTCGTTGGAAGGGAAAAGTCCCGAGATAATCCAAATCTGTTAGTTTCAAGCGACATCGAACCACACAAAAATCTGAATGGGTGACAGCGGATGGTTGCCAATGGAAACGGGTGAACAATGACAGAAGTCGTCCCGGATATGACGTGGAATATGTCCTGATGTTTGTTCTGGTGTCGTAGAGACGGGAATTTGTCAGATGTCAAATCTAAAACTACAAGACTCAGTCTGTATAGTTCAGGTTTGCCTTTCTGTGTTTGTTCTTTTCCGTGGCCTTTAGTTGAGTCTGATTGACCATAACAAATATCTGAAGAGATTTCTATTTACAGTAATCTGACATTGAAATGATCAGATACATGAATTTTATACAAACTTTGATTTCTAGAACTATTAATATTGTTTAATGATAACAATTTTATGATCAGGGCCATATAGAAATATAACAATTTTGATAACTGTACGATTGTCATCAAACCTGTTTATTTTTGACTGTCAGGCTATGTGTGAAAGACTGGCCATTTTATGGGCTTTTCTCTCTATTCGTTTCTCATCGAATCTTCAATTTTACCGGAAGAGTCTGCAATATCCCTTTCTCTGTCTAACAAATCGATCAATCCCACTTTGATTGTGACAGATCAACGATGATAATTCCCGACACAACGACAAAATTGTCGCCTTGATCTCACGGCTGCGGTGTCTGATACATCTTCAGTAGGTTGTCGCCTGATAGCTGACGGATGTCACTTTGGGGACAAGAATCGTAGCGTGGAGGCCAACACGAGAGTCACAGTGATTTGTAGTGAAGGGGCCAAAAGAGGCAATCGTGGAACTTAGCTAAAGTGAATAGGACATAAAATAGATCATTTTGTAATTGCCGGTGTTATCTGATGGGAGATGTTTTTCTTGTTATCTGCCCCTAATTAAGCTGACAAATGTCCTGAATACTACCGGGGGAAACTTTGCACAAAGTTGAGCTATACAGATTCCCGTTTTTCACACCAGACTACTACATTCACATCTGATATAAATGTAAGTTATGCGATACTCTGAAATTTATGGTATCTTCCTTGAATTTTTTTTTTTTTCTTCTCAGAATTCTGCTATCATAATAACCCCCAGACCTGGAATGATTCCACAAGACATCAATTTCCATCAAGAAGTTGAAATGTCAAGTCCACCAATAAAATGTGAATCTCACGTCACAGACACAAAACAATTTCCGCGCTGTCTGTGAGGTCTGACAATGTGTTATAAATGGAGAGAACGTGGCAATATATAGCCGACTTGACATTATTGTCACCAGGGGAGTGAAGGACTTGAACTTACAGGATATTCCTCATGTATTGGTCAATACCAGGAGCATTACATGGAGGTGTTTGGTCAATACCTGGAGCATTACATGGAGGTGTTTGGTCAATAACTGGAGCATTACATGGAGGTGTTTGCTGGGAATGCGGTAGACGGTGCTGTAATGTGTAGGTTACAGGAATTGAATGCCCATTTCCATATTCATTTAGTATCAGACCTGCTGTAATATTGCACAGCCTACAAGTGAAAAGGCCATCAAAGTGTCCATAGCTATTGCCGGATTCTCCACCAAAATCACCAAAGAAATGACACCAACTCAGAAGTCATAATTTAGGTCACACTGATTTGATAGACATAGTTCATGAAAATAATACAAATGGTCTATAATATACTGCGATACATCACACATATATTACTTTGAAATTCAAGCAATCACACCAACATCCAAATTTTACCGATTTCACATTGAACCCACTGACTTTCCTACAGTTGTGAACAAACAAAGCTGACAGCTCGGTGCTAAGGATGACAAGTACAGGTCGTGACAGCTCCATTTACCATCGTCCTCTGTCTGTAGGAGATTGACGATTCTGTCCTTACGGTCCACAGATCTGTCCGAGTTGGACATTATATAGGTGTCAGGGAGAGATGCTGTCTTTAAACTGGACTAATTGGGGGTAATATCCACAAGCCACCTTGAATTCAATGTACTTGTTCCATTTTTGCTTGATCTTTTAATAATAATAAGTCTTTTAAAAAGTTTTTTAATAATATGTATATTTTAGATTTAAGAATAACTAGACGCTTCCAGTCGCCTACAACCGCTTGGGTGTATCCCCCGTAGCCCCATCATCCCCGTCGCCCCAAATACTACTGATAAGCGTGAAAAACTAGAGCAAGGGCTAAAATGATTACCAGAGAAGTGTAAAATCCTAACACGCTCAAGCCAAAACTTTTTTTTTCCCACAAGAGATTGCCGCATTGACCTTTCAAAGTCATTGAAGGTCAAATTCAAGGTCACCACTGAAATCAGTGCATATGAATCTCCATTTCAGCATGTTCGATAATATAACGAAATTACAGCCAGATCAAAGTCTTCATGAACAGTTATATTTCAACTCAGAATATTTGACAAACTTGGTTTCAAGTTGAAAATCAAAGCAAAAGTTGATCAAAAGTGCATTTCAAGATGACAAGATTGGAGCCAAATCAAACTTTCACCGTAAGTTATACTTTAACTCATAATATGTGCAAAACTTTGTATCAAGCTGAAATTCAAAGTAAAATTTGACTAAAACTGTATTTCAAGATGACGAAATTGGAGCCAGATCGAACTCTCACCGCAAGTTATAATTTAACTCATAATATGTGCCCAGTAATGAATGTTCCTCACCTTAACTATTTTTAATTGTGCTCAATAATAGACCTAACTAGCCAAATTAATGTCAAATTATTCATTAATATCAATGATACTACACCATAAAATCACTACTGGACACAACCTTTTCTTCATTGATCCCAATAATAAAGTCCCTTACCTTAACTATTTTTACTGTGCTCAATAATAGACCTAACCATGTTAACTAGCAATACTAATGTTAACTTATTCACGAATATCAATGGTACTGCAGCCATAAAGTCAGTACGGGACACAACCTCTACCTTGTTGAGCCCAATAATAAATGTTCCTTTGCCTAACTATTCTTATTGTGGCCAGTAATAAACTTAACTAGTTAAACTAATGTTAAACTATTCAAATTTATGTCAACTTATTCAGTAAAAGTAATCTCTTCACACAAAACCATCAACTGTAAATTTGTACACATGTCCAGTGTGATTTCTTTGCAGATATCAATCAACTGGGTTGATAAGAGATCTCAAACTGGATATTTCACATTGTTGTAATAAGTTATCTCAGGAACTTATTAATATTTATTCAATCTTTCCGAAAAAAAACAATAGGTTTCGTGCCTGAGCATTGCTCAACGAGCCTGTTCAATATTATAGTGATTCCTGTAAAATTACAACTTCTAGAGCGTTCACAAGCCATGGGTGTTGGAATTGCTGATTTTGTCACAAAATGTGTCACCAATCGGCCAATTTGGTTGCTATGGCAACTAAAATCGATGATAGGTGTCGTGATCTCACCATAAGACATGTCCATATAAATTATTATCAAAATCGGTTCAGATTTGCAAGCTGTAGCGCGTTCACAAGAAAGTGTCTGCGGACGCGGACGTGGACGCGGCGCGACGATCGTAAATCTATAGTGTCCTCCGAACTTTGTTCGGGGGATACAATAATCTTAGATGCATTGTGACTCAATATTTCAATCCCAGCATGCATTTTAATATCACTGTTTTATACAACTAAACCATTGCCAGCAGAGGTTTTTCTACTCGAGTAAGCCGTTCTTAGCGATCACATGAAAGGAAATCATCGACTCTGCATTTCCCGAATCTGACATAGAAATCAACAACAGGAAAGGAACATTTCCCTTTTTTCTAACTCCTCATTAAAAGCTGTTAGCCGTGTTAAGTACTGTTAACCTTTCTTTTCTCAATATGTTTGGCTGCATATTGTGCGTATTTATATAATGAAACCAATATTCAGCACACTTTGTGGGTGTAATGGCATCAAAATGTTGAGAAATCAGTCACTACCCATGTTACATGTAGATAATCCCTAGCAGAACAATCACTTTGGACCAGTCCCTGACACAAACCCATCAATCATTACAACGAGCCAATCAAATCACTGTATGACCCGTATCCCAAAAGTCGCCAAAACTCACCGCGTGTACAATCTTGTGACAACAGAGCAACGGTCGCAGCAGAAATCTGGCCGTTTCCTTGACGCGGCCACAGAGGGGCCACAGCTCCATATCACCGTGACAACGGGCGTCTCTCACGGTGACAGATCACAGATACCACGCAGAAACACATCACACACAACATATCCAACATTGGACGACTTAATTATGTCGATAATCCAAGTTCATTTGAATTCAATTTATGTAATGTGCAATGCAACTGCCATTTGCAGTCAGGAAAGAACTTTTTATCCATTTTGTATTCTCATTTTCCAATAAAGCACTACATATCCAAATTTCTGCAACAGTTATCCAACAATGATAAAACACCACAAACGCCTCCTAATGCCAAACAAATCCAACTTTTCAATAAGCTCGACATTTCATATCCAAGCACAGCCGCGTATCCCACGATGCACCACTACTGCCGGTAAGAACTACGTCTGTTGTCTTCCTGTGGCTTATCCGCGGCCAGCTAACTGCTGAATGTGAGGCGTACAGTAGCCCCGCCACAGTCAGCGATATATCCGTGACACAAGTCGTCTCTTGCACTGGAAGCCGCGCGGGGTGAAGTTCAACCATGAGACGGCTCCTTTAGAAACGACTACAAGCTGATTGGTCGATACCCTGCTCGTGAATTGTCACCGTGGGGACTGCTGCCTTTTTCCAGCGGGGTCCAACCCACGAACGAAACAATCGGGGGACAAACTAAGAGCAATTACTTTCCCTCTGTAGAGAAATTGTGAGCTGAACTTTTCCCCCTGACAAAATGTTCAGTGAATCCCTCTTGCTGCCCTCATAAAATCCCCACCTTCGCCTTTCACTCGTACGCAGTTAACTTTATAAAGCCAGGTTTTAACTGTCGCAGGATTGTGGCCCTTGGATGATCCTGTGTTGACTCAAGGATGCTTAAGTTAATCAGAGCAAGGTTTTTGCCCTGGTTTCCGGTGATTTTCCGAAAGGATACAGAGTGTGAGCGACACTGCGCTCTATTGTTAAACAGTGCACATTCTGAGTCTGACGAGTCATTTGGGCACAGAACCGGAAAATCTGACTCGGGACACAGAGGCATATCCCTTGTCAACACAAAAGTGCCAAATAAAAACTTATTATTGTAAGGTTCGGCGACCCCACGATAAAGAGGTATACCCCCTTACTGGAGTGTCGCCGAATGTCTTATAAACCAGGTCCGCACGTTCACGCGTTCACGCTGTATAACCGTGGTGTCACTACTAGGTAGCCACCACGTCATAACGCTACAGTGCTTTCCCCTTTCGGAGAGACCTCGTCCCCGAGGTCAGCTATATCCCACTGCCCAGTCACATCACAGCACTGAAGATCAAGGGCGCCGCAGCTACCCGATTAGGTACACATACTTGGCTGCGATGTGAATCTCAGTGAGGGGATGACCCTGACACGACGCCGAGAGAACCCAGTGGTTCGAAAGGTTCGGCACCAATGTAAGGTTCGGCGACTCCACGATAAAGAGGTATACCCCCTTCCTGGAGTGTGGCCGAATGTCTTATAAACCTGTCCGCACGTTCACACTATAACCGTGGTGTCACTACTAGGTAGCCACCACGTCATAACGCTACATTATGATAAAGCTTCTTTTGCAGCATTGGATCATAACTTGGTTTCCCACAAATATTATTTGGACCCAATGCATTGCAGTTAGCTTAATAAGGCTTTGGATTGCAGAAAACAGAACCAATAAATAGAAGAGAAAAGTAATGAATCCGTTTACCTGGTTCAAATAATTGAAGACCATTATTAATTTCTCTGATTAGATCTATTTCCATCTAATCATGAGCACTATTTTCAGCAAAAACAATAAACCTTTTACAGAAAATTCTACTAGAATATTTATCCATCAATTTACATTATACTTCATTAAAAGTAACATGAACAACAGTATTCCAATATATCGCAATCATTTCTCTAACAGTCAGCAGTTGTGAGATGTAATGTTTCCTGTGGGGGAACATTTAAACAACTATCTTGTCAAAATCATGGAATGTCCCGTGCATAAAAATGTGGGAAAACTATGATTTAATGTATGAATCGCCTGACTGACCACAAGTTGCGCAGTGATATCACAGAATATGGCATCAAATGACAATACCACATCCAACTGTAACATTAGTTTCCCCTGGATCCCTCTAAACTGTGTCAAAATAATATTTCTCTCCACTTCGCTACCACTTGCCCAAAAACACTTCCAGAAACATCACCCCTGTGACTGCTAGTTAATCTCCGCAATGAGACAAATCGTTTGGATTGACTCTTTGTTCCCTAGCGACAGTAACCTAGGTGATCCTGCCTGTAACCATGGTGATCTTGCCCAAAAACACTTCCAGAAACATCACCCCTGTGACTGCTAGTTAATCTCCGCAATGAGACAAATCGTTTGGATTGACTCTTTGTTCCCTAGCGACAGTAACCTAGGTGATCCTGCCTGTAACCATGGTGATCTTGCACTGTTTTATGACATCCGAGTGCGGCTCTCAAACGGTCGTCTTTTGTGTCTGACGATAATGTCCATATTTGTGGGCGATAAAAGTGTGACAAAATACGAGAGAATTCTATGGAAATCCCCTAAGATTTATTGTAGAAGCCACTGAAAGGCATTCTATTTTTTCATCTTTCCTCGGATCATGGAAATGTTTTGAACATTTTTACGGCATTTGCACTGCAATTTATGGGAGTCATTCAAAACAGGCTTCCACAATAAGAAACAAAATTCTATTCCAAAGTTATACAACTACCGTATTTATTCAATTAGTTCGAACACTCTAATAATTCGAACACCAAAAATTATTCCAGAAAATAATTTTCAAATTGACTCGTTTAGTTCGAACAGTCGAATTTACGATCGAAATTTCGATTGAAACAACGAACGAAATCAACTTGTCAGCTGCCAAAACATACAACTCGCCAGGTGGCAGCACTACGAAATGAGTAATCAGCGATATATTCGCCAGGTGGCAGTGATCGCGATTAGGCCTTCCAATGCTAGGGTATATGACAAAAAGCGCGGACCTCATAGTGCCAGGCGGTTTGCGGGCCATTGAAGATTTTCCGAGTCGAGTGACTCGATTGCACTTGCAATATGACTAGAATCTAGCATCAATGCGAGATTATAAATTACAGTTACCCGGCGATTTAGCAGCCTGTTATTCAAGTTATTTTTTAAATGCTAGTTGTCTGCAGTTAACCTATCAATCGTACAGGCCCTGACCAGCCAGCATGAGCGGCATCTGTCAACTCGCGTACAGGTAGGGGATCAGATGTCGAACAGCACCAAATGTCGAACACAATTTTTAATGTTGTCAGTGCTCAGAAAAGAATGAACGTAAATCACAACTTGCTGCACATGAGCATACAAATGTTAGATATAAGCAAATCTTACTCATAAAATTTTCATTTAATTTCATGCTTTTTGAGTACTGCTAAAATTAAAAATTGTGTTCGACATTTGGTGCTGTTCGATTTTTAGTGCCCTACCTGTAGGCCTATCTGCCATGGCATGATCGATCTGGGTTTGGGATTTTTTTTTCGTTTTGACGGACGATTTTATCGTGAATCTAATAATTCGAACATTTCAAAATTTAATTATTTTTAGCTGTTCGAACTAATTGAATAAACACGTTATCAAAACATGTAAGGATTCATGAGCAAGAATTTTGAAGTTTTATTCCGCCATAATCGCCACCTTCAGGCTTATTGGCAGTTCCCTGACTTCAATTCCACAACAATTAGCAGATTAAATACGCCACAACAAATCAATTTGATATCACTACCCCCTATCACACATCCTTATCACCTCACAAGCCTAAAACATCGATCAGCTTTCTGTCTATTGATGGGAATCGGTTTGGTTTTTGAAATCGATTATCGGTTTATAATCGGTTTATCAAACCAACTGATGATCGATTATAATCGGTTTGCCAGGAAATGTTGAAATCTCAGAAAATAAAGCGTTAAATGTGACTGTGAATATGCTATTATGCTAACTTTGAAATTTCCATTAGTTTTTTGTATCATTTCTTCTTTGTGGCTTTGTCATGTATATTTCTTTCTCTTTTTTCGATGTCTTTATTTCTTATTGTAATCTTAGTTCATTAACTGATTAACACACTTATTTGCCTTTGAACTCTTAGTCATCCTCTGCAGTGTGCTTTCTGGCTTTGTAACATGTCTGCATGATGAGTGGTTGTTGTACAGTTACCATATGAGTTCTTAGCCAGGCTATTTTGCTATTTATGTTCGATGTATGTTGTTGGAATTTTTTTCGCGACAATCGATTATGGGATGTGCAAATCGATTATCGAAATCGTTTGACATTTTCAACTGATTTTCGAAAAAAATCGATAATCGTCCCATCAATATTTCTGTCAATTTTCATAAATCTGATAAAACACAGAAACAAAACCAACAGCGACAAACCGTCTGAAATCCAATCAAAGTGATTGGCTGGAAGCCGTGACCTCCAACAGACGCAATACGGCCGTCACTTGTACGTATTGGACGAGGGGGCGGAGTTATGATGGGTAGAGCTTTTTGTACATGTTTTGAGTGGAATGTTACCATCTCTTCCCATAGATAGGGGTATGTCTTAAATGGGATGGTAGCATTTGACATGCCTAGGTATAAATCAACCTGATTGGTGTCATGTCTTTTGATGGCTGTATTCTGGATGCTGACATTTTGTTAGCATCAATTGGGAAAACATACCTGTGGAAGTGTTCGGCCCGAGATGAACACAAAAAGGGTCCCCCAAAATGTTTTGTGTGACTATTGACAGGATAAAAGCTGAATACTTGGGATGGAAAGCAGAGGGAGGGGTGGGGGATTTAGGAGGTAGGGGAGAAAAGGGAAAGGTGGATATCTTGTTTGTAGTCAATGACACTGACCAGTTCAAGGAGATAAAATTGTTTGACCTTCAGAGCTGATGCAAATTAAGGGTTGGAAGGGGCGAGATGGGATTAAGTCTGTCAATGGACCAGTGCCTTCCATTGTACAACTAGCTTGATGGTGCTATAACATTACCACACCCATTTTATAAAATTCATTCTATAGACTGAATTCTTTGTTTTTCATCATCGAGTGAAGCAGAACAAAATAGCATCCATAACATTGTGCTACAAAACCATAAGCTTGTAACCTATTTGTAGCCAATAACAGAATTCTCCCTGGCACTGAACGAGACTTTTCCTGAAGACTCAATAACGTAGGATTTTCTGATACCATGAAATCTTTTCTCTCCATCAAAAAACATAAATTTCCCAAGATAGATCTCTGAGCTGATATGAGCAATGGAGAAATCTTTCAGACATTCATTGTATTCATGGCCATGACTCTCGTTGGAAGAGAAAAGTCCCGACATAATCCGAATCTGTTAGTTTCAAGCGACATCGAACCACACAAAAACCCAAGTATTTTAGACGAGAATGGCTGACAGCGTACTGTTCCCGATGGAAACGATTGAACAATGACAGAAGTCGTCCCAGGAATATGTCCCGATGTTTGTTCTGGTGTCGTAGAGACGGGAAATGTGTCAGATGTCAAATCTGAACCTACAAGAATCAGTCTGTATGGTTCAGGTTTTCCTTTCTGTGTTTGTTCTTTTCCGTAACTTTCGCTTGGATTTGATTGACCAAAGCAAATATCTGAAGAGATTTCTATTTACGGTAATCTGACATCTGAATCAGCTACACAAATTTTATATAAAGTTTGCTTTCTATATAGGTCTATCAATAATCTGATGATATGGGTCATAGTAATATTACAATTCTGATAACTGGACAATTGTCATTAAACTTGATAATTTTTTACTACAATTAGATAATATTTCAAATTCAGTTCTATCAGACTTGGTGCCAATGACTAACCATTTATGGACTTTTTCCTTTTCTTTCTTTTTTCTTTTCTATCTAGTTTCCAATTTTACCAAAGTCTGCAACACTCCATTCTCTGTCTAGCAAATCGATCAATCCCAATTTGATTGTGACAGATCAACGATGATAATTTCCGACACAACGACTAAATTGTCGCCTTGATCTCATGGCCACGGTGTCTGATACATCTTCAGTAGGTTGTCGCCTGACAGCTGATGGATGTCACTTTGAGGACGAGATTTGTAGTGTGGAGGGCAACATGAGACTCAAGATGATTTGTAGTCAAGGAGCCAAAAAAAGGGAATTGTGGAAACACTTAGCTAAGGTGAAAGTGGAGCTGTGATGATAGAATAAGAATTAGACAAAGTGCAAGGACATAGAATGTATCATTTTGTATTTGCTGCTGTTATCTTCAAGGCAGACGTTTTTCTTGTTATCTGCTCCTAATTAAGCTGACAAATGTCCCGAATCCTGCGAGGAACTTTGGACAAAGTTGAGGTTTTCAGACTACGAATATTCAGAACAGACTACTACAATCTTATCCGATATGAATGTAAGTTGTCCTGCTCTCGTAAATGTCTATTTTCCTGATATTTTCGTTCTTATTCTGTCTTTTTCTTTGCAACAACACAACAAGTTGGTCAATAGCGCTTAAAAAATCAATGGAAACAGTTCAGCGACCGAAATCCATTGTCCCTTTACAAACTGTTACAAGAGCTACTCAAAACAA
Source organism: Terebella lapidaria (assembly GCA_949152475.1). Lineage (NCBI taxonomy): Eukaryota > Metazoa > Annelida > Polychaeta > Terebellida > Terebellidae > Terebella > Terebella lapidaria. The sequence goes on along the minus strand of OX424570.1, from coordinate 6,331,878 downwards.
TGCAACAAGAATTTGCAAGAATTCAGCACATTACCTGTTTTCATGCCGAGATCTCACACTGTATACAAAATTCAATCGCATTTTGTTTGGTAAATAATTATTCCTATCATTACAAATGATTTTATATTCAAGTGATAAATATTGTCAATAAATTGTAAAACAAAAATAGTCGGAAAGCAATGTCCTGAAATTTGTGGAAATATATTCTTTGAAAACCTATATAAAACTTTGCTATCACATTTATAACCCCTAGTCTCAAGAGTGATTCCACAAGACATCAATTTCCATCAAGAAGTGGAAATGTCAAGTCCACCAATAAAATGTGAATCTCACGTCACAGACAGAAAACAATTTCCGCGCTGTCTGTGAGGCCTGACAATGTGTTATAAATGGAGAGAACGTGGCAATATATAGCCGACTTGACATTATTGTCACCAGGGGAGTGAAGGACTTGAACTTACAGGATATTCCTCATGTATTGGTCAATACCAGGAGCATTACATGGAGGTGTTTGGTCAATACCTGGAGCATTACATGGAGGTGTTTGGTCAATACCTGGAGCATTACATGGAGGTGTTTGGTCAATACCTGGAGCATTACATGGAGGTGTTTGGTCAATACCAGGAGCATTACATGGAGGTGTTTGGTCAATACCTGGAGCATTACATGGAGGTGTTTGGTCAATACCTGGAGCATTACATGGAGGTGTTTGGTCAATACCTGGAGCATTACATGGAGGTGTTTGGTCAATACCAGGAGCATTACATGGAGGTGTTTGGTCAATACCAGGAGCATTACATGGAGGTGTTTGGTCAATACCAGGAGCATCACATGGAGGTGTTTGGTCAATACCAGGAGCATCACATGGAGGTGTTTGGTGGGAATGCGGCAGACGGTGCTGTATTGTGTAGGTTACAGGAATAGAATGCCCATCTCCATATCCATTTGGTATCAGACCTGTTGTAATATTGCACAGCCTACAAGTAAAAATGCCATCACTGTGAATATTGCCCACAGTCTGTTCAAGATTTTAAGCACTGCACTTTATCTGAAACAAACCCAAATACCACAAATATAACTGTTTCTCTGGATTCTCCACCAAAATCACCGAAAATGTGAAACAAACTCAGAAGTATAATTGCACTTTATCTGAAACAAACCCAAATACCACAAATATAACTGTTTCTCTGGATTCTCCACCAAAATCACCGAAAATGTGAAACAAACTCAGAAGTATAATATAAGTCACACTGAGTTGACATTAATTGAAAATTGAAGTATTCACACACACAAAATTTCACCAAATTCACATTGAATCCACTGACTTTCCTACTGTTGTCAATACACAAAGCTGACAGCTCGGTGCTAAGGATGACAAGTACAGGTCGTGACAGCTCCATTTACCATTGTCCTCTGTCTGTAGGAGATTGACGATTCTATTCTTACAGTCCACAGATCTGTCCGAGTTGGCCATTATATAGGTGTCAGGGAGGGATGCTTTCTTTAAACTGGACTAATTGGGGGTAATATCCACAAGCCACCTTGAGTTCAATGTACTTGTTCTCATTTTGCTTGATCTTTTAATAATAATAAGTCTTTTAATAATTTTTTTTTATTTTTCGTGTATTTAAGATTTAAGAATAATAATCTTTGATGCAATGTGACTCGATATTCCAATCCCAGCATGCATTTTAATATCACTGTTTTATACCACTCTACATTGCCAGCAAAGGTTTTTTCAGTCGAGTAAGCTGTTCATAGCAATCAGATCAAAGCGAATTATCGACTCTGCATTTCCTGAATCTGACATAAAAATCAACAACAGGAAAGGAACATTTCCCTTTTTTTTCTAGCTCCTCATCAAAGCTATTAGCCCTGTTAAGTACTGTTAACCTTTCTTTCCTCACCATTGACCAACAGTGTCTTGAAACTGTGACATTTACCTTTTATGTGCTTTCTCATTTACATGCGTGGCTGTTTTCTTTGGCTGCATATTGTGCGTATTTATATAATGAAACCAATATTCAGCATACTTTGTGGGTGTAATAGCATCGAAGTGTTGAGAAATCAGTTTATACCCATGCCACATGTAGATAATCCCTTGTAGAACAATCACCTTCGACCAGTCTCAGACACAAACCCACCAATCATTACAACGAGCCAATCAAATCACTGTATGACCCGTGTCCCAAAAGTCGCCAAAACTCACCGCGTCTACAATCTTGTGACAACAGAGCAACGGCTGCAGCAGAAATCTGGCGGCTTCCTTGACGCGGCCACAGAGGGGCCACAGCTCCATATCACCGTGACAACGGGCGTCTCCCACGGTGACAGACGACAGATACCACACAGAAACACGTCACACACAATATATCCAACATTGGACGACTTAATTTGGTCTTATGTCGATAATCCAAGTGCATTTGACTTCAATTTATGTAATGTGCAATGCAACTGCCATTTGCAGCCAGGAGAGAACTTTTTATCCATTTTGTATTCTCACTTTCCAATAAAACACAACATGTCCAAATTTCTGCGACAGTTATCCAACAATGATAAAACACAACAAACGCCTCCTAATGCCAAACAAATCCAACTTTTCAATAAGCACGACATTTTATATCCAAGCACAGCCACGAATCCCACAATGCACCATTACTGCCGGTAAGAACTGCATCTGTTGTCTTCCTGTGACTTATCCGCAGCCAGCTAACTGCTAAATGTGAGACGTACAGTAGCCCCGGCACAGTCAGCGATATATCCGTGACACAAGTCGTCTCTTCCACTGGAAGCCACGCGGGGTGAAGTTCAACCACGAGACGGCTCCTTTAGTGACGACTACAAGCTGATTGGTCGATACCCTGCTTGTCAATTGTCACCGTGGGGACTGCTGCCTTTTTCCAGCGAGGTCCAAGCCACGAACGAAACAATCAGAAGACGATCTGTGAGCCATTACTTTCTCTTTGTAGAGAAATCGTGAGTCGCACTTTTCCCCAACAAAATGTGCAGTGAATCTCCACCTCGTAAAATCTCCACCTTCGCCTTTCACTCATATGCAGTTAACTTTATAAAGCCAGGTTTTAACTGTCGCAGGATTGCGGCCCTTGGATGATCCTGTGTTGACTCAAGGATGCTTGAGTTAATTAGAGCAAGGTTTTTTTCTCCCCCTGTTTCCGGAGATTTTTCCGAGGGGTTCACAGTCTGTAAGTGACACCGAGCGAGTTGTCTATCATGAAACACACAGCACCCTTGTAGAATCTGACAAGTCACTCACAGACAGAACGAGAAATCCAAGCCATGAAACAGACTCAACACAGTGCCAGGAAAAAACTTACAGTGCTGAATTCCAACTTCATTTGTCCACCACAAATATTAATTGGAGCCAATATATAGTAGTTAGTTAATAAGACTTTGGATTGCAGAAAACAGATAAATTAATTGAGGAAAAAATGTGATGAGCTTGTTTAACTGGTTTGAATAACTAAATACCACTATTAATTTCTCTGAATAAATATATTTCCATCAATTCATGAACACAATTTCCTGCAAGACAATGTCTTTATTCATAGTAAATTCCACTGAAATATTGATCCATCTATTTACATTATTTACTGAAACTAACATAGAACAACAGTATTCCGAAACACCACATCATGTCAGAAATCTAACAGTCAGCAGTTGTTAGATGTAATGTTTCCTGTGGGAGCATTTCGACAATTCTGGAACAAATATCTTGTCACAATCAATTGGAAAACTATGATTTAATGTATAAAACGCCTCACTGATTACAAGTTGTGCAGGAATATCACAGAATATGGCATCAAATGACAATACCACATCCAACTGTAACATTAATTCCCCCTTGATCCCTCAAACTGCGTCAAAATAATATTTCTCCCCACTTGCCCAAAAACACTTCCAGAATCACCACAATCTCGGCAATGAGACAAATCGTTTGGATTGACTCTTTGGTCCCTAGCGACAGTAACCGTGGTGATCCTGCCTGTAACCATGGTGATCTAACGCTGTTTTATGACATCCGAGTGCGGCTCTCAAATGGTCGTCTTTTGTGTCTGATGATATTGTCCATATTTGTGGGCGTTAAAAGTGTCACAAAATACGACAGAATTCCATGCAAATCGCCTGAGATTTATTGTAAAAGCAAACTCATTGTTTTCATCCATTAAGAAAAGTATTTTCACAGTACTTCTACTAAAATTCACCGCATTTTTTTTTTAGAGCAAAAAATAAAACCTCATATCCCAAAGTTTTGTCATATTGTAAGATTTTTAGTGTATTCTATTGTGAGTTCCCTGACATCCACAACATTTAGCAGATTAAACATGCCACAAAAAATCAATTTGATATCACTACCCCTATCACCCGTTTTCATCACCTCACAAGCTCAAAACATCGATCAACGTCCTATCTATCTTCATACATCCGAAAAAACACAGAAACAAAAGCAACAGCGACAAATCGTCTGCAATCCAACCAAAGTGATCGGCTGGAAGTGGTGACCTCCAACAGACACAACACGGCCGTCACTTGTATGTTTTGGATGAGGGGGTGGGGTTTGGATGGGTAGAGCTTTTTGTACATGTTTTGTGTGAAAAGTTACCATTTTTACCATATCTTAAATGGGATGGTAGCATTTTATATATATGTCTAGGTATCATGAGGTATATATCAACCTGATTGGTGCAATGTCTTTTGATGAATGTATTCTGGATGCTGACATTTTTTTAGCATCAATTGGGAAAACATACCTGTGGAATTGTTCGGCCCGAGATAAACACAAAGTGTCCCACAAAATGTATCCCAATAAAATGTTGAGTGACTTCGATGACTATTGACAGGATAAAAGCTGAATACTTGGGATGGAAAGCAGGAGGGGGGGGGGGGGGGGGAGAGAGAGAGGGGAGAATAGGGAAGGATGGATATCTTGTTTGTAGTATGCTAAGTCAGTGACACTGATCAGTTTAAGGAGATAAAGTTGTTTGACCTTGAGACCTGATGGAGGGGTTGGAAGGGGTGAGATGGGATTTAGTCTGTCAATGGACCAGTGCCTTCCATTGTACAACTAGCTTGATGGTGCTATAACATTACCACATCCATTTATAAAATTCATTCTATAGACTGAATTCTTTGTTTTTCATCATCGAGTGAAGCAGAATGGAATAGCATCCGTAACATTGTGCTACATAACCTTGTAACCTTGTGATCTAACTGTAGCCAATAACAGAATTCTCCCTGGCACTTCTCTTAAGGTTGTTCGATACACCGAACGCGTCATCAATGTGGCCCGTCTATGGTTGACCAAACGTGTCATAAACAGCGAATGTAACGGCGGGGTGAAATAGGGATCGGCGGGGTATGAATGTTGCCGTGCAATGGGAGTACTGGAAAATCCGGCGGTCTGTAATCAGTACGGCGGAGTCTCGACTTGAACACACAAAGTACTGGAAGCATCACAGCATATGTCTAGTATCTTTCAGTGGGTCAGCCTCGGTTAAGAAGATAATACTACTAGAACATCCATTCGTTACATAGTTTTAATATGTATGTGAGTAAACGTTTGCACAACAAAACTAGTAGACCTATAACAATTCCCAAATCTTCTGATTAACATAATCAAACAGATCGTAAAATTATTCAAAACACTGTTAAATAAATTGACAACACTTCTGTGGATCATGGCATAATTTTCAATACAACTCAAGCTTGGCGATAATAATATTTTGAAAGACTATTCATGGTATTGCAGATCTCGTAGGGCTAATAAGCATGAATGTACTAGTATGGCATAACACATGGAATTTGTTGCTACTTGACTTGAGTGGACCAAGGACAAAAGATACAACGAATGCAAGAGCAAATTTGAGGGGGAGGGGGGGGGGGGGGGAGTTGCTGGCGCAAGTGGCGCTCATTACTTTGTATATGATATCTGTGTAAGACCAATAAAACAATTGTGAGGGTTTCTTCCGTTTCTTACCACATCCTCCCATCCGCCGAATCCTGCATTTTGTGCCCCTGTGGAGTGTTTTCTTCACAATTCCAATCTCTTAGAACTTCAAAGTTCACCACAAAATATCCAGAGGTCGTCACACACTCTTTTATAATAGTTTGTCCTATGCGCCCCTAAGTTTGTCCGAACACGCATATATGCATTTCCAGTTCCACTAAGCAACATTCCATTGACATACATCAATTCCTCTATAGCCTGTCCATTATATAGCCTGAATATACCAAATGTTCACTCTTTAAGAGGAATACATCATAAGAAGAGCTCAGCTTCATTGGGCCGCAACATTTACAGCCCACCAGGCTCGATTTCGCGGGGCTCCGTTTTCGTTACAGTTGTCATTTTTGACACGTTTCGTCTACCATACCCGTTCCGCTATGCAAGCCGAATGGGGCTAACTTTTTTGTTTCCGCAGCTTATCTGCCCAGAAATTTACACTATGTTAGGCGATTTTCTTCCAAAATTCATCGAGATGCATGAAATAGACCTATAGACGAAATAATCTCCAAAATTCACCGCGCACAGATCAGCGCTACCCTCTCAGTCAAATCCGTTATCAGCCATTTATATATAATAAGCTATATCCTCACGTTGTCCGTATGTATAGGCCTACAGGTTATCGCAAAATCCTGTGCCAAATGTGGCGGTCATCTTGCTCAAGCTAATTGGGTGAAATTTATTCCTAAAGTTCTACTGACTTGTCAAATTTGATGGGGATATTTCAACTATTAGGCCTACTGAGTTGGCGACCGGAGAGAATCTCATCTGAGCCAATTGACCAGTCAACATCTAGTGGTTCATTCTAGCAGCCATACCGTTCATGCTAATGATCACATCTACCATGCCAGCCTTTTATACATTTCTGAGTCAAGTCAGAACATACAATATATGAAATATATGATTTTTTTTTCAATTCATACTCACAAAAACTTGAATAATTTGACATAGTATGCACTCCAAATTCATGAAATTATTGATTTTTTGTTTCCATAAAATGACACTTTTCATGTTATAACGCTTATATCGCGAAAAGTAACCTGGATAGGTATATTTTTTACATTATTTTTACAAACCCAAAATATCATTGAAGAAATATGTGTAAAAAAATTAGAAAAAAATACTGTATTACTGACCGAGCAGTGATACTCAACGTTGTATGGATTATCAGAAGTTACTCTTTTTCTGTAAAATTTCAGTGCTGAAATATATACACATGTTCTTACTCTTGCCACGAAACATATCAAACTCATTGCTAGCGAATTTTGTTTCATCAGTTTAATGAACCGTTGCATATACAACAGTTCTGTACTGAAAAATCCTATAAATATATAGTTTTAAGCAAAAATATGCAGTTAGATTGCATGTCATGATGTAATGGATTGTGGCTATTGCTGAGGTACTTTCAAGACTGATAGGAGGTCAACAAAATGCATCATAGCAAAAAATATCATACGGTGACCTACTATTTTTTTCTGCTTTTTGTAACCATCTTATATCTAGCTATCAAGAAATATAACTTTTTACTCAATAAAAACACCTTTCCAGGTGTTTCGAACAACCTTAAAGACTCAATAATGTCGGATTTCTGATACCAAGAAATCTTCTCTCTATCAAAAGACATTCCCTGAGATAGATCTCTGAGCTGATATGAGCAATGAAGAAATCTTTCCGACATTTATTGTATTCATGGCCACGACTCTCGTTGGAAGGGAAAAGTCCCGAGATAATCCAAATCTGTTAGTTTCAAGCGACATCAAACCACACAAAAAACCCAAGTATTTTAGACGAGAATGGGTGACAGCGGACCGTTGCCGATGGAAACGAGTGAACAGTGACAGAAATCGCCCCAGATATGACGAGGAATATATCCTGATGTTTGTTCTGATGTCATAGAGACAGGGAATTTGTCAGATGTCAAATCTGAAACTACAAGACTCAGTCTGTATAGTTCAGGTTTTCCTTTCTGTGTTTATTCTTTTCCGCTGCTTTTGCTTGAGTTTGATTGACCAAAGCAAATATCTGAAGAGAGATTTATATTTACAGTAATCTGACATTGGAATCAGCTACACAAATTTTATATAAAGTTTGGTTTCTATATAGGTCTATCAATAACCTGATGATATGGGTCATAGTAATATTACAATTTTGATAACTGGACAATTGTCATAAAACTCAATAATTTTTTACTACAATTAGATATTTCAAATTCAATTTATGGACCATTTATGGACTTTTTCCTTTCCTTTCTTTTTTCTTTTCTATCTAGTTTCCAATTTTACCAAAGTCTGCAACACTCCATTCTCTGTCTAGCAAATCGATCAATCCCAATTTGATTGTGACAGATCAACGATGATAATTTCTGACACAACGACTAAATTGTCGCCTTGATCTCACGGCCACGGTGTCTGATACATCTTCAGTAGGTTGTCGCCTGACAGCTGATGGATGTCACTTTGGGGACGAGATTTGTAGTGTGGAGGGCAACATGAGACTCAAGATGATTTGTAGTCAAGGAGCCAAAAAAAGGGAATTGTGGAAACACTTAGCTAAGGTGAAAGTGGAGCTGTGATGTCAGTTTAAGAATTAGACAAAGTGCAAGGACATAGAATATATCATTTTGTATTTGCTAGGGAGACGTTTTTCTTGTTATCTGCTCCTAATTAAGCTGACAAATGTCCCGAATCCTGCGAGGAACTTTGGACAAAGTTGAGGTTTTCAGACTACGAATATTCAGAACAGACTACTACAATCTTATCCGATATGAATGTAAGTTGTCCTGCTCTCGTAAATATCTATTTTCCTGATATTTTCGTTCTTATTCTGTCTTTTTCTTTGCAACAACACAACAAGTTGGTCAATAGCGCTTAAAAAATCAATGGAAACAGTTCAGCGACCGAAATCCATTGTCCCTTTACAAACTGTTACAAGAGCTACTCAAAACAATGCAACAAGAATTTGCAAGAATTCAGCACATTACCTGTTTTCATGCCGAGATCTCACACTGTATACAAAATTCAATCGCATTTTGTTTGGTAAATAATTATTCCTATCATTACATGATTTTATATTCAAGTGATAAATATTGTCAATAAATTGTGAAACAAAAATAGTCGAAAAGCAATGCCTTGAAATTTGTGGAAATATATTCTTTGAAAACCTATACATAAACTTTGCTATCACATTTTTGACCACAAGTCTCAGAGTGATTCCAAAAGACATCAATTTCCATCAAGAGGTTGAAATGTCAAGTCCACCAATAAACTGTGAATCTCACGTCACAGACAGAAAACAATTTCTGCCCTGTCTGTGAGGTCTGACAATGTGTTATGAAAGGAGAGAACGTGGCAATATATAGCCGACTTGACATTATTGTCACCAGGGGAGTGAAGGACTTGAACTTACAGGATATTCCTCATGTATTGGTCAATACCAGGAGCATTACATGGAGGTGTTTGGTCAATACCTGGAGCATTACATGGAGGTGTTTGGTCAATACCAGGAGCATTACATGGAGGTGTTTGGTCAATACCAGGAGCATTACATGGAGGTGTTTGGTCAATACCTGGAGCATTACATGGAGGTGTTTGGTGGGAATGCTACAGACGGTGCTGTATTGTGTAGGTTACAACAACAGAATGCCCATCTCCATATTCATTTGGCATCAGACATGCTGTAACATTGCACAGCCTACAAGAGAAAAGGCCATCACTGTGTCCAAAAATATCGCTGGATTCTCCACCAAAATCACCAAAGAAATGACACAAACTCAGGAGTCATAATTCAGGTCACACTGATTTGATAAACATAGTTCATGAAAATAATAAACCTGGCCTCAGTGGCCTATAACATACTGTCTGGGATACATAAAACATAACTTTGAAATTCAAGCGATCACACCAAAAGCCAAATTTTACCGCATTCACATTGAACCCACTGACTTTCCTAATGTTGTCAATAAACAAAGCTGACAGCTCGGTGCTAAGGATGACGAGTACAGGTCGTGACAGCTCCATTCACCATCGTCCTCTGTCCGTAGTGACAGCAAGGGTTCAATTCTTGCGGTCCACAGATCTGTCTGAGTTGGCCATTATATAGGTGTCAGGGAGGGATACAGGCTTCAGACTGGACTAATTGGGGTAATATCCAGAAACCACCTTGAATACAATGTACTTGTTCTATTTTGCTTGAATTTTTATGTATTGTGACTCAATATATCAACCCCAGCATGCATTTCAATATCACTGTTTTATACCACTCCACCATTGCCAGCAAGTTTTTAGTCGAGTCACCTGTTCTTAGCAATCAGATGAAAGGGAATTATCAACTCTGCATTTCCTGAATCTGACATAAAAATCCACAACGGGAAAGAAACATTTCTTTTTTTACTAACTCCTCATTAAAAGCTATTAGTCGTGTTTACTTTTGTTTTCTCACCATTGACCAACAGTGTCTTGAAACTGTGACAACTGTGCCTTTTATGTGGGTTCTCTTTTAAGAGCGTCGCAGCTTTCTTTGACTGCTCTTTATGTGTATATATATAATGAAACCAATGTTCAGTATACTTTGTGGGTGTAAACAGGATCAAAGTGTTGAGAATCAGTCACTACCCATGCTACATGTAGATAATCCCTTGCAGAACAATCACCTTGGACCAGTCCCCGACACGAACCAATCAATCATTACAACGAGCCACTCAAATCACTGTATGACCCGTGTCCCAAAAGTCCCCAAAACTCACCCAGTCTACAATCTTGTGACAACAGAGCAGCGGTCGCAGCAGGAATCTGGCCGCTTCCTTGACGCGGCCACAGAGGGGCCACAGCTCCATATCACCGTGACAACGGGCGTTTCCCACGTTGACAGACGACAGATACCTCACAGAAACACATCACACACAACATTATCCAACATTTGACGACTCAATTTGGTCTCAAGTAGATGATCCAAGTGCATTTGACTTCAATTTATGTAATGTGCAATGCAACTGCCATTTGCAGCCAGAAAAGAACTTTTTATCCATTTTGTATTCCCACTTTCCAATAAAGCACAATATATCCAAATTTCTGTGACAGTTATCCAACAATGATAAAACACCACAAACGCCTCCTACTGCCAAACAAATCCAACTTTTCAATAAGCTCGACATTTTATATCCAAGCACAGCCACGTATCCGACAATGTACCACTTCTGCCGGTAAGAACTGCATCTGTTGTCTTCCTGTGACTTATCCGCGGCCAGCTAACTGCTAAATGTGAGGCCACAGTCAGCGATATATCCGTGACACAAGTCGTCTCTCCCACTGGAAGCCAGGCGGGGTGAAGTTCAACCACGAGACGGCTCCTTTAGAGACGACTACAAGCTGATTGGTCGATACCCTGCTTGTGAATTGTCACCGTGGGGACTGCTCTGTTTTTCCAGCAGGGTCCAAGCCACGAACGAAACAATCGGAGGACGATCTAAGAGCAATTACTTTCTCTCTGTAGAGAAATCGTGAGCCGCACTTTTCCCTGACAAAATGTGCGGTGAATCGCTCTTGCTGCCCTCGTAAAATCTCCACCTTCGCCTTTCACTCGGACGCGGATAACTTTATGAAGCCGGGTTTTAACTGTCACAGAATTGCGGCCCTTGGATGATCCTGTGTTGACTCAAGGATGCTTAAGTTAATTAGAGCAAGGTTTTCCGCGGTTCCCAGAGATTTTCCGCGTAGTTCACAGTCTGTGAGTGACACAGAGCGAGTAGTCTATCGTAAAACACACAGCGCCCTAGTAGAATCTGACGAGTCACTCACAGACAGAACCGGGAAATCCAAGTCAGGACACTGAGACACTTCCCGTGTCAACACTAAAGTGTGAAAAAAACTAGATCAAACTGTTTTGTTCTAATAATTTTTATTATTTTTCATTGACGGATGAACAGTTATTCGTTCATCATGAATATTTATTGAACCTTGTGATTGTAGTGAGCTGGATTACAAAAAGTGTGGATTAGACAAAACCAATGAAAGTGGAAGGTAGGAGAAACCAAATCAAGTTTGTGGTTCGAATAATCAAAGTCCATTATTGAATTCTCAAATCTCTCACTGAATGGATCTATTTTTTAATTTAATAATGAATCCTTTCTACAAATAAAAGCAATCCCTTTTTGTATCAAAGATCAATGAACTATTGATCCATAAATGTGCATTATTCTCTGAAACTACAGCAATACAACAGTATTCTGATATCATATCACATCATTCCGAAATTCATTCACACTTTACAAACCATGACCATTGTCCAGAGCAAGTAACGGTCAGCATTTGTGAGATGTAATGTTTCCTGTGGGAGCATTTCAACAACTCTGGAACAAATATCTTGTCACAATCATGAATTCTCCAGTACATAAAAATGTAGGAAAACCATGATTCAATGTATAAATTGCCTGACTGACCACAAGTTGTGCAGGAATATCACAGAATATGGCATCAAATGACAATACCAAATCCAACTGTAACATTAATTTCCCCTGGATCCCTCCAAACTCCCTCCAAAATAATATTTTCTCCCCACTTCCCTACCACTTGCCCAAAACACTTCCACAATCACCCCCGAAACATCACCCCTGTGACTGCTAGTTAATCTCCGCAATGAGACAAATCGTTTGCATTGACTCTTTGTTCCCTAGCGACAGTAACCGTGGTGATCCTGCCTGTAACCATGGTGATCTAAAACTGTTTTATGACATTCGAGTGCGGCTCTCAAGCGGTCGTCTTTTGTGTCTGACGATAATGTCCATATTTGTGGGCGATAAAAGTGTGACAAAATACGAGAGAATTCTATGGAAATCCCCTGAGATTTATTGTAGAAGCCACTGAAAGGCATTCTATTTTTTCATCTTTCCTCGGATAATGGAAATGTTTTGAACATTTTTACGGCATTTGCACTGCAATTTATGGGAGTCATTCAAAACAGGCTTCCACAATAAGAAACAAAATTCTATTCCAAAGTAATCTAACTATTAAAACATGTAAGGATTCATGAGCAAGAATGTTGAAGTTTTATTCCGCCAAAATCGTCACCTCCAGGCTTATCGGCAGTTCCCTGACTTCAATGCCACAACAATTAGCAGATTGAATATGCCACAATAAATCAGTATTTATATCACTACCCCTATCACACATCCTTATCACCTCACAAGCCTAAAACATCGATCAACGTCCTATCCATCTTCATACATCTGATAAAACACCGAAACAAAACCAACAGCGACAAATCGTCTGAAATCCAATCAGAGTGATTGGCTGGAAGCCGTGACCTATGACAAGACGCAATACGGCCGTCACTTGTACGTTGTGGACGAAGGGGCAGAGTTTGGATGAGTAGAGCTTTTCGTGCAGGTTTTCAGTGAAATGTTACTATTTCTACTCATAGATAGGGGTATGTCTTAAATGGGATGGTAGCATTTGACATACATGTCTAGGTATCATGAGGTATATATAAATCAACCTGATTGGTGCAATGTCTTTTGATGGCTGTATTCTGGATGCTGACATTTTTTTACATCAATTTGGAAAACATACCTGTGGAATTGTTCGGCCCGAGATGAACACAAAGTGTCCCACAAAATGTATCCCAATAAAATGTTGAGTGATTTGGATGACTATTGACAGGATAAAAGCTGAATACTTGGGATAAAAAGCCGGAGGGGGGAGGAGGGGAATTAGCAGGTAGGGGAGAATAAGGAAGGGTGGATATCTTGCTTGTAGTATGCTAAGTCAGTGACACTGATCAGTTTAAGGAGATAAAGTTGTTTGACCTTGAGAGCTGGAAGGGCTGGAAGGGGCGAGATGGGATTCAGTCTGTCAATGGACCAATGCCTTCCATTGTACAACTAGCTTGATGGTGCTATAACATTACCACACCCATTTATAAAATTTATTCTATAGAATTCTCTTTTTTTTCCATCATCGAATGAAGCAGAACAAAACAGCTACACAACATTGTGCTACGAAACCTTAACCCAACTGTAGCCATTCCCTGGCACTTTACAAGACTCTTTCTGAAGACTCAATAACGTAGGATTTCTGACACCATGAAATCTTCTCTCTCTATCAAAAGACCTTTCCCAAGATAGATCTCTAAGCTGATATGAGCAATGAAGAAATCTTTCCGACATTTATCGTATTCATGGTCACGACTCTCGTTGGAAGTAAAAGTCCCGGAATAATCCAAATCTGTTAGTTCCAAGCGACATCGAACCACACAAAAATCTGAATGGGTGACAGCGGATGGTTGCCGATGGAAACGGGTGAACAATGACAGAAGTCGTCCCGGATATGACGTGGAATATGTCCTGATGTTTGTTCTGGTGTCGTAGAGACGGGGAATTTGTCAGATGTCAATCTAAAGCGACAAGACTCAGTCTGTATAGTTCAGGTTTTCCTTTCTGTGTTCGTTCTTTTCCGTGGCCTTTAGTTGAGTCTGATTGACCATAACAAATATCTGAAGAGATTTCTATTTACAGTAATCTGACATTGAAATGATCAGATACATGAATTTTATACGGACTTTGATTTCTAGAACTATTAGTTTTGTTCAATGATAAGAATTTTATAATCAGGGCCATATAGAAATATAACAATTTTGATAATTGGACGATTGTCATCAAACTTGTTTATTTTTGACTGTCAGGCTGTGTGGCAATGACTGGTCATTTTATGGGCTTTTCTCTCTATTCGTTTCTCATCGAATCTTCAATTTTACCAAAAGAGTCTGCAATATCCCTTTCTCTGTCTAACAAATCGATCAATCCCACTTTGATTGTGACAGATCAACGATGATAATTTCCGACACAACAACAAAATTGTCACGTTGATGTCACGGCCGCGGTGTCTTGTACAGCTTCAGTAGGTTGTCGCCTGATAGCTGACGGATGTTACTTTTGGGACGAGATTTGTAGTGTGGAGGCCAACATGGGAATCACATGTAGTGGAGCCAAAAGAGGCAATCGTGGAAACTTAGCTACCGTATTTATTCAATTAGTTCGAACAGCTAAAAATAATTAAATTTTGAAATGTTCGAATTATTAGATTCACGATAAAATCGTCCGTCAAAACGAAAAAAAATCCCAAACCCAGATAGATCAATGCCATGGCAGATAGGCCTACGCGAGTTGACAGATGCCGCTCATGCTGGCTGGTTAGGGGCTGTACGATTGATGACTACAGACAACTAGCAGTTTTAAAAAATTGAATAACTGGCTGCTAAATCGCCGGGTAACTGCAATTTATAATCTCGCATTGATGCTAGATTCTAGTCATATTGCAAGTGCAATCGAGTCACTCGACTCGGAAAATCTTCAATGGCCCGCAAACCGCCTGGCACTATGAGGTCCGCGCTTTTTGTCATATACCCTAGCATTGGAAGCCTAATCGCGATCACTGCCACCTGGCGAATATATCGCTGATTACTCATTTCGAAGTGCTGACACCTGGCGAGTTGTATGTTTTGGCAGCTGACAAGTTGATTTCGTTCGTTGTTTCAATCGAAATTTCGATCGTAAATTTGACTGTTCGAACTAAACGAGTCAATTTGAAAATTATTCTCTTGAATAATTTTTGGTGTTCGAATTATTAGAGTGTTCGAACTAATTGAATAAATACGGTAAGTGAATAGGACATAGAATATATCATTTCGTAATTGCTGGTGTTATCTGATGGGAGATGTTTTTCTTGTTATCTGCTACTAATTAAGCTGACAAATGTCCCGAATCCTGCGACGAACTTTGGACAACGTTGAGGTCTTCAGACTACAAATATTCAGAACAGACTACTACAATATCATCTGATTTGAATGTAAGTTGTCTTGCTCTTGTAAATATCTATTTTCCAGATATTTTCCTTCTTATTCTGTCTTTTTCCTTGCAACAACACAACATTAAGTTGGTCAACAGCGCTTAGGAAATCAATGGAAACAGTTCAGTGACCGAAATCCTTTGTCCCTTTACAAACTGTTATAAGAGCTACTGAAAACAATGCAACAGACTTCGCAAGAATTCAACACATTACGTGTTTTCATGCCAAGATCTCACATTGTGTACAAAATTTCAACTGCATTTTGTTTGGTAAATAATTATTTCTATCATTGCAAATGATTTTACATTCAAATGGGAAATACTGTCAATAAATTGTGAAACAAAAATAGTCGGAAAGCAATGTCCTGAAATTTGTGGAAATATATTCTTTGAAAACCTATATAAACTTTGCTATCACATTTATAACCACAAGTCTCAAGAGTGATTCCACAAGACATCAATTTCCATCAAGAAGTTGAAATGTCAAGTCCACCAATAAAATGTGAATCTCACGTCACAGACAGAAAACAATTTCAGCACTGTCTGTGAGGCCTGACAATGTGTTATAAATGGAGAGAATGTGGCAATATATATCCGACTTGACATTATTGTCACCAGGGGAGTGAAGGACTTGAACTTTCAGAATATTCCTCATGTATTGGTCAATATCAGGAGCATTACATGGAGGTGTTTGCTGGGAATGCGGCAGACGGTGCTGTATTGTGTAGGTTACAGGAATAGAATGCCTCTCTCCATATTCATTTGGTATCAGACCTGCTGTAATATTGCACAGCCTACAAGTGAAAAGGCCATCACTGTGTCCAATGATATCGCCGGATTCTCCACCAAAATCACCAAAGAAATGACACAAACTCAAGAGTCATCTATCATAATTTTGGTCACACCGAATTGATAGACATAGTTCTTTAAAATAATACAAATGGTCTATAATATACTGCGATACATGACACAAATTACTTTGAAACTAGACGTCAAGCCTGAAGATGCCTTGGGGCATTTCGTGTGAGTTCTATTCGTAGCTAACATATACCTAAGAGACCGTGTCTAGAACCATGATGAGTCTGAAACTGTCCGTGGTCAAAGTTTAAGTGACATACCCCGCCCTTAGGCATCTTTGCGTTTCGCTCTACGACGCACCGTTTTCGAGATACGGCACCAGAAGTCGTCTCAACCCAAAATACCCCTAAGCCTAGTTTGTCTAGTGCCAGGAGGCCGAAATTGAGCTCTGTTTAGCTCTACGACGCACTGTTTCCCAGATACCGTCAACAAGGAATTCAACACCAGGGGTTGTCTCGACCCAAAATACCCCCTAGACTAGTTTGTCTAGTACCAGAAGGCCGGAATTGAGCTCCGTTTCGCTCTACGACGCACCATTTCTGAGATACGGCCAAACAGGACGTGCCGAGTCGGCAAAAATAAATTCGACACCAGGGGTCGTCTCGACCCAAAATACCCCCTAGACTAGTTTGTCTAGTGCCAGGAGGCCGAATTTAAGCTCCGTTTCGCTCTACAACACATCATTCCGAGATACGGCCAAACAGGAAGTGCCGAGTCGGCAAAAAAAAATTCCGACACCAGGGGTCGTCTCGACCCAGGATACCTACTAGACTAGTTTGTCTAGTGCCAGAAGGCCGGAATTGAGCTCCGTTTCCCTGTATGCGCACTGTTTCCGAAATACGGCCAAACAGGAAGTGCCGAGTCGGCGAAAATAAATTTGACACCAGGGGTTGTCTCGACCCAAAATACCCTCCAGACTAGTTTGTCTAGTGCCAGGAGGCCGAAATTGAGCTCCGTTTCGCTCTACGACACACCATTTCCAAAATACGGCCGAACAGGAAGTGCAGAGTCGGCGAAGAAAAGTTCGACACCAGGGGTCGTCTCGACCCAAAATACCCATAAGACTAGTTTGTCTAGTGCCAGGAGGCCGGAATTGAGCTCCGTTTCGGCCAAGATTCCGAGGTACGGCCAAATAGGAAGTGCCGAGTCGGCGAAAAAAAATTCGACACGACCCAAAATACCCCCTAGACTAGTTTGTCTAGTGCCAGAAGGCCGGAATTGAGCTCCGTTTCCCTGTATGACGCACCGTTTCCGAGATACGGCCAAACAGGAAGTGCCGAGTCGTCGAAAATGAATTCGACATCAGGGGTCGTCTCGACCCAAGATAACCTCTAGACTAGTTTGTCTAGTGCCAGGAGGCCGGAATTGAGCTCCGTTTCGCTCTACGACACACCGTTTCCAAGATACAACCAAACAGGAAGTCGCGAGTCGGCGGAAATAAATTCGACACCAGGGGTCGTCTCGACCCAAAATACCCCGGACTAGTTTGTCTAGTGCCAGGAGGCCGGAATTGAGCTCCGTTTCGCTCTACGACGCACCGTTTCGGAGATACGGCCAAACAGGAAGTGCCGAGTCGGACAAAACCATTAGGTATTTTGGGCCGAAATGCCCTAATTCAAGCAATCACACCAAAAGCCAAATTTCACCGAGTTCACATTGAACCCACTGCCTTTCCTAATGTTGTCAATAAACAAAGCTGACAGCTCGGTGCTAAGAATGACAAGTACAGGTCGTGACAACTCCATTCACCATAGTCCTCTGTCTGTAGTGACAGCAAGAGTTCAGTTCTTATGGTCCACAGATCCCTCCAAGGGTGCCACTTTATATGTATTAGGAAGGGATGCTCGCTTTAAATTGGACTAATGGGGGGGGGGGGGAGGGGGGGGTGATATCCAGAAGTCACTTTGAATTTAATGTACTTGTTCTATTTTACTTGAACTTTGATGTATTGTGACTCGATATTTCACCACACCACCATGCCGGCAAGGTTTATTATTCGAGTCACCTGTTCTTAGTGATCACATGAAAAGAAATTATCGACTTGGCATTTCCTGAATCTGACATGAAAATCAACAACAGGAAAGTTACATTTCCTTTTTTTTCTAACTCCTCATTAAAAGCTATTAGTCATGTTTACTTTTCTCTTCTCACCATTGACCAACAGTGTCTTCAAACTGTTCTCTTTTATGAGCGTGCCAGCTTTCTTTGACTGCTCTTTATGTGTATTTATATAATGAAACCAATGTTCAGTATGCCTTGTGGGTGTAAACAGGATCAGTGTTGAGAAATCAGTCACTACCCATGCTACATGTAGATAATCCCTTGCAGAACAATCACCTTAGACCAGTCCCCAAAACAAACCCATCAATCATTACAACGAGCCAATCAAATCACTGTATGACCTGTGTCCCAGAAGCCGCCAAAACTCACCGCGTCTACAATCTTGTGACAACAGAGCAACGGTCGCAGCAGAAATCTGGCCGCTTCCTTGACGCGGCCACAGAGGGGCCACAACTCCATATCACCGTGACAACGGGCGTCTCCCACAGTGACAGACGACAGACACCACACAGAAACACGTCACACACAACATATCCAACATTGAACGACTTAATTTGGTCTTATGTCGATAATCCAAGTGCATTTGACTTCAATTTATGTAATGTGCAATGCAACAGCCAATTGCAGCCAGGAAAGAACTTTTTATCCATTTTGTATTCTCATTTTCCAATAAGGCACAATATATCTAAATTTCTGTGACAGTTATCCAACAATGATGAAACACCACAAACGCCTCCTAATACCAAACAAATCCAACTTTTCAATAAGCGCGACATTTTATATCCAAGCACAGCCATGTATCCCACGATGCACCACTACTGCGGGTAAGAACTGCGTCTGTTGTCTTCCTGTGACTTATCCACAGACAGCTAACTGCTAAATGTGAGACGTACAGTAGCCCCGCCACAGTCAGCGACATATCCGTGACACAAGTCGTCTCTTGTACTGGAAGCCACACGGGGTGAAGTTCAACCACGAGACGGCTCCTTTAGAGACGCCTATAAGCTGATTGGCCGATACCCTGCTTGTCTATTGTCACCGTGGGGACTGCTCCGTTTTTCCAGCGAGGTCCAAGCCACGAACGAAACAATCAGAGGACGATCTAAGAGCAATTACTTTCTCTCTGTAGAGAAATCGTGAGCCGCACTTTTCCCCGACAAAATGTGCAATGAATCACTCTTGCTGCCCTCGTAAAATCCCCACCTTCGCCTTTCACTCGGACACAGTTAACTTTATAAAGTCGGGTTTTAGCTGTCGCAGGATTGCGGCCCTTGGAAGATCCGGTGTTGACTCAAAAGTCCTCAAGTTAATTAGAGCAAGGTCTTTCCCTGGGTTCCGGAGATTTTTTCGAGGGGTTCACAGTCTGTGAGAATTGTAGAATTTGACGAGTCACTCACAGACAGAATAGGGAAATCCAAGTCGGGACACAGATTCAACACACAGTGCCAAGAGAAAAACTTATGATAATGGTTATGTTGCATTACTGAATCTCAATTTATTTGTTCACCACAAATATTAATTGGATCCAATCCATTGTAGTTAGGTTAATAAGGCTGTGGACCACAGAAAACAGATCAATTATTTGGAAGAAAAAGGTGATGAGCCTGTTTAACTGGTGTGAATAATTAAATACCTTTATTAATTTCTATGAATACATCTATTTTCATTTATTCATGAACATTCCAGCAAAGACAATACACTTTTTACGGAAAATTCTAGTGAAATATTGCTCCATCAAGTTTACATTTTTACTGAGTGAAAACAAACAGTATTCCAATATTCCACATCATTTCAGAAATATAACAGTCAGCAGTTGTGAGAAGTACTGTTTCCTGTGGGAGCGTTTGGACAACTCCAGAACAAATAGCTCATCACAAACACTGATTGTCCGGTACATAAAAATGTGGGAAAACTATGATTTAATGTATAAATCGCCTGACTGGCCATAACTTGTGCAGGGATAACACAGAATATGGCAACAAATGACCCAAATGTAACATTAATTTCCCCTAGATCCCTGCAAGCTGCGTCAAAAAATATTTCTATCCACTTCCCTACCACTTGCCCCAAAACACTTTCAGAATTACCCCTGAAACATCACCTCTGTGACTGCTATTTAATCTCTGCAATGAGACAAATCGTTTGGATTGACTCTTTGTTCCCTAGCGACAGTAACCGTGGTGATCCTGCCTGTTACCATGGTGATCTAGCACTGTTTTATGACATCCGAGTGCGGCTCTCAAACGGTCGTCTTTTGCGTCTGACGATAATGTCCATATTTGTGGGCGATAAAAGTGTGACAAAATACGAGAGATTTCTATGGAAATCCCCTGAGATTTATTGTAGAAGCCACTGAAAGGCATTCTATTTTTTCATCTTTCCTCGGATAATGGAAAGGTTTTGAACATTTTACGGCATTTGCACTGCAATTTATGGGAGTCATTCAAAACAGGCTTCCACAATAAGAAACAATATTCTATTCCAAAGTAATCTAACTATTAAAACATGTAAGGATTCATGAGCAAGAATGTTGAAGTTTTATTCCGCCAAAATCGTCACCTCCAGGCTTATCGGCAGTTCCCTGACTTCAATGCCACAACAATTAGCAGATTGAATATGCCACAATAAATCAGTATTTATATCACTACCCCTATCACACATCCTTATCACCTCACAAGCCTAAAACATCGATCAACGTCCTATCCAACTTCATACATCTGATAAAACACCGAAACAAAACCAACAGCGACAAATCGTCTGAAATCCGATCAAAGTGATTGGCTGGAAGCCGTGACCTCCGACAGACGTAATACGGCCGTCACTTGTACGTTTTGGAGGAGGGGGCGGAGTTTGGATGGGTAAAGCTTTTTGTGCATGTTTCGAGTGGAATGTTACCATCTTCACTCATAGATAGGGGTATGTCTCAACTGGGATGGTAGCGTTTGACGTGACTAGGTATATATCAACCTGATTTGTGCAATGTATTTTGATGGCTGTATTCTGGATGCTGACATTTTTTTAGCATCAATTGGGAAAACATACCTGTGGAATTGTTCAGCCCGAGATGAACACAAAAAGTGTCCCACAAAATGTATCCCAATAAAATGTTGAGTGATTTGGATGACTATTGACAGGATAAAAGCTGAATACTTGGGATAAAAAGCCGGAGGGGGGAGGAGGGGAATTAGGAGGTAGGGGAGAATAAGGAAGGGTGGATATCTTGTTTGTAGTATGCTAAGTCAGTGACACTAATCAGTTTAAGGAGATAAAGTTGTTTGACCTTGAGACCTGATGGAGGGGGTTGGAAGGGGCGAGATGGGATTTAGTCTGTCAATGGACCAGTGCCTTCCATTGTACAACTAGCTTGATGGTGCTATAACATTACCACACCCATTTATAAAATTCATTCTATTGACTGAATTCTTTGTTTTTCATCATCGAGTGAAGCAGAACAAAATAGCATCCATAACATTGTGCTACAAAACCAAAGCTTGTAACCTATTTGTAGCCAATAACAGAATTCTCCCTGGCACTGAACAATACTTTTCCTAAAGACTCAATAACGTAGGATTTCTGATACCAAGAAATCTTTTCTCTCTATCAAAAGACATTTCCCAAGATAGATCTCTAAGCTGATATGAGCTATGAAGAAATCTTTCGGACATTTATCGTATTCATGGCCCGACTCTCGTTGGAAGGGAAAAGTCCCGAGATAATCCAAATCTGTTAGTTTCAAGCAACATCGAACCACACGAAAACCCCCAAGTATTTTAGACGAGACTGGGTGACAGCTTACGGTTGCCAATGGAAACGGGTGAACAATGACAAAAGTCGTCCAGAATATGACGAGGAATATGTCCTGATGTTTGTTCTGGTGTCGTAGAGACGGGGAATTTGTCAGATGTCAAATCTAAAACTACAAGACTCAGTCAGTATAGTTCAGGTTTTCCTTTCTGTGTTTGTTCTTTTCTGTTGCTTTTGCTTCAGTTTGATTGACCAAAGCAAATATCTGAAGAGATCTCTATTTATGGTAATCTGACATCTGAATCAGCTACACAAATTTTATATAAAGTTTGGTTTCTATAGGTCTATCAATAATCTGATGGTATGGGTCATAGAAATATTACAATTCTGATAACCCGACAATTGTCATTAAACTTGATAATTTTTTACTACAATTAGATATTTCAAATTCTATTCTATCAGACTTGGTGTCAATGACTGGCCATTTGTGGGCTTTTCTCTTCATTCATTTCTATCTTATTTTCCATTTTACCAAGAGTCTGCAATATCCCTTTCTCTGTCTAACAAATCGATCAATCCCACTTTGATTGTGACAGATCAACGATGATAATTCCCGACACAACGACTAAATTGTCGCCTTGATCTCACGGCCGCGGTGTCTGATACATCTTCAGCAGGTTGTCGCCTGATAGCTGACGGATGTCACTTTGGGGACGAGGTTTGTAGTGTGGAGGCCAACATGAGACTCAAATTGATTTGTAGTGAAGGAGCCAAAATAGGCAATCGTGGAAACACTTAGCAAAGTTGAATGTGGAGCTCTGATGTCGAGTCAAGAATTGGATGGAATACAAGAGCATAGAATATATCATTTTGTAATAGCTGCTGTTATCTTCTGGTAAGATTTCTTCCTTGTTATCTGCTTCTAGTTAAGCTGACATGTCCTGAATTCTGCTTGGGGAAACTTTCGACGAAGTTGAGGTCTACTGACTACCAATACTCAGAAAAGTTTACTACAATTTCATCAGATATGATTGTGAATTGTCTTGCTAATTTGAAACATTTATTTTCTAGGCATTTTCTCTCTTAGAGTGTCTTTTTCTTTGCGACAATACAGGAACAAAACAAGTTGGTCAACGACACTCAAGAAATCGAAGGAAATAGTTCTCTGACCACAATCAATTGTTGCCAACAAATGCTTAGTTTTTTTGTTACTATTCAACAGACTTTGGAAAAATTCAACACATTATGTGTTTTCAAACCAATATCTAGCATTGAACACAAAACTCAATTGCAGTTTGTTTTGCAATCAAACTAATTATTTCCATTATTGAACTGAATGATAGTCATCCTAGAAATATTGTTAATAAATTGAGAAACAAAAATAATCAATGAGCAATGCACCAACATTTGTGAATACATGTATATATAATGTACTAAGACAACAATTTCCATCAAGAAGTTGAAATGTCAAGTCCACCAATAAAATGTGAATCTCACGTCACAGACAGAAAACAATTTCCGCACTGTCTGTGAGGTCTGACAATGTGTTATAAATGGATAGAACGTGGCAATATATAGCCAACTTGACATTATTGTCACCAGGGGAGTGAAGGACTCGAACTTACAGGATATTCCTCATGTATTGGTCAATACCAGGAGCATTACATGGAGGTGTTTGGTCAATACCAGGAGCATTACATGGAGGTGTTTGGTCAATACCAGGAGCATTACATGGAGGTGTTTGGTCAATACCAGGAGCATTACATGGAGGTGTTTGGTCAATACCTGGAGCATTACATGGAGGTGTTTGGTCAATACCAGGAGCATTACATGGAGGTGTTTGGTCAATACCAGGAGCATCACATGGAGGTGTTTGGTGGGAATGCGGCAGACGGTGCTGTATTGTGTAGGTTACAGGAATAGAATGCCCATCTCCATATCCATTTGGTATCAGACCTGTTGTAATATTGCACAGCCTACAAGTAAAAATGCCATCACTGTGAATATTGTCCACAGTCTGTTCAAGATTTTAAGCACTGCACTTTATCTGAAACAAACCCAAATACCACAAATATAACTGTTTCTCTGGATTCTCCACCAAAATCACCGAAAATGTGAAACAAACTCAGAAGTATAATTGCACTTTATCTGAAACAAACCCAAATACCACAAATATAACTGTTTCTCTGGATTCTCCACCAAAATCACCGAAAATGTGAAACAAACTCAGAAGTATAATATAAGTCACACTGAGTTGACATTAATTGAAAATTGAAGTATTCACACACACAAAATTTCACCAAATTCACATTGAATCCACTGACTTTCCTACTGTTGTCAATACACAAAGCTGACAGCTCGGTGCTAAGGATGACAAGTACAGGTCGTGACAGCTCCATTTACCATTGTCCTCTGTCTGTAGGAGATTGACGATTCTATTCTTACAGTCCACAGATCTGTCCGAGTTGGCCATTATATAGGTGTCAGGGAGGGATGCTTTCTTTAAACTGGACTAATTGGGGGTAATATCCACAAGCCACCTTGAGTTCAATGTACTTGTTCTCATTTTGCTTGATCTTTTAATAATAATAAGTCTTTTAATAATTTTTTTTTATTTTTCGTGTATTTAAGATTTAAGAATAATAATCTTTGATGCAATGTGACTCGATATTCCAATCCCAGCATGCATTTTAATATCACTGTTTTATACCACTCCACATTGCCAGCAAAGGTTTTTTCAGTCGAGTAAGCTGTTCATAGCAATCAGATCAAAGCGAATTATCGACTCTGCATTTCCTGAATCTGACATAAAAATCAACAACAGGAAAGGAACATTTCCCTTTTTTTTCTAGCTCCTCATCAAAGCTATTAGCCCTGTTAAGTACTGTTAACCTTTCTTTCCTCACCATTGACCAACAGTGTCTTGAAACTGTGACATTTACCTTTTATGTGCTTTCTCATTTACATGCGTGGCTGTTTTCTTTGGCTGCATATTGTGCGTATTTATATAATGAAACCAATATTCAGCATACTTTGTGGGTGTAATAGCATCGAAGTGTTGAGAAATCAGTTTATACCCATGCCACATGTAGATAATCCCTTGCAGAACAATCACCTTCGACCAGTCTCAGACACAAACCCACCAATCATTACAACGAGCCAATCAAATCACTGTATGACCCGTGTCCCAAAAGTCGCCAAAACTCACCGCGTCTACAATCTTGTGACAACAGAGCAACGGCTGCAGCAGAAATCTGGCGGCTTCCTTGACGCGGCCACAGAGGGGCCACAGCTCCATATCACCGTGACAACGGGCGTCTCCCACGGTGACAGACGACAGACGACAGACACCACACAGAAACACGTCACACACAACATATCCAACATAGGACGACTTAATTTGGTCTTATGTCGGTAATCCAAGTGCATTTGACTTCAATTTGTGTAATGTGCAATGCAACTGCCATTTGCAGCCAGGAAAGAACTTTTTATCCATTTCATATTCTCATTTGCCAATAAAGCACAACATATCCAAATTTCTGTGACAGTTATCCAACAATAATAAAACACCACAAATGCCTCCTAATGCCAAACAAATCCAACTTTTCAATAAGCGCAACATTTTATATCCAAGCACAGCCACGTATCCCACAATGCACCACTACTGCTGGTACAATGTGGTAAGAACTGCATCTGTTGTCTTCCTGTGACTTATCCGCGGCCAGTTAACTGCTGAATGTGAGGCGTACAGTAGCCCTGCCACAGTCAGCGATACATCCGTGACACAAGTCGTCTTTTCCACTGGAAGCGCGCGAGATGAAGTTCAACCACGAGACGGCTCCTTTAGAGACGACTACAAGCTGATTGGCCGATACCCTGCTTGTCAATTGTCACCGTGGGGACTGCTGCCTTTTTCCAGCGAGGTACAACCCACAAACGAAACAATCGGGGGACGATCTAAGAGCAATTACTTTCCCTCTGTAGAGAAATCGTGAGCCGCACTTTTCCTCCGACAAAATGTGCGGTGAATCGCTCTTGCTGCCCTCGTAAAATCTCCACCTTCGCCTTTCACTCGGACCCAGTTAACTTTATAAAGCCAGGTTTTAACTGTCGCAGGATTGCGGCCCATGGAAGATCCTGTGTTGACTCAGAGTCCTCAAGGTAATTAGAGCAAGGTTTTTCCTCAGTTTCCGGAGATTTTTTTCGAGGGGTTCACAGTCTGTGAGCGACACAGAGCGAGTAGTCTATCGTAAAACACACAGCGCCCTTGTAGAATCTGACGAGTCACTCACAGGAAGAACGGGGAAATCCAAGCCGAGAGACAGAGACATCTATCGTGTCAACACAAAAGTGTAAAAACACTGGATAATTCTGTTTTGTTATGATAATTGTTCAGAGGCAGTATTGGATCTTATTTGGTCATGAGCAAATATTAATTGGAGCCAATCCATTGTAGTTAACCTAATATGCTTCGGACCACAAAAAACAGATTAATTGGATGGAAGAGGAAAGTGATGGGCCTGTTTAACTGGTTTGAATAATTAAAAGCCAATAATTTCTATGAATATAGATCTATTTCTATCAAATGATGAACACTATTCCCCGAAAAAACAATACACATTTTACAGAAATTTCCACTGAAATATTGATCTACCAATTAACAGTTTTTACTGAAACTAATGCGGAACAACAGTATTCCAATATACCACATCTCTTCAGAAATTGTCCCCAATTCCATGCTATCTGAAAGCAAGTACCAGCAGTTGTGTGATGTGATATTTCCTGTGCGATCATTAATTTTCAAGAACTCTAGAACAAATAGCTGTCACAATCATGGATTGTCCGGTACATAAAAATGTGGGAAAACTAACTGATTTGATGTATAAATCGCCTGACTGACCACAAGTTGTGCAGGAATATCACAGAATATGGCATCAAACTGTAACTGTAACATTAATTTCCCCTGGATCCCTCCAAACTCTGTCAAGATAATGTTTCTCTCCACTTGCCCAGAAACACTTCCAGAATCACCCCCGAAACATCACCCCGGTGACTGCTAGTTAATCTCCGCAATGAGACAAATTGTTTGCATTGACTCTTTGGTCCCTAGCGACAGTAACCGTGGTGATCCTGCCTGTAACCATGGTGATCTAACGCTGTTTTATGATATCCGAGAGCGGCTCTAAAACGGTCGTCTTTTGTGTCTGACGATAATGTCCATATTTGTGGGCGATAAAAGTGTGACAAAATACGACAGAATTCCATGGAAATCCCCCTGAGATTTATTATTGTAAAAGCAAACTTATTGTTTTCATCCATTTAGAAAAGTCTTTTCACAGCAATTTTTGTTTGCAAAAGAGGCTTTCAGAGCAAGAAATTAAAATCATAATCCAAAGTTTTGTCATATTGCAAACTGTTCAGTGTATTCTATTGTGAGTTCCCTGAAATCAATTCCACAACAACTAGACGCTTCCGGTCGCCTACGACCGCTTGGGTGTATCCCCCGTAGCCCTATCATCTCTGTTGCCCCAAATATATCACTGTCAAGTGTGAAAAACTAGAGCAAGGGCTAAAAAAGATTACCAGAGAAATGTTAAATCTCAAGTCACAACTGTTTTCTTTTCCCCACCAAAATTGCTGCACTGATTTTTCGAGGTTACTGAAGGTCGAATTCAAAATCACCACTGAAATCTTTATATGAATTTGATAAAATAACGAAAATACAGATAGATCAATCTTTTCACCTATTTATATTTCAACTCAGAATATTTTACAAACTTGGTTCCAAGTTGAAATTCAAAGTAAAATTTGACCAAAACTGCATTTCAAGATGACGAAATTGGAGCCAGATTGAACTTCTCACCATAAGTTATATTTCAACTCATAATACATGTATGTGCCAAACATGGTTTCAAGTTGAAATTCAAAGTAAAAGTTAATCAAAACTGCATTTCAAGATGACAAAATTGGAGTCAGATCAAACTTTTCGTCATGAGTTATATTTTAACTCATAATACCTGCCCAACTTGATTTCAAGTTGAAATTCCAACTAAAAGTTAACCAAAACTGCATTTCAAGATGACGAAATTGGAGCCAGATCAAACTTTTCGCCATGAGTTATATTTCAACTCATAATATGTGCCAAACTTGGTATTACCGTAGATCTTTGAGTATTAACCGACCCTGAGTATAAGCCGAGGTCGATTTTGAGTAGGAAATCAGTGAAAAGTGACTGACTTTTGCATAAGCCGAATCACAGAGGCCTAGATCAACGCGCGAAAATGATCGTTGTTATCACACGATCTCTCGGACAGTTGAACACGCCCGGCCGATCACGGGCCCGGTGCTAATTGCAATCATAGTGCCTCTCAGTGGTATTCAGTGTGAATTTTTTTAGGTGCGTGGAGTGATTGAAAGGTTTGTTTTGTAAACGATGTGATAAATGTTCATTAAAACGTTCGTATTGATATATTTTGCCCAAGATATATTTCAACTTGTCTCTTTCCAGATCGACTTATATCCTGGTGGCGAGAATAGGAACTGCATGGGCGAACTAAAATCAAGTGCAAATTTGAATAATTCCCAAGCGTTTTCCTGTATGCCTACAATTGATTCGGTAGATTTAAAGATGACAATAAAGGGATTCCACTTGGTGTTCACGTTTTTAAATCTGTAAAAACAGAATGATATAACAATTTGTTTTCCCTTTTGTTTCAATTTATTCACAATTTCACATTCACATCAATATTGCCAAATTCACGTGCAGCTGCACAGTTGTTATTCTCTGATGCATATTTAATAACTTTGAGTTTGAAAGCAGCATCGTAAGCACAACGTTTTCTTTTTTGATCCTTTATTTATTGTGTAGCAAAGCATATTTATCTTGGATAACTACTAATTGAACTGACTCTGTCAGTATGGTCTGCTCGTCAGATTTACTTTGCGTGTGGAAGAACAATGGAACCAGTGAGCCGAATCACGTGTCACGAATGTTCAAGTAACGATCACAGGAGGTTGACCAGACCGTTGGTTGCAATTGACACTGTCAATTATCTCTGATTTACCTTATTGATCTTTCACGGGAACTGGCATGTGTAAATGAATGAAGTAACACTTTTCAAATATTTATTTCAATAGTATTATTTTCATTTTTTTTTTTACAATAGATCGATAATATTCGAGAATGTAGTTTTAGAAATTGACACTCGATTCTGATTTTCCTGCAGCCTCGCTTTTGTTTGACATTCTAGCTTTCCCAGCAACTACAATGTCTTTCATCTCTTGGATTTGATCTGAAAATAAATTACAATAATTATATTTAAAATAATGGAATACGCATATAAAAACAATACGTTATCTATATTGATACACATAGACTCAGAGAACCAGTAAACCGCAAAAGAAACTAACTCACTGTATTATCGCCTACCAATACTGCCGACGATCGTCAGCGATCGCCAATTGACTCGCTCGAATGGTCAGGAATGTGCAGGTTTTTGCATTGACTTGTCAATAAGCCGACCCCATAAATTTAGACCCATTTCGTAGGTAAAAACCCTCGGCTAATACTCAAAGATCTACGGTAAGTTGAAATTCAATGTAAAAGTTGACCAAAACTGCATTTCAAGATGACAAAATTGGAGCCAGATAGAACTTTTCGTCATAAGTTATATTTTAACTCATAATATGTGCCAAACTTGGTTTCAAGTTGAAATTCAAGCCAAAAGTTTACCAAAAATGCATTTCAAGATGAAGAAATTGGAGCCAGATCGAACTTTTCATCATAAGTTATATTTTAACTCATAATATGTGCCAAACTTGGTTTCAAGTTGAAATTCAAACTAAAAATTGACCAAAACTGCATTTCAAGATGACGAAAATGGAGCCAGATCGAACTTTTCACCATAAGTTATATTTTGACTTATAATATGTGCCAAACATGCTTTCAAGTTGAAATTCAAAGTAAAAGTTGACCAAAACTGCATTTCAAGATGACGAAATTGGAGCCAGATCGAAGTTTTCACGATAAGTTATATTTTAACTCATAATTTGTGCCAAATATGGTCTCAAGTCGAAATTCAAAATAAAAGTTGATCAATGTTTTCATAAAAAGCTATTGTGATCAATAATAGACTTAACTAGCAAAAAAATAATGTTAACTTATTTGGTCATAGCCACAAAATCTCTACTGGACAAAGCCTTCACCTTGTTGAGCCCAATAATAAATATTTCTTGTCTTAACTATTTTCATTGTGGTCAATAATAGACTTAACATGTAAAAATAAAGTTAACTTATTCGGTTACACCCAGAAATTTCTACCGGACAAAACCTTAACCTTGTTGAGCTCAATAATAATTGTTTCTCATCTTAACTATTTTATTGAGGTCAATAACAGACATAACTAGCAAAAAAAATGTTAACTTATTTGGTTACAGACATAAAATGTCTACTGGACAGAATCTTTACCTTGTTGAGCCCAATAATAAATATTTCTTGTCTTAACTATTTTTATTGTGGTCAATAATAGACTAAACTAGTAAAACTAATGTTAACTTATTCAGTATACCCATGAAATCTGTACTGGACATACTTTCACCTTGTTGAGCTTAATAATAAATAGTTCTCATCTTAACTATTTTTATTGTGGTCAATAATAGACTTAACTATTTTTATTGTGGTCAATAATAGACTTAACTAGTGAAAATAATGTTAACTTATTCGGTTACACCAATGAAATTTGTACTGGACAAAACATTTACCTTGTTGAGGTTAACTAGACGCTTCCGGTCGCCTACGACCGCTTGGGTGTATCCCCCGTAGCCCTATCATCTCTGTTGCCCCAAATATATCACTGTCAAGTGTGAAAAACTAGAGCAAGGGCTAGAAAAGATTATCAGAGAAATGTTAAATCTCAAGTCACAACTGTTTTCTTTTCCCCACCAAAATTGCTGCACTGATCGAATTCAAAATCACCACTGAAATCTCTTTATATGAATTCCCATTTCGACATGTTTGATAAAATAATGAAAATACAGATAGATCAATCTTTTCACCTATTTATATTTCAACTCAGAATATTTTATTTACTTGGTTCCAAGTTGAAATTCAAAGTAAAAGTTGCATTTCAAGATGACGAAATTGGAGCCAGATCGAACTTCTCACCATAAGTTAATTTCGACTCATAATACATGTACAATGTATGTGCCAAAGATGGTTTCAAGTTGAAATTCAAAGTAGAACTTAACCAAAACTGCATTATAAGATGACAAAATTGGAG
The DNA here is from genome assembly GCA_949152475.1 of Terebella lapidaria. Classification (NCBI taxonomy): domain Eukaryota; kingdom Metazoa; phylum Annelida; class Polychaeta; order Terebellida; family Terebellidae; genus Terebella; species Terebella lapidaria. The sequence goes on along the minus strand of OX424570.1, from coordinate 6,300,080 downwards.
CCAGATCGAACTTTTCGTCATAAGTTATATTTTAACTCATAATACCTGCCCAACTTGGTTTCAAGTTGAAATTAATACTTAAAGTTGACCAAAACTGCATTTCAAGATGCCAAAATTGGAGCCAGATCAAACTTTTCGCCATGAGTTATATTTCAACTCATAATATGTGCCAAACTTGGTATTAAGTTGAAATTCAATGTAAAAGTTGACCAAAACTGCATCTCAAGATGACGAAATTGGAGCCAGATAGAACTCTTCATCATAAGTTATATTTTAACTCATAATATGTGCCAAACTTGGTTTCGTGCTGAAATTCAAGCTAAAAGTTTACCAAAACTGCATTTCAAGATGAAGAAAATTGAGCCAGATCGAACTTTTCATCATAAGTTATATTTTAACTCATAATATGTGCCAAACTTGGTTTCAAGTTGAAATTCAAACTAAAAATTGACCAAAACTGCATTTCAAGATGACAAAATTGGAGCCAGATCGAACTTATCACCATAAGTTATATTTCGACCTATAATATGTGGCAAACATGCTTTCAAGTTGAAATTCAAAGTAAAAGTTGACCAACACTGCATTTCAAGATGAAGAAATTGGAGCCAGATCGAATTTTTCACCATAAGTTAAATTTTATCTCATAATTTGTGCCAAACATGGTCTCAAGTTGAAATTCAAAAGTAAAAGTTGATCAATGTTTTCATGAAAAGCTATTGTGATCAATAATAGACTTAACTAGCAAGAAATAATGTTAACTTATTTGGTCACAGCCATAAAATCTCTACTGGACAAAGCCTTCACCTTGTTGAGCCCAATAATAAATATTTCTTGTCTTAACTATTTTCATTGTGGTCAATAATAGACTTAACATGTAAACATAGCACCAAGGGTGCTGTAGCTTACCGGCAATCATGAGAAATGCAGAGTATTGATTTTCCAACATATACATTGTTACACTGATCTTGAACTCTAAATGTCAAAACATGTTCGTAAATGTTGCTGGAAACTCATTTTCTGCATGGACTATAATACGAAATCAAATAATACATCACAAAGGTAGATAAAGAGAATCATATACATTATTTTGAGAAAAACTGTCTGAATAGACTTTGACAAAATGGCCACCAAAGACAAAATTCATCGTTTTTGACCTTTCAAGGTCATTGAAGGTCAAATTCAAGGTCATCACTCAAACTGCAATATATGATTTCCCATTTGAATGTGCCAATACTGAGGCTCTATTTTGAAGTCTTCTATGAGTTTATTCCGCACAGCTCCCATTATGAAGGAAAAATTGGGCGAAATTTTCTAAGTCTAAAAAATTTTTCAATGGCCAAAAAAAAAAATTCGTTTTTTTTTGCTGGAAATGGCTCAAAACGAATAGTGACTTGATTTTGGACCAAAAAAAAATTTTTTTGCCGACCCGTCAAAAAATCAAAATGTCCGCCACACGCAGACAGGCAATTCAAGGGTAACGAAACTCATACACATCATAGAGGTACATGAAGGGAATGTTTTAAAATAAAAATCTCAAAACTGATCAGACAGTTTTTGAGAAAATGGCCATCAAAAATCCAAAATTGGCCATTTTTCGACAAAAAAGGTCGTTTTGACCTTCCAAGGTCATTGAAGGTCAAATTCAAGGTCATCACTCAAACCGCAATATATGATTTCCCATTTGAATGTGCCAATACTTAGGCTCTATCTTCAAGTGTTCTATGAGTTTACTCTGCACAGCTCCCATTATGAAGTGAAATTTTCTAAGTCCAAAAAATTTTTCAATGGCCCAAAAAAAAATTTTTTTTTTTTTGCTGGAAATGGCTCAAAACGAATAGTGACTTGATTTGGGACAAAAAAATTTTTTTTCGCCGACCCGTCAAAAAATCAAAATGGCCGCCACAAGCAGACCGGCGATTCAAGGGCAACGAAACTTATACACGTCATAAAGGTACATGAGAGGAGTGTTTTGAAACAAAAATCTCAAAACTGATCAGACAGTTTTTGAGAAAATGGCCTCCAAAGTCCAAAATTGGCAATTTTTCGTCAAAAATTGCCGCCAAATAGGCAAAAACAATTCAATCAAAAAAATTAAAAAAACGTCTTTAGATACTGGCCCAAGGTATGTTCTGACAAATTTATGGGGAAATTCATCATGTCAAAAAAAAGTTACAGACCCGGACGGACGACGGACGGACGACGGACGAAATACCACGACAATAGCTTATCGGCCCAAAGGGCCGGTAAGCTAAAAATGATGTTAACTTATTTGGTTACACCTAGAAATTTCTACCGGACAAGACCTAACCTTGTTGAGCTTACCTTGTTGAGCCCAATAATAAATATTTCTTGTCTTAACTATTTTCATTGTGGTCAATAATAGACTTAACATGTAAAAATAATGTTAACTTATTCGGTTACACCCAGAAATTTCTACCGGACAAAACCTTAACCTTGTTGAGCTCAATAATAATTGTTTCTCATCTTAACTATTTTTATTGAGGTCAATAATAGACTTAACTAGCAAAAAAAATGTTAACTTATTTGGTTACAGACATAAAATGTCTACTGGACAGAATCTTTACCTTGTTGAGCCCAATAATAAATATTTCTTGTCTTAACTATTTTTATTGTGGTCAATAATAGACTTAGCTAGTAAAAATAAACTTATTCAGTACACCCATGAAATCTGTACTCGACATACTTTCACCTTGTTGAGCTTAATAATAAATATTTCTCCTCTTAACTATTCTTATTGTGGTCAATAATAGACTTAACTATTTTTATTGTGGTCAATAATAGACTTAACTAGTGAAAATAATGTTAACTTATTCGGTTACACCATTGAAATTTGTACTGGACAAAACATTTACCTTGTTGAGGTTAATAATAAATATTTCATGTCTTAACTATTTTTATTGTGGTCAATAATAGACTTAACTATTAAAAATAATATTAACTTATTCAGTTACACCCATGAAATCTGTACTGGACAAAACCTTTACCTTGTTGAGCTTAATAATAAACGTTTCTCGTCTTAACTATTTTATTGTGGACAATAATAGACTTAACTAGTAAAACTAATGTTAACTTATTCAGTAATATTGTCCTGTTTTCACTAAAAGCTTCAGTTCTCCATTTTGAACAAGAAACCAGTGTCATTACCTTCCATTGTACAGCAGGGCTCCCGGTAGGATTTTTTCAAAGGAGTACCGTACCCCATGGGTCAAATTACAAGGGGTAAATTTTGAAATGAAGGGGTAATTTTCAGAAAAGGATGTAGTGATTTTTTTTTTCATTCAAAGTGACAGCTTCCATTATGTTTACAAATCTCGCATATCCTACAGGTTTTTCTCAAAATTTCAGCAAGATCCTAATAGTCAACGATAGCCCTTGCCCACAGTAGCTTTCTGAAGGTCTTCTATTGCAGAAAACGCATTTGTTACTTGACGAAATTAAATTTCGTCAAGTATGTTGGTCAGTTGAGTTTGTCTGTTTGCCTGTTTGTCTGTTTGTTTGTTTGTATGTGTGCACTCTACAGGTCACAATTTTGGTCGTATCGTCATGAAACTTCACCAGGAGGTGGACAATCAATTTCGGACCAAGTGGTAAACTTTTCGGAGGTCAAGGTCAAAAATTGAGGTCAAGGTCATAGAAAAGGTCAAAATCGAAAAATCGCGATAACTTCGCTTCTAATTGAGATTATTTTTTCTGGGTATTTTTATATTTTTTTATGGTCAATTCTGCATCATTTGATGCATGTCCGATGGTCGTACGACCAAAATTCCCGATTTTCGGTCCAGGTCGAAAATTTGGGGGTAAAGAATTTAGGTTTTTCCTGTCTCATAATATTCAAAATCATATTATAGAGCCAGGTTCCAATATATGTTGCTGATTTTTACTCAGGAGTTGTGCCTTATCACGCGGAACAAGATCCTGAAGTTTCAGAGCTCAGGGTCAAGGATTAGAGTTAAGGTCATAGTAAAGGTCAAAATCGAAAAATCGTGATAACTCCGCTTCTAATCAAGATTATTTTTTCTGAGTATTTTTTTATGTTTCTATGGTCAATTCCGCATCACATGATGCATGTCTGATGGTCGTATGACCTAAACTTTCGATTTTCGGTCCAGGTCGAAAATTTGGGGGTCATGAACTTAGGTCTTGCTTGTCTCAATTTTCAAAACCATATTGTAGAGCCAGGTTCCAATATATGTTGCTGATTTTCACTCAGGAGTTGTGCCATATCACGCAGAACAAGATCCTGAAGTTTCAGAGCTCAGGGTCAAGGATTAGAGTTAAGGTCATAGTAAAGGTCAAAATCGAAAAATTGAGATAACTCCGCTTCTAATCAAGATTATTTTTTCTGTGTATTTTTATATTTTTCTATGGTCAATTCCGCATCACATGATGCATGTCTGATGGTCGTATGACCTGAACTCTCGATTTTCGGTCCAGGTCGAAAATTTGGGGGTCATGAACTTAGGTCTTGCTTGTCTCAATTTTCAAAACCCGATTGTAGAGCCAGGTTCCAATATGTGCTTCTGATTTTTACTCAGGAGTTGTGCCTCTTCACGCAGAACATGACTGTGAAGTTGTAGGGCTCAAGGTCAAGAATTACAGTTAAGGTCATAGTAAAGGTCAAAATTGAAAAATCGTGATAACTCCGCTTGTAATCATGATTATTTTTTCTGATTATTTTTGTATTTTTCTATGGTCAAATCCGTATCATATGATACATGTCCGATGGTCGTATGACCAAAACTCTGGATTTTCGGTCCAGGTCGAAAATTTGGGGGTCATGAATTTAGGTTTTTCCTGTCTCACAATATACAAAACCACATTATAGAGCCAGGTTCCAATATATATATTGCCGGATTTTACTCAGGAGTTGTGCCTGATCACGAAGAATAAGATTGTGAAGTTGTAGAACTCAAGCTCACGAGTTTTCCCGATCGAATTCTCCACGCTGCCAGTCAAATGTACAGCCATGGCATAATTCAGTGTTTATCCTGAGCGAAGTCTCTCCTACACACTATACTTTACAAGTGTTGAGCTTCAATGAACAGAATGGCGCAGTCAGTAGAGGCGTTAGGTTTGTGTGCGAGGGGTCAGTGGTTCAATTCTCCCTGATGACTTTTTCTGTTTCTGAGTGGTCTTGTAAGCATCCCAAACCTGCCATGCTTTATGTAATTCTATTGTTTCGAATTATCATGATCACCTTTGAAGGAAAAAACACTGTTCCACGAATAGCGACAAACTATTTTATCGGGTTTTCTAGTGGTATCATCAAAATCTAGTTTGTTCTTTATATTTAAAGTTACAAGCCGCTTTAAATTCAGCATTACGGCCACAACTGTGAATGATTTGTGGTATTAGCTGCTAACAAATGCATGACAAAAGGCCTGTACCAGATGATATGTCTGCTTCATATGATGCATGTGCGATGGGGGGTCTGGTAAGTTGCATGGCGAATGGCCCAGATTAAACACTGTATCGTGTCATTTTACAGGGTCTCATTGGTTTCATTATGATCGAGCGATGCATGTTTTTGTCATAACGCGTTTGTGTTAACTCCATTCTTCATAGCCTTAAAATATGACCTAATTACAACTGTTTGTTAATATAAAAAACATTGATAAAAAGCAGACAAGCAATTATTAGGTCATATTTTAGGGATGTGCAATCGCCACATGTCTAAGCCTCTCTATTTGTTTTGTTTACTTGTTGTCAATGTAATTTCATATTTGTGCGGGAATATTTGCTGTTTGTTATTCGCTCATTTTTAGGCTATCGATATTTGTTTGTGGATTTTTGTAATTTTGATATATTTTAGGTTTTTTAGTAGTGGCATCATCAAAATTTTGTGCCGTTAGCATGGTTAGAGGTAATATATTATGTTGATACATACGCAAACTAGATGTTTCAAGTGGTTCAGTTTCCAATGCTATATGTTGTCAGGGGATGCCATAAATGTGTAAATAATGAGTAAATGTTTTGAATGTAAACAAATGTGTAGATTTTTCGTCAAGTGTTGGCCTATGGCCGATTTTTTTACTCTTGAATAGTTCGTCGATTCATTGTCGAGTCGTGTTGAAGAAACGAAAGTGGGGAAATCCTTAAATTTATATTTGCAAGGGGGCGCACACATAGGCTTTCGATGTTGCAGCCATTCGCACGGGGGCGCTGTAGTTTATTGTGCTCGAAATTTGATGACGTGTCCCACAACTTATTCGCCAGCGAGTGCATTGCGCATGCGTCACTTTGGCGGAAATTGACATTTTTTGATTATTTTCTAGAACTTCGTTTTTTGAGCTAATAAATCGATGTCATTGTTTTTAAATTAGTTTCCACAAATCTTTCGAGTGCGTAATCATACGCACTGGCCGTGAAAGCACTGCGTAAATTTCAAAAAGTCATGCGTAATTACGCATTATTTTACGCTATCGGGAGCCCTGTACAGGCTATTGGAATGATCGTACATGTCAAAATGGATATTTCAAAATTCTGTAATAAGTTAGGCTGTTAACATATTAATATTTATATGATCATTCTAAAAAACAATTGGTTTCGTGTGACAGCCCTTCCCAACAACACTTCCAAATATTATCCAGATTCGTCAAAAATTGCCATCCGTAGAGCGTTCACAAGCCATGTGTCTCAAACAGGCTGTTTTCAATGCAAAATGTGTCCCCAAATGACCAATTCAGTTGCCACGGCAACCAAAATCGATTGGTGTCGGGACCTTACCATAATATATGTGCCTGCAAAAAATAATGGTGATCGGGTGAGAATTGCGGCCTGTAGCGCGTTCACAAGCCATGTGTCTCAAACAGGCTGTTTTCAATGCAAAATGTGTCCCCAAACGACCAATTTAGTTGCCACGGCAACCAAAATCGATTGGTGTCGGGATCTTACCATTATATATGTGCCTGCGAAAAATAATGGTGATCGGGTGAGAATTGCGGCCTGTAGCGCGTTCACAAGAAAATCTCTGCGGACGCGGACGCGGACGACGAAGCCAAAACCATAGTATCCGCCGAACTTTGTTCGGGGGATACAATTAGCAGATTAAATATGCCACAATGAATCAATTTTATATCACTACCCCTTATCACACATCCTCATCACCTCACAAGCCTAAAACTTCGATCAGCTTTCTATCAATCTTCATACATCTGATAAAACACCGAACCAAAACCAACAGCGACAAATCGTCTGAAATCCAATCAAAGTGATTGGCTGGAAGCCGTGACCTCCGACAGACGCAATACGGACGGTCACTTGTACGTTTTGGACGAGGGGGCGAAGTTTGGATGGGTAGAGCTTTTTGTACATGTTTTGAGTGAAATGTTAAAATTTTTACACATAGATACGCATTTTACACAATACGGCCGGTCACTTGTACGTTTTGGACGAGGGGGCGAAGTTTGGATGGGTAGAGCTTTTTGTACATGTTTTGAGTGAAATGTTACAATTTTTACACATAGATAGGGGTATGTCTTAAATGGGATGGTAGCATTTGACATGCCTAGGTATCAACCTGATTGGTGCAATGTCTTTTGATGGCTGTATCCTGGATGCTGACATTTCGTTAGCATCAATTCGGAAAACATACCTGTGGAAGTGTTCGGCCCGAGATAAATACAAAAAGGGTCCCCCAAAATGTTTTGGGTGACTATTGACAGGATAAAAGCTGAATACTTGGGATGGAAAGCAGAGGGAGGGGTGGGGGATTTAGGAGGTAGGGGAGAATAGGGAAGGGTGGATATCTTGTTTGTAGTATGCTAAGTCAGTGACACTGATCAGTTTAAGGAGATAAAGTTGTTTGACCTTGAGAGCTGGGAGGGTTGGAAGGGGCGAGATGGGATTTAGTCTGTCAATGGACCAGTGCCTTCCATTGTACAACTAGACGCTTCCGGTCGCCTACGACCGCTTGGGTGTATCCCCCGTAGCACTATCATTCCTCATGCCCCAAATATATTACTAATAAGTGTGAAAAACTAGAACAAGGGATAGAGAAGATTACCAGAGAAATGTAAAATCTTAGGCCACAACTGTTTTTTTTTCCCCACCAAAATTGCTAAATTAATCTTTCAAGGTTATTGAAGGGCGAATTCAAGATCACCACTGAAACCACTGCATATGAATGTCCCTTTCGACATGTTCGATAACAAAAACGAAATCACAGCCAGATCATACTTTTCACCTAAATTTATATTTCAACTCAGGAATTTTGACATACTTGGTTCCAAGTTAAAAAATTAACCAAAACTGCATTTCAAGATCACGAAATTGGAGCCAGATCGAACTTTTCACCATAAGTTATATATCAACTCATAATATGTGACAAACTTGTTCCGAAGTTGAAATTCGAAGAAAAAGTTGACCAAAACTGCATTTCAAGATGACAAAATTGGAGACAGATCGAACTTTTCGCCATAAGTTATATTTTAACTCATAATATGTGCCAAACTTGGTTTCAAGCTGAAATTCAAAGTAAAAGCTTACCAAAACTGCATTTTCAAGATGACGAAATTGGAGCCAGATTGAACTTTTTACTATAAGTTATATTTTGACTCATAATATGTATCAAACTTGGTTTCAAGTTGAAATTCAGAGTAAAAGTTGACCAAAACTGCATTTCAAGATGATGAAATTCGAATGAAAAATAATGTTAACTTATCCAGTTACACCCAGATATCTCTACTGGACAAAACCTTTACCTTGTTGAGCTCAATAATAAATGTTTCTCGTCTTAACTGTTATTATTGAGGTCAATGATAGATTTAACTAGCAAAAATAATGTTAATTTATTTGGTTACAGCCATAAAATCTCTACTGGACAGAACCTTTACCTTGTTGAGCCCAATAATAAATATTTCTTGTCTTAACTGTTTTTATTGTGGTCAATAATAGACTTAACTAGTAATAATAAGGTTAACTTATTCGGTTACACGCATGAAATCTGTACTGGACAAAACCTTCACCTTGTTGAGCTTAATAATAAATGTTTCTCATCTTAACTATTTTAATTGTGGTCAATAATAGACTTAACTAGTAAAATTAAGGTTAACTTATTCGATAATATCGATCTGTTTTCATTAAAAACATCAGTCCTCTATTCTGAACAAGAATCCAGTGCTATTTGTTTTCATAGTACAGGGTATGGATTGAGCACAGATGTTCAAGTCGGTATTTTAACGGTTGTAATAAGTTAGCCCGTTAACTAATTAATATTTATTCGATCATTCTGAAAAACGATAGGTTCCGTGTGAGGGTCTTTTTCTCCGAGACTGTGCGATTTCATCATCATTCATTGAAAACTCCCACTCGTAGAGCGTTCACAAGCCATGTGTGGTAAACAGGCTAATTTGAGCACAAAATGTGTCGCCAATCGGCCAATTTGGTTGCTATGGCAACGATTGGTGTCGGGATCTTACCATAAGATGTGTCTGTATAAAAAATTATTAGAATCGGTTAAGATTTGCAACCTGTAGCGCGTTCACAAGAAAGTGTCTGCGAACGCGGACGCGGGCGCGGACGCGGACGCGACGATGACAAATCCATAGTATCCGCCGAACTTCGTTCGGGGGATACAATGAAATTCAGAGTAAAAGTTGACCAAAACTGCATTTCAAGATGATGAAATTTGAGCGAGATCAATGTTTTAGTAAAAATAATGTTAACTAATCCAGTTACACCCAGATATCTCTACTGGACAAAACCTTTACCTTCTTGAGCTCAATAATAAATGTTTCTCGTCTTAACTGTTATTATTGAGGTCAATGATAGATTCAACTAGCAAAAATAATGTTAATTTATTTGGTTACAGCCATAAAATCTCTACTGGACAGAACCTTTACCTTGTTGAGCCCAATAATAAATATTTCTTGTCTTAACTGTTTTTATTGTGGTCAATAATAGACTTAACTAGTAATAATAAGGTTAACTTATTCGGTTACACTCATGAAATCTGTACTGGACAAAACCTTCACCTTGTTGAGCTTAATAATAAATGTTTCTCATCTTAACTATTTTAATTGTGGTCAATAATAGACTTAACTAGTAAAATTAAGGTTAACTTATTCGACAATATCGATCTGTTTTCATTAAAAACATCAGTCCTCTATTCTGAACAAGAATCCAGTGCTATTTGTTTTCATAGTACAGGGTATGGATTGATCACAGATGTTCAAGTCGGTATTTTAACGGTCGTAATAAGTTAGCCCGTTAACTAATTAATATTTATTCGATCATTCTGAAAAACGATAGGTTCCGTGTGAGGGTCTTTTTCTCCGAGACTGTGCGATTTCATCATCATTCATTGAAAATTCCCACTCGTAGAGCGTTCACAAGCCATGTGTGGTAAACAGGCTAATTTGAGCACAAAATGTGTCGCCAATCGGCCAATTTGGTTGCTATGGCAACCAAAATCAATTGGTGTCGGGATCTTACCATAAGATGTGTCTGTATAAAAAATTATTAGAATCGGTTAAGATTTGCAACCTGTAGCGCGTTCACAAGAAAGTGTCTGCGGACGCGGACGCGGCGCGACGATGACAAATCCATAGTATCCGCCGAACTTCGTTCGGGGGATACAACTAGCTTGATGGTGCTATAACATCACCACACCCATTTATCAAATTCATTCTATAGAATTCTTTTTTTTTTTTTTCATTATCGAGTGAAGCAGAACAAAACAGCAACGTAACATTGTGCTACGAAACCATAAGCTTGTAACCTGACTGTAGCCAAAAACAGAATTCTCCTTGGCACTGAATGAGACTTCTCTTAAAGACTCAATAATGTCGGATTTCTGATACTGTGAAATCTTTTCTCTCTATCGAAAGACATCCCCTGAGATAGATCTCTAAGCTGATATGAGCAATGGAGAAATCTTTTCGACATTTATCGTATTCATGGCCACGACTCTCGTTGGAAGGGAAAAGTCCCGAGATAATCCAAATCTGTTAGTTTCAAACGACACTGAACCACACATAAAAAGTATTTTAGACGAGAATGGGTGACAGTGGACTGTTGCCGATGGAAACGGTTGAACAATGACAAAAGTCGTCCGGAATATGACGAGGAATATGTCATGATGTTTGTTCTGGTGTCGTAGAGACGGGGAATTTGTCAGATGTCAAATCTAAAACTACAAGTCCAAGTCTGTATAGTTCAGGTTTTCCTTTCTGTGTTTGTTCTTTTCCGTTACTTTCGCTTGGATTTGATTGACCAAAGCAAATATCTGAAGAGAGATTTATATTTACAGTAATCTGACATTGGAATCAGCTACACAAATTTTATATAAAGTTTGGTTTCTATATAGGTCTATCAATAACCTGATGATATGGGTCATAGTAATATTACAATTTTGATAACTGGACAATTGTCATTAAACTCAATAATTTTTTACTACAATTAGATATTTCAAATTCAATTCTATCAGACTTGGTGCCAATGACTAACCATTTATGGACTTTTTCCTTTTCTTTCTTTTTTCTTTTCTATCTAGTTTCCAATTTTACCAAAGTCTGCAACACTCCATTCTCTGTCTAGCAAATCGATCAAACCCAATTTGATTGTGACAGATCAACGATGATAATTTCCGACACAATGACTAAATTGTCGCCTTGATCTCACGGCCACGGTGTCTGATACATCTTCAGTAGGTTGTCGCCTGATAGCTGATGGATGTCACTTTGAGGACGAGATTTGTAGTGTGGAGGGCAACATGAGACTCAAGATGATTTGTAGTCAAGGAGCCAAAAAATGGGAATTGTGGAAACACTTAGCTAAGGTGAAAGTGGAGCTGTGATGTCAGAATAAGAATTAGACAAAGTGCAAGGACATAGAATGTATCATTTTGTATTTGCTGCTGTTATCTTCCAGGCAGACGTTTTTCTTGTTATCTGCTCCTAATTAAGCTGACAAATGTCCCGAATCCTGCGAGGAACTTTGGACAAAGTTGAGGTTTTCAGACTACGAATATTCAGAACAGACTACTACAATCTTATCCGATATGAATGTAAGTTGTCCTGCTCTCGTAAATATCTATTTTCCTGATATTTTCGTTCTTATTCTGTCTTTTTCTTTGCAACAACACAACAAGTTGGTCAATAGCGCTTAAAAAATCAATGGAAACAGTTCAGCGACCGAAATCCATTGTCCCTTTACAAATTGTTACAAGAGCTACTCAAAACAATGCAACAAGAATTTGCAAGAATTCAGCACATTACCTGTTTTCATGCCGAGATCTCACACTGTATACAAAATTCAATCGCATTTTGTTTGGTAAATAATTATTCCCATCATTACAAATGATTTTATATTCAAGTGATAAATATTGTCAATAAGTTGTGAAACAAAAATAGTCGAAAAGCAATGCCTTGAAATTTGTGAAAATATATTCTTTGAAAACCTATACATAAACTTTGCTATCACATTTTTGACCACAAGTCTCAGAGTGATTCCAAAAGACATCATTTCCATCAAGAGGTTGAAATGTCAAGTCCACCAGAAAACAATTTCCGCGCTGTCTGTGAGGGCTGACAATGTGTTATAAATGGAGAGAACGTGGCAATATATAGCCGACTTGACATTATTGTCACCAGGGGAGTGAAGGACTTGAACTTACAGGATATTCCCCATGTATTGGTCAATACCAGGAGCATTACATGGAGGTGTTTGGTGGGAATGCGGCAGACGGTGGGGTAATATGTACATGTAGGTTACAGATATAGAATGCCCATTTCCATATTCATTTGGCATCAGACATGCTGCAATATTGCACAGCCTACAAGTGAAAAGGCCATCACTGTGTCCAAAGATATCGCCGGATTCTCCACCAAAATCAACAAAGAAATGACACAAACTCAGGAGTTATCTATCATAATATAGTTCACGCCGAATTGATAGACATACATGAAAATCATACACCTGGTCTATAACATACTGGGATACATGACACATAACTTTGAAATTCAAACAATCACACCAACAGCCAAATTTCACCGAGTTCACATTGAACCCACTGACTTTCCACTGTTGTCAATAAACAAAGCTGACAGCTCGGTGCTAAGGATGACAAGTACAGGTCGTGACAGCTCCATTTACCATCGTCCTCTGTCTATAGGAAATTGATGATTCTATTCTTACAGTTCACAGATCTGTCCGAGTTGGCCATTATATAGGTGGCAGCAGAAACCCATAAGAGATGGGTTTCTGGTGTCAGGGAGGGATACAGGCTTCAAACTGGACTAATTGGGGTAATATCCAGAAACCACCTTGAATACAATGTACTTGTTCTATTTTGCCTGAATTTTGATGTATTGTGACTCAATATATCAACCCCAGCATGCATTTCAATATCACTGTTTTATACCACTCCACCATTGCCAGCAAGTTTTTAGTCGAGTCACCTGTTCTTAGCAATCAGTTGAAGGGAAATAATCAACTCTGCATTTCCTGAATCTGACATGAAAATCCACAACAGGAAAGAAACATTTCTCTTTTTTCTAACTCCTCATTAAAGCTATTAGCTTTGTTAACATTTCTTCTTTTACCATTGACCAACTGTCATTGTGTCATGAAACTGTGACATTTGCCTTTTATGTGTGTGTGTATTCTTTTTTTTTTCGACCGTGCCAGTTTTCTTTGAATGCACTTTGTGCATATTTATGTAATGAAACCAATGTTCAGTATAATTTGTGGGTGTAAAGGGCAAAAGTGTTTAGAAATCAGTTTCTACTCATGCTACATACAGATAATCCCTTTGAGAACAATCACCTTCGACCAGTCCCCGACACAAACCCATCAATCATTACAACGAGCCACTCAAATCACTGTATGACCCGTGTCCCAAAATTCGCCAAAACTCACCGAGTCTACAATCTTGAGACAACAGAGCAACGGTCGCAGCAGAAATCTCGCCGCTTCCTTGACGGGGCCACAGAGAGGCCACAGCTCCATATCACCGTGACAACAGGCGTCTCCCACGGAGACAGACGACAGACACCACACAGAAACACGTCACACACAATATATCCTACATTGGACAACTTAATTTGGTCTTATGTCGATAATCCAAGTGCATTTGACTTCAATTTATGTAATGTGCAATGCAACTGCCATTTGCAGCCAGGAAAGAACTTTTTATCCATTTTGTATTCTCATTTTTCAATAAAGCACAATATATCCAAATTTCTGCGACAGTTATCCAACAACGACAAAACACCACAAATGCCTCCTAATGCCAAACAAATCCAACTTTTCAATAAGCGCAACATTTTATATCCAAGCACAGCCACGTATCCCACAATGCACCACTACTGCCGGTAAGAACTGCGTCTGTGTCTTCCTGTGACTTATCTGCGACCAGCTAACTGCTAAATGTGAGACGTACAGTAGCCCCGCCACAGTCAGCGATATATCCGTGACACAAGTCGTCTTTTCCACTGGAAGCGCGCGAGGTGAAGTTCAACCACGAGACGGCTCCTTTAGAGACGACTACAAGCTGCTTGGTCGATACCCTGCTCGTCAATTTTCACCGTGGGGACTGCTGCCTTTTTCCAGCGAGGTACAAACCCTGAACGAAACAATCGGAGGACGATCTAAGAGCAATTACTTTCTCTCTGTAAAGAAATCGTGAGCCGCACTTTTCCCCCGACAAAATGTGCGGTGAATCGCTCTTGCTGCCCTCGTAAAATCCCCACCTTCGCCTTTCACTCGGACCCAGTTAACTTTATAAAGCCAGGTTTTAACTGTCGCAGGATTGCGGCCCTCGGATGATCCTGCGTTGATTCAAGCATCCTCAAGTTAATTAGAGCAAGGTTTTCCCCCGGTTTCTGGCGATTTTCAGACTGTGAGCGACACTGCGCTCTATCATAAAACAGTGAACAGCCTGAATCTGACGAGTCACTTGGGCACAGAACCGGAAAATCCGACTCAGGACACAGAGGCATATCCCGTGTCAACACGGAAGTGCCAAATAAAAACTTATTATGATAAAGCTTCTTTTGCAGTATTGGATCATAACTTTATTTGTTTCCCACAGATATTAATTGGAGCCAATCCATTGTAGTTAGCTTAATAAGGCTTTGGATTGCAGAAAACAGAACAAATAAATGGAAGAGAAAAGTAATGAAGCCGTTTAACTGGTTCGAATAATTGAAGACCATTATTAATTTCTCTGAATAGATCTATTTCCATCTAATCATGAGCACTATTTTCAGCAAAAACAAACATTTTACAGAAAATTCTACTAGAATATTTATCCGTCAATTTACATTATACTTCATTAAAAGTAACATGAACAACAGTATTCCAATATTATATCACATCATTTCTCTAACAGTCAGCAGTTGTGAAATGTAATGTTTCCTGTGGGAGCATTTCGACAACTATCTTATCAAAATCATGGGATGTCCCGTTCATAAAAATGTGGGAAAACTATGATTTAATGTATGAATCGCCTGACTGACCACAAGTTGTGCAGGAATATCAAAGAGTATGGCATCAAATGACAATACCACATCCAACTGTAACATTAATTTCCCCTGGATCCTTACAAACTGCGTCAAAATAATATTTCTCCCCACTTCCCTACCACTTGCCCAGAAACACTTCCAGAATCACCCCCGAAACATCACCCCTGTGACTGCTATTTAATCTCTGCCATGAGACAAATCGTTTGGATCGACTCTTTGGTCCCTAGCGACAGTAACCGTGGTGATCCTGCCCATAACCATGGTGATCTAGCACTGTTTTATGACATCCGAGAGCGGCTCTCAATCGGTCGACTTTTGTGTCTGACGATAATGTCCATATTCGTGGGCGATAAAAGTGTGACAAAATATGACAGAATTCCATGGAAATCCCCTAAGATTTAATGTGAAAGCCACTGAAAGGCATTCTATTTTTTTCATCTTTCCTTGGATCATGGAGATGTTTTGAACATTTTTACGACATTTGCACTGCAATTTATGGGAGTAATTTAAAACAGGCTTCCACAATAAGAAACAGAATTCTACTCCAAAGTAATATAACTATCAAAACATGTAAGGATTCATGAGCAAGAATTTTGAAGTTTTATTCCGGCATAATCGCCACTTCCAGGTTTATCGGCAGTTCCCTGACGTCAATTCCACAACAATTAGCAGATTGAATATGCCACGATAAATCAATTTGATATCACTACCCCAAATCACACATCCTTATCACCTCACAAGCCTAAAACATCGATCAGCTTTCTATCAATTCTCATAAATCTGATAAAACACAGAAACAGAACCAACAGCGACAAAACGTCTGAAATCCAATCAAAGTGATTGGCTGGATGCCGTAACCTCCGACAGACGCAATACGGCCGTCGCTTGTAGGGTGGGCTTCGGATGGTAGACCTTTTTTGTACATGTTTCGAGCATAAATTACCATTTATTTAATGGGAGGGTAGCTTTTGGCAGACCTATCGAAGTATTAATCGTCCTGATTGGTACTGTGTCGTTTTGATGGTTGTGCAATATAATTGTATGTCACCATCTTCTTAGGGGAAAATATGCAAAAGCTCCTCAGCAGAGCTAAAAACAAAATGTGTCCTCGCAAATTGTTGTGTAGGTTGGGCAGCTATTGACAAGATGAAAGCTGGATATTTTGGGCGGGAAGGGAAAGGATGGGTGGTTGGGAACGGGTAAAGGGGGTGAGGGTGGATCCTTGTTTGTTGTACCCTAAGATACTGATCAGTTCAAGGAAATAAAATTGTTTGACCTTGGGAGCTACGAGGAAGTTTGGAAGGGACGAGATTAGATTTGTTCTGTCAATGTGGCGCCTTTTTCCAGTGTAAAGGATCGTGGGATATCATAGAGCCTGCCTGTAACATTGACACCCTGATCATATATGAGACAAAGTAGCAAAATCCTTTCCCTGTGCATCTCACAATTGGAAAATATCAGGTATTTTGATAGCATTTGAAATAGTAAAAAAAAAAATTGATAGCATTAAAGTTAGGATTTTTTCAACTACTTGTATCAAATATATATTTTCAAAGAACTTATCAAGATTTTTGTTGAAACATTGCTGAAAAAAAATTTGCTTTCGCACATTTATAGAAATGCATTATGATGAACATCAGCTTTTAAATCATAATGTACCCAAGATGAGGAGTTTCATTCATTATGATAGTCAGACCAACACAAATCTCACAATCATGGTGATGGTAATCAAAATGATAAAACCACATGCATTTCTATGTCACATAAAAATCAAACCTAGTTTATCCCCTTACATGTACATGAAGTCAATTTGTGTGCAAAAACAAATTGCAAACAGTCAATCTGACTCAAGATCACCCACATTATATTACTCCAGTATATCCTAGAGAAACCACATTCTCAGCCAACATGGTGGTCATTCTAACGTTTAAGTAAATGTTTTGTCCAAAATCTAGAGGCATACCATAAACACACAATAAAGCAACTAAACCAGACACTTGGAGAAATGCCATATCTCCCCCGACACCTTGGACAGACTGCACTATCCCTGCGGACAGCGGCATTATCCCTGCTAGCAACTCATTGACGGATGTACACGTGGTTTACATTTGCTTTACCGTATTTGACCTTAGAAAGGTCATCAATATTTGTAGACCAGCCTGTTTAGATGCAGTTACGGATCTCTACAATTGTTGATGGTAGGGGGTGGTATCAAAACATCTATACTTTCAAGCTCAATTAGCAGAGGGAACATCTCAAAAGTTCATCATGGTCTTTTCCCAGTTCTGTTACAGCAGAAACCCCGTAAGAAAATCTCATCCCCCCCCCCCCCCCGTGTTAAGACAAATAGAGTTTCTTTTGTCTCATAAAACATGATGAATTGTTGCTACTGGATATGTATACAAAGCATTCACACAAATCAAACACTTAAATGACCGTGATGATGTTTGGGAGAAAAAATCCTGATGCAACCCATTTGGAAGAATTTTTTCAGTCAAACAATCGTCTATTGTTCTTCTGCATTTTACTTGAATAACATTGCCTTAGATGTTTGTGTCAGTTTGTAAAACCTACCACATGTTTTAAATGTAGCAGTTTTACCACAATTTAACTATCATCATCAGTTTCACTTATTCAATAACACAATGAAATCCTTTGATTTCACACCGGTTAAAGTCTGACATAACATAGACGGGGTTTTTTTTGGTTTTGGACATTGCATGCTAGTTAGCTAAATGGGATCTCCATCCAAAACCAAATTTTGCAAAATAATTATTTACTAATGACCTCAAATCAGTACCCAACCATCACAATGACTGATATCATAACATTCTCCCAATAAAAAAAGCCGGATATTCGCAGTCACTGACCTGACTTAGAAGGTGACTAGTTCGTCCCGCTGTCCTGTAGGGGGCACCACTTGTTTTATCCACTCGACTCTGCTGGTAGGAATGACTTTGGTAGGAAGACGACGTCTGCTGCGATGAATACCATGAACCCTGGTATTCTGGTTCCTGCCGACGGCCATAGGTGGCAGCACCAACTTGCGACTGGTTGACAGAATCCGGGCTGATCTGCGGTGTGTGTTGTGGCCAGGAGGGGGAGCTGCTGTAGTCCCGATTCGACGGACTATGCTGAAGTTGGATCTCGCGTCGACGTCCATCGTAATAGTCAGGACTGTAACTAAGCGAGGAATACGTCGGCGAGACAGTAGTTAAAGTGTCCTCCCTGTAGGAGGAGCCACTAGTCATGTGTTGTTCCCAGAACGAGTCACTTGGTAGACTAGCATCAGGCGAAGGGTGCATCACGAAGTCAGGCCCCGCATAGTTCCTTGGAGAGTCATACTTTTCATCTCGAGAACGTGGCCGACCATACAGGTATCCTCCAACAGGGGGCGATAATTGCGGAGGTGAGAGGGAGCGATGTCTGACTCGGGTCGCAGTTTGGTGTGGAAATCGACCACTAGGGGGCGAAGGTTGTTGTGGAGATAGCGATCGATGTCTAACGGGGGTTATGGTTAGTAACATTGGCGGTGAAAGTGACCTCTGATGGTGATGACCTCTTCCAATGGATTTCAGTTCTTGAGACTTTTGATGAGATTTAGACGTGTAATGCCCGTTTTGTTGAACCACTCTCTGTGGCAAGGGAGGTTTGTCATAATGCCCTTCTGCGGTGACTTTCTGAGGTACTCTCGGCTTTTGAATTTCTCCAAAACCATCAATAACTGTCTGATACTTTGGGTGTGTTTCTCTAAACTCAGGACCAACCACGGGTGGAACCGGCGCTATTTCAAGCAGGGTGTCATAGTAGGACCCTCTGTCCTGCCGTCTGAGGGACCCGGTTACATCCTGTGACCCTCCACCTTGGACCAGTCCACTTCTAGCTACAACCTTTGACCCCTCACCTTGGACCAGTCCATTCCCAGGTTCCACTTGAGTCCCCTGACTATGTGTGGGGACTTCAACATCTTGACACTCCTTGATAAAGGCAGGTCCAACTTGACGTCCGACTCCATTTTGTAACACAGTTGTGGACCCGTCAACTACATTATCTACATTAATTTTATCCAAAGTGTGATTGTAGCCCAATTCTTTATCCTTATATCCCTTATTATGAGTTGTTGAAAGCTTGGACTTCCCATTTTGGAGGAGTCCATTTTGTGAGGGGGAACTTTGCTGCCGTGAAAGATCATCCTTGCCAACTACTTTTGCTTTCTCTCGCTGCTGTGCACTTCTAACCTGTCCACCGCTCTTTTTGGTGGCTCCATCTTTGCCATTGGCTCCAGCCTGCACCCCCTCATTCTGGGCCACTCCACTTGCGAACGTAACAACGACGACATGAGACTTATCCTCGGCACCCGAATCAAGCCCCCTTCCCGCAAGTAACCTCCGTAATTCTCCATCGGAGAGCTCACCTCTCGGCAAAAAACTAAAATTTGGCGTCGATGGGATCTCCGGTGATCGCTCGTCCTTTGGCGTGGCACCTACACTAGTACTAACTGGACTCTGCGCGCTTGTGGGTGGTAGTGTTCCACTTCGCTGAAGCGTGGAGTTCGTAGAAGCACAGTTATACGGCGAGCCGATGTCCTGAATCTGGTAGACGTAAACGCGACCCCCGCAGCAGCAGCGATAAAGTCGATCGCCAACCGACGGCATGGGGTGACACCTGGTGAGTCGCAGGGGAACTAAGGTGGTCAACAGTTGAAAGGAATCAGTCACCGAGGTAGCAGAGGCTATGTCCTGGTGATGATCTAGCTGTAATGGTAGAAATGGTAATAAATTAACTATAGTATGATCACAATGAATAATTACAGAAAATTACACTCATATCCTCCATGCATTCCAATCTTGAAAAAAAAAAAATCAAATGCAAAATGCCAATAGTACACGGATCCACTTCCACAAAAGTGCAACACCACTTGAAGCACTCAACACTAAATAGCCAATAACCACAACGTTTACAAATTCTTGTACTCACCTGGGGTCAGGCGTCTGTCCGTCTGTCCATGTGTATGCTATCCAGACATGTTACAATCAATCCTTGTACGAGTTGTCCATCCACACGGACATGAGTTTTATGTACAGATCTGCACACGCACAGACGTCCTTACGCAAATAAGCTGTGGTGATCAGAAGACGCATTGAGAAAACATCGTGAGGCAAAATCCCGCGGGATTCGAATCTCACCTGAGTGAAGTAGGTATGAATGAATGGATGCGGGTAGATGCTATCAGTCACTGTAACAGATCCAGAATGCTGGAATAAGATCCAGAATGCTTGATACGCGTGCCTCCGCGTGTCTATCAGGTGTTAGAAGGTGTGAGGGGGGGTCAAAAGGTTGTTACCGCCATCACGAGCACCCCCTTTGAAGAAGATTCCTTCATCGGCTCCCTCCCTCCCTTCCTCCACCCCCCAGGCACATATTAATACGTGTGGTGCTGTACCTTCAAGCCATGCTGACTTCTTTTTGTTGCATGATCTGAAAGTTGGAAAAGAAAAAAGGTAAAGAAAAAGCACATAATACAAAGAATGTGCTAGGTTGATAGTTAAATGGATGATTTGTTGCCTTGAGGTACTTTTATATTTTCTTTCTTTTTCTCCCATGCACAGGAGCAAACTTGGTCCACTTTTTGCATGCCCCTAAAATAAAATGCGCATGAAAATATGGAATTTTGCTTGTTTACAATATGCACTACATGGCTGGGTTACATAACTTCTCTTATAACAAATTTTATGACTGCTATTTTTTTTTCTCGATAATAAATTGTCCATAACAATACTGTTATTTCCTGTACGAATTGAAGTTCAACTTTCAAAGACTTTTCATCCCACAATTTATTCCAACTTATTTGTCCTGCGTTCTGAACAGAAAAATGTGAGAGCGAAGACTAAAAGTTCAAGAAAACAAAGTACAACATTCAAAATGCACTGCACAAACACAAATTAAAGACCCTTCCATCGGATACATTTACCCGTTCTGGGAGCAAATTGAGCGCACATGGTTCCCGTAACTATCCCCAGGTGGCATAGTGGATACTGCTAGAAGCGTTTTATAAACGCTCCAGGTCAGTCGAGGGTGTGACCAACTATACGCACAATAAACTACAGGTGAATTTACGATCCCTGCACCTTCATGCAAGCTTATGTAGAATTATTCTGGCTATATGTAGAATTATTCTCGCTATCTGGCTATAAAATTTATAAATTGCATTGTTCTCTATTGTGTTGTGTTATCATGCTCATAGCTAATCATTTTGGAACAATATTTTCCAGCAATTTAATTGAAATGTAGCCTGTTGTGTCAGAATCAATATAAAATATATTATTACTATTATTATTTTATTACCTTTGAAAATTCATCACACAACCACAAACTTATTTTGCTATGGTCTATAATACTGTCTATAAATAAATAACCTCAAATGTACTGCTCTCTTATATTCTTAGCAGATAGACTTTATCTAAGCAGTCAGTTTTGACCATGAACATTCATTGGAAATGTGTGGCAATTCCCATATCTAACTTCCGGCACATATGGGTACAACTACAGATTTCATTATTTTGCTTTATAAAACATAGTTTATACAGGTGTGGCCTTCACCAATATCAACACAAAACTTCCCTGAAAACTATCCTGAAAACTATTTTATACTGTACATAAATGTGATCCACCTGGCATACATACAATGTATATGCAGTAATTTCCAATTCGTTATGGCAATTCTTTCAGAAAAATTCCAAGGTTAGCCAGAAAAGAGATCATGTGTTCATATTCAAATCAATAATAATAAATGATTGGTAAATATGATGGAAAAAAATAACCTAATATTTTCAACAGATTATACTTAAAAATGTAATTTATGACAATTTACATTTCATGCAATATTATGCAGCATTGATTCAAACAGAAAGTTTATGAAACATCAAAGAGTACTTGCTTTCACACTTCTCTTCACATCACTCAGCAATAATGTTGTCAACGTAAAATGTAAATATTCACAGGCCCGTTTGACAATAGCATGTGGCACTTCTATATATCATTGTCCTATATATATTACAAATAACGGTGGTCCTTCGCCAATTTGTGCATTATCCATTCGTGAGCCTTCCAGTATTTTGACCTTGTTCGACGGTGATTCTCTCTGTAATTATATAGGTTTCGACATGATTTTGGCATGCATCTGGCCTGTAATACTTGTCCTGTATATATGTCCGTATGTACATATACGTACGTTTAGTTTGTTCGAGCGTTGTTCAAATGAATAAACATTTGCCGATCCTTTAAACGTCCATGTGAAAAGTGGGTGGTAAGGTGTTTGTTCGCACATAATGCCAGTGAATTTTTGTCCAGTCTGTATTGCCCAGCGGCAGGCAAACCAATGAAAACAAAAATTAGCGGCATCTTTTTTACGAGTATCTTTTCTTGTGTTATTATATTTCTTTGTGAGATGTCGTTCTTGAGAAAAACACGATGCTAATAAACAAAGTGCAAACTTTTACGAGGCACAACTTCGGAAGGAATTTACATGTATAGTGGTTCAACTTGTGTTTTTCATTTTCACTTGAGCGATTTTTCCCCCACTCACTATCACCATTGAAAATCAAAGCTGACACTCATTCGATGAAGTGCTGCCGAACTTTTTCTTTCGCCTCGGCAGGCCACCGCTATTGTGTTTAGTTATAGCGATACAACATTGTCACATAGGTGTCTGTTACAATTACTTATGCTGGAATGCATACCTCACTGACAATAGGGCCTTTTCAAGGGGGAGGAGAGGTTATGGGGAGGGGGGGGGGGTGGCAGGCAGTGCTAGTACCGCACAAGAAGCCAACCTGAAGGCAACATGTGTATAATTGCCTTGTATGCTTTGAAGTTTTGTTGAGTAATTGAAATCACCTCCTGCTGAGGTCCTGATTGTTCATCTTTTGGTCATATATCATCTCAAAACTATTAAGCAGTGCTATACATGTAAACATATAGGATCCCAGCGTTAAGACGGGTTGTAAATTTCATATAATTTCATAACCAGTAAATTTCATATAATGTATTTATTTATCTTAATGCAGATTACTTACACAATATTTATATGAGCATATAAATTTATATATATCTTATGGATATGAATTATCAAAGCAAGTTTCTAATACCTCCATCCCTTTGCTTTTAGTACAATATCCATCAAATACACTGGTATCAAATTAATGATCCACCTGTAATATTTGATACTGCTCATTAACAGAAGGGTAAATTATACAAGTATGCTTTCATGTGTTCTTTTTTTTAACGTTTCCTTTGCTTGTATGCCTATCCTCTTACCACATACTTGTGTCATGCCAGGGGTCAAGATCAAAGTTATTGTTTGACGTCTATTTGATTTATAGGCATCAAAATTTGACAGCGGTATCAAACCAGATGACTTACTAGTGATCAGACCGATAATATTGGTGAAAAAATGATAGGGGAAGGGGGTGAAAATATGGAAAATCTATCAAGTGTGGGGGTGTTTGTTTGAAGCCGGGGATATCAATTATATCCATCTGGTTTAGATAATATCTTAGATACAATAATAGTATCGTTTTTCCCACTTGTGTGGTTGATTTGTGGACCAGGGTGCAGTGTAAAATTACTGCAGCATGTGACGAAGATAAGAAATGAATTTGGGACCTTTTTTGTAATAGGCCTAGCCATCAGGTGTTATTAACCACAAAATAATTTGTCGCATTACTTTTTTTTATAATGCTGGCTGATAGGAAATGAATTCTGACTTTTATATGAGATTGGCCTACCCGGTATATCAGCTAGGTGTCATAATTTAACACAATTTTTTTTTTCTCATTACTGTTATCAGAAATACATAAGACATGATATCGAATGAATTTCTTCTGTTATTAACATGCTGGTCAAGTGACTGTACATAATAATAATTTTCAAATACAAATGATAATTCCACTGTAAATTTTCTATTCTTTGCATGAATATAGCTAGACTGGTATATGTATAATACTGATACTGTTGCTCTACTGCAACATATGATACTGCTAATTTTGAGCTTTTTCCTGCAGAAATAACAAAAGAAAACTATTCTTGCAGGATCATAACTGGCCAGGATTCAAACAAAATATTTCTGCATCCCACATGTCTCTGTCAAAACCATAAAAAAAACCACCTGACAAATTTTTACACATGAAAAATAACATTTTCCAGTTGGGTTTCACAACACCTCCACCCAAAATGTTACAGCCAGTAACATGGTTATGTCCGTACAAATTCCAGCACGAAAAACATAAGGGATAATATTACCTCAGAACTTGCCGATATAACGGGACAGACCAATAATATACTGACAAACAGTTACACTACGTGATGATTCGCTTTTAATTGCAGCGAAGTAGAGCACAAAATACATCTGTTCTGGTGCATTTTTTTTCCTCAAGAATACATTCCAGTAAAATGTACTAATTAGTACTAACCCTTATTTTGCACCCAGAGAAAATTAAACATGACTATGCTAACTCACGTGCAATACCAAGCTGTTTCTCTCCCTTACCAGCTAATGTGCCACTGATTTATATCCAGAAATTCTCGACCATTTGTAAGAGTTCTCCTCTGCTTTAGCGATTGATTGATTTATCAAAGCGCCGTGATCCAGAATGGAACGGCTGGTCAGTTCATCACGCCAGATCCAGGTGTACGTGTATCAATGGAAATAGTTGGGCCCCTTGAAAGTTCACGGTGTATCAGAAATATCTTCATTGATGATGAAGGCCGGAATAACAAACCAGCCGACCGCAAGATGTTGGCATCGTCAGAGGTGTTTGGATTTATTTCTCCTATTTTGCGGCTTTTGCGGTGTACCACAAGTTACACGTACAGTTTTTCTAAAGCGGCCAACTTTGGAGGAATTGCTTCCTATCTTGGAGTATGTTTTCTAGAAGAGACCTTGATTCGCGTGAAATCTAATTTAGTTTTTATCAGTGCCCAGGTATTTTGCTGGGTTTACTATTGTTGTCGGGTGTGAGGATTTGCAGTTACTATGGCAATATATCCTGATAACCAGCAGAATACCAACCATAGACCCTCCACGTCAGTGTGTCTGACCCGACACATAGTTTGAGAAAAATAGTTTAAGATAGACACAAATGAACTGCGTAAAACAACTAAAAGTCTGAAAGTGATATTTTCAATGGTTGATCCTTTTATGAGTTTTATGAACTCATTCAAGCCATCAACTTATCTACAAGACAATTACATATGCAAAATACATGTAAATATCTGATTCATTACATGTAAGTCGACTTACCATGATTCCAGATTCTATGTATCCTAAACAAAATGATATCCTTCATGAATGCCAATCTCTATCCGAACAAAGCAACTATATCCCAATCTCACCCATCAGATACGCTTCAACACAGATTCTATGATCATCGCACAAAGTAAACTGCAAAGCTATTACCTACAAAAACTCTTTTCGCTTTTTCTCCCACGTTTACCACCAGAAAAGGAAGCCCAGATCTTTCCATATAAAACACTGCCTCCTATGAGCCCAGGGGGTGTCCATATCTATCTTCTTAGCTTGTCTGCAGACAAACAAACAGATTGAAATCTTCGATCCTATGCATGGGATGCAATGCGAAAGATCCAGACGAAAAACGAAAGCCCTTTATCTGTTCAGGATCATCACAATCAATTAACGTTCATCCCAGAACTTTCTACCCGGGAACACCAATTCTCTATCTGTATGAATAGTATGGGTATAAGTTTTACGAAGTGGATTGCTGTACAATAACCCTACTTCACAATGAACATCTTGCCCCAAAGCATGCCCCAAAGTAATGAATAAATGGACTTTTCCAACGAATCTCTTGTTAGACGAATTGACAGATTTTATTGTCATGTTTTTTTTAGGGAGGGGGGGGGGGGGGGGTGGTTATGGGAATAAAACATATTGGATGAGACGGATATACATGTATATGGAAACATAAATATATGCATTATTCTGCCATCAAAGTCAACTTATTACCTGCAGAGAAACCTGGAAAACTTCACCTGGACTCTCTTTCTAAACGAAATAAAACCAGAACACAGATTTTACAAAGAATTGCAGAAAAATAGTGAAACAGTTACGTGTAGGATACTGTTTTTGGAATCAATCCAATGAAAACCAATGCACTTTGGTATGCCTTTATTTATAAATACTGCATTTTCTTTCTTCATCTTTTTTTTTTCTTGCCTACAAGCATAGGCCATGTCTGATTTTTTGGCATATCACCAAAAAAGAAATTTCCCCTCTGGCAAAAATAAATGTTCAGCACACTTGATTGCATGTGAAATCACACCTCTGCGAGCCAATTTACACAACTTAATGCCGAAGGATATACAATAATGTCTGATCATTTACTTTATGGCAATAGAATCAGTTCATTGGGCGTATAAAGCTCACTATGAGTGGCATAATACTTATTGGCAGGGAGATACTTTAAAAAGCTGTCAAATCTTTGCAGCTGGTTGTAGAGATTAGAGATTCTGAAGAAGAAATTTTCAACACTTTTATTTTAAGCAATTGATATTCTTTGTACAAGTGACATATTTTTGCACGAAAAAGCTAACTCCCTTTTTAACTAGACGTCAAGGCCTAAAGATGCCTTGGAGGCATTTCGGTGTGATGAATAATTTATAATACTAGATATCGACGAAAATGAAAAATGTCGACAAATTTCGGGTCAAGGTCAAAGTTCATCCATAATTCCCGCTAGACATGTTTGTCTAGGGCGACGAGTCCGAAAATACCATCCGTTTCGCTCTACGACGCACCGTTTCTGAGATATCGACGAAAACAAAAACTGCCGACTCGGCAAAAAAATTTCGGGTCAAGGTCAAAGTTAATCCATAATACCCCTTAGACATGTTTGTCTAGGGCGACGAGTCTGAAAGTAACGTCCGTTTCGCTCTACGACGCACCGTTTCCGAGATATCGACGAAAACGAAAAATGCCGACTCGGCAAAAAAATTTCGGGTCAAGGTCAAAGTTCATCAATAATTCCCCTTAGACATGTTTGTCTAGTGCGACGAGTCCGAAAATAACGTCCGTTTCGCTCTACGACGCACCGTTTCCGAGATATCGACGAAAACGAAAAATGCCGACCCGGCAAAAAAATTTCGAGTCAAGGTCAAAGTTCATCCATAATACCCCTTAGACATGTTTGTCTAGTGCGACGAGTCCGAAAATAACGTCCGTTTCACTCTACGACGCACCGTTTCCGAGATATCGACGAAAACGAAAAATGCCGACTCGGCAAAAAAATTTCGGGTCAAGGTCAAAGTTCATCCATAATACCCCTTAGCCATGTTTGTCTAGTGCGACGAGTCCGAAAATAACGTCCGTTTCGCTCTACGACGCACCGTTTCCGAGATATGCCGGATGAATCAAGGATGACTCAGCAAAAAATTATTTCGACCTCTAGGTCAAAGGTCGTTTGAGGTATCGATCCCAAAATCAATAGGGTTCTTCCCTGGTGATATATAAACCTCCGTGCAAAATTCTGCAACTATTGCCTGAATATTTTTTGAGTTATCGTCCGGAAACCAAGTTCATCGATTTCATCCTCACGGACCTCACGGACCTCGGAGCCGGATCAAAAAAAAAAGTACACCCTAGAGATGTTTGTCTAGGGCGACGAGTCCGAAAATAACGTCCGTTTCGCTCTACGACGCACGGTTTCCGAGATATGCAGGAAGCCTCAAGGATGAATCAGCAAAAAATTATTTTGACCTCTAGGTCAAAGGTCGTTTGACGGATCGATCCCAAAATCAATAGGGTTCTTCCCTGGTGGCATATGCAGGAAGCCTCAAGGATGAATCAGCAAAAAATTATTTTGACCTCTAGGTCAAAGGTCGTTTGACGGATCGATCCCAAAATCAATAGGGTTCTTCCCTGGTGGCATATGAACCTCCATGCAGAGTTCTGCAACTATTGCATAAATATTTTTCCAGTTATCGTCCGGAAACCAAGTCTTAAAATTAGCCTTGATTTCATCCTCACGGACCTCACGGACCTCCGATCCGGCTCAAAAAGAATAGGGTTCTTCCTCATATCATTTCTGACTTGCGGTGAAAATTTGACAAGGATCCGTCAAGGCAATCTAAAGTTATCGTCCGGAAACCAAAAGTGGCGGAAGAAGAAAAAAAAAAAAAAAAAAAAAAAAAAAAAAAAATTCTGCTAAAACCATAAAGGCATTTCTGCCGAAATGCCTTAATTATCCAGAGACGAGGTGGGGCCCTCCCCTCTGGAAAAATATTCAAATATGTTCAAAAACAGTGTATTAGAATAATTTGAGGGAGTTTTTCTGGAAATTAAAACTCGCGAGAGATTCCTGGGCTCGCTTTGCTCGATTTGGGTTCTTCGCTCCCCAAACCCCGTATTCCTGGATACGCCCCTGTGCATCCAAATAATTTAACTACTGAAATTCGGCCTTCGGGTCGCGACGAAAGTAGGCCTAATTTGGCGTGTAGACACGCATTCTCAACTTAACAGTGTCACTGTCAACGTGAATATTTTGCCATACACAATCAATGCCGTTATTGATATCTGTACAACGAAATTACATAGACATACATACCTGTTTTAATGGAGTTTGTACTTTGTAGTGTCTTCAAGCAGTTCAAAATGAAGAAGAAAAATTTTCGCGTTCCTGGATCACTTCCCGCCAAATTCTCATTCCATAATCCACCCGCTAGATGGCGACTGCAGATGGTAGAGACAAAAAAAGTGAGCCAATGGTCCTGCGTATTAGCAGCTCAATCCAGCACTGTGTATCAGAATGTATGATGCATCATGAAATATGTTTTGTTGTTGTGTTGTTGCAAATTTTGTTAGGTGTTTTGCTCGTCAGAACTATGAGAATCAACTGACTAAATGACTGGGGCGCATATAAAATCGATATGTGAGGCTATGAATAACTTTCACATTGTCATATATGTAGGTATGTTAATTTTAAATGGATAAAAATCAAAACCGGTAATCAACTTGATATGCCACATGACATCGAAGCAGAGGCGCGGGAACGATTTTGGAAGTGGGTGGGTCAAGCTCGTGGTGGAGACCGGCTTATTAGGCGTGGGGTCATGGGCCCGCCTAGGGTCCTAGAAGCCAGCAGCCTTTAGATGTTCTGTAATACAATCTGAGCAATTCTGAGCACTTTTGAAACGTTTGAAATCGTATCAGCCATGTCGTAAATTTATTTCATTGTTCCCTCAAAAAATATTCCATCGATAATAATCGATTTCAAGGGTGGGGTGGACATAGTTCAAAGGAGCCTAGGCATATGTAGTTCGAAACTTCACGGTCCTCCCTGCATATATGTACATACTATACTCTGATTATTAAAACTCGTTTACACCGTTCTTTTATTGCTGATTTTTTTGTGAAGCTAAATGTTTTCGTATTATAACTTGGAATACTTTACCTGAGAGACAAACGGCAATTTTTTACCAAATTTCTTTTATCACGAAAATTTGAAAAGTGGAAAGTCTACCTGAATGTTCAGTTTAGGCACATCACTGATGTTCTGGGTCCATGATTTTGTAAATTTGCCTACTTTTGTAGCGGTGCAATCTATTGAAATCAGCATGGTAGTTTGACGTGTGCCAAATTATAACACCATGACATCTAGCATCGCAGAAATATAATGGAAAACGGTGCAAACTAAATCGAAAGTATATGTGCGTATATACAATGAATATTCTTACCGAATTATTAGTAATTAAACCATCAAGACTATTAAATGACTTTATTAATTGCTGTGAACCTGTAAAATGCCCAAAATTTACCCATTTTGATAAAAAAAAACAATTTGGTCACCACACTAATTTTTCCTCTACACGCATAGAAAAATTTACCTAAATTTACTAAAATTTCAAAATATTCATTGATTTTCACAATTTTGACAGAAGAACCACAAGGTGATCCTCCATATTTTTTTGTCTTATAAAAACATGCGCACTGGTTCGTAGATGTATAAATATAATGTGAATAGACTATATAGTTAAATGGTCAAAAATGGCCCACTTTGCAGGTATTTTGGGTGTGAAACTATAAATAATTCAACATTTTGAAATAAATTTGATCCCAAACTTCTATTTTCGAATGCACAATGTCATATCGATGATTGTTTAAAAGTGTGAAAATCATCGAATGAATTTCAAATTTTAGCCATCGGAATGGGTCCACCTGTCCAACAGTCTCGAGACGTATCCATATCATATTCATATATAACTGATATGTTCATGAGAATGAAAAATCTGTATCTCATAACGACAATAACTCCACGTAACGCAGGGTGTGGCGAAAAAGTGTGCAGAAAGTACTACACAATTATTATGGAAATTTATGTTTCTTCTGTTATGAAATATTCCCCCCAAAATGTAGGCCTAATGGTCACCAAAATATCCTTTTTACGATATTTAAGGTCGAAATATGGGGGGGGGGGGGGAGGGCAAAAGGCTAATATTGACCCCCCATATTTGGAAGTAGTTCCCGCGCCTATGCATCGAAGATGTAGCCATTTGACACGATTTTGAGCTTCAGCCCATGCCATAAGTAAAACGAAAATGACGACTTTCGTGCGAGAGTTCCTGGGGTCAAACCTGTACAGTAGCCACGTGTTTTTGGCATCCTCAGTTTGGTTCAATTTGATGGCAGTGGTCATGATTTTTCACCTTCCTCAAAGAAGTTGCTTTGAACATTATGAGGATATGATATGAAGTTTCTCAAATGTATGATTGAATCCCCTTGCTGAATTTGGTTGGAATGTAATATGTCTGCTAATAAGCTAATGTAATATCTATCTACTAAAAAATCTGGCCGAGGTACTTACGGAAGCCCGTTGAGGCCAGATACTGCAAGGTGTGAAAACATAGTTATCTGGCGGCTGCCGCTTAATTATCTGGCGCCCGCCACTTAATTATCTAGCGGCCGCCACTTAATTATCTGGCGCCCGCCACTTAATTATCTAGCGGCCGCCACATAATTATCTGTAGGCTGCGGCTTGAAATATGAGGAGATTCTTGTACAGCAATATACATGTAGCTAAATAGGCCCTAGTATCCAAATAAAAGTCATGACATTTTCTAAATACTGTTTTTAATGAGACAATGTCATAAGGGGTAATGTGGGGTGGGGGGATGGTGGGGCGGTTGTTGATATGCAAATTATTCAACAAAACTTAACTTAACTTAACAAATTATTCAACAAACTTAACACGTGACTGCACGGGACTAACGCGCACCACTCCTATTGGATGCTGGTTTTCGAGAGGGGGGGGGGGGGGGGGGAGGGGGGGGGAGAGAAGATTTTTTTTTTAATTCCCGAGTTAGGAACTTGATAATATCGACTTAGTATATCGATAATGTATCTCAAATAAAGTGTAACATTTTGACTGCATACAAATTCGAAAATTTGAATTTCTATGGATAGACCAAAATGCTGGGTTGAAGCACTAATTATGCATATATCAAACAAGCACAACGAGATACAGTGGCGGCCGCAACTTAAATATATTTTCACCCCTGGCACTAACGGTCTTCCGTAGGTATTCCCTATATCGTTTACAATCGCAATTGTTGTCCCGTAAAGACTCCCGTTCAATTACCCCCTCATAGACAGTGTCTGTGGTCTCTTAACAAATCTCATAACAGTGCCTATGGTCTCATAACAAATCTCAACTCAGAGAACAATGTCTTACTTAACCTTCTTCTCAAGTCATACTGAACTATGTTACTGTATCTCGTTGTGCTTGTTTGATATATGTCATCTTCGTCTAAACATATTTTGCCTTGTTTTATTTGTAACCTCTCCTTCTGGAGGCCAAACGGATATAAAAAAAAAAAAAAAAAGGCCAGTGCGGCCATGGGTCTGGGGCCAGGGCCTTTTCTATGTTACATGGTAGATTATTGGCATCTCCGGGGTTTAAATTCCACAGAAGCTCATTCAAATTACCCTGTTTTTGAACATATTTCAATACCCTTTTCCAATCCAGAAATAGGCCTACATTGAAAATCGTAAAAATACAAAACAGGTACGTAAATCTATATTGCTTGATTAAATCAGGGTTGTAACGATGGAATTTAGCCATTTGAATCAATTTGAATCTTCTAGGAAGCGAAACAATACATCGCCGACTGAAAAAACGACGGGGTACTCACGGTAAGCTAAATTGGCCGCACTATGACGTTCGAGAATTACGTTGTCATAACGCCAGCGGTTCTTTCCCGCCCTCTTGGCACGTGCGCGTGTTGTTGTCGTATCTGTCAAGGAGACAAAGCACGTGACACGCGGAATCGATGAATATTCACGAGCTTTGTCACCGGGCGCCAAAGACTTAATCCAGTCAGGCGTGACGGGCGAAATCGAAACATTAGTAAACGGGCATAGGCAGGACAAGACGGACGCAGCAATAAAGTCTTCCAGAAAAAAAGTGGCTGAAAAACTGGGACATTTTCGATGATTTCTTCCAAAAGTCGAAATGAAGACGAAGAAATTATCTCGAATTACGGGAAGTTGATTCCGAAGAACGTTAGACAAAAATTTCGCTGGAAAATGGATAATGAATATTGCGACTTGTTGATTCCAAAGAATGGCAAAGCAAGTCACAAAATGGATTTATATAATCGACCCACAGTAAACCGAATGTCTTTCGCACTGAACAAAATGACAGCGTTGATCGTTTGTGTATTGTTTATGTCTTTTCTCGCACATGATGTTGAAGGTTTGTGTCAAATTATCAAATTCTCAGAATGTCTATTATGCGAAAATCAAATCCATATTCATTTAACTGTGATACTCCTGTACATTTTCATTCGTTTTATTGGTACTTTCATCATACTGGCTGAATAAAAAAATCAAATCAAATCAAAATTAAGATATTTCTAAAATAGTCTATCCCTAATACCAATAATTTGGAGTAGATTGTAGTGTCACACTATTTTTGATAGACTTGAAATTTGTAAAAATTTTATTGAAACAATAAGTCAATAAAGCACACAATATTCATATAACTGTCATGCATAGAAGTATGACAGTCAAAAATACAAATAGGGCAAACAAACATACATCTTTTGTGTTACCTGAGTAATTTGAGTTTTGAGTGAAGTTCACCCATATTAAACAAAAGGTGTATGTTTGTTTGCCATCGGAAATCACACCATGACATGACGTGACTTACATGCAGGCCCTAATTCTGTGGATTTGCAAACAGTTTCCCACAATTCCCCACTATTTCTGCTCAGCTCAATTCCGCCAGTTGTTATCCTTTCCACTAAGTTTTGAACAAAAAGCTCCTACAATTTATTAGTAGTACGTTTCAGCATTTATAAATGTTTAACCATCTTTTTACAGCGCAGTGTAACTGTGCCACTGACTGTTCAGGGAACTGTGCCGCGGGGAGTTTCTGGGACAACGGGGCATGTGCCGCCTGCCCACAAGGACACTAGTGAGTGAATTGGTTGTTTATGTGAATATAGCTGGGTATTTGCCACGTTCTTATTGGTTTGTATATCATGTTTAGTTAAATGACAAAGTGACATATAAGACTTGTTGTCTTCAACGCGTACTTTCTTCAGATCATGCATATGACCATTCAAAATACTTTCCTATTGATGAATATTTTATGGAGTAAAATAGAGTAAAACATTTTCAAGTGAGCTCAATATATTCCAAGGTTTCTTTAATCACACACAATGGTCTTTAATATCTTAGTCCAGGAACAGTCTTGGCTTTTGCTTTTTTAGCCTCCGAAAACAATGGGAAATAGGATTTTAGATTTATGTGGTGTTGTTTTCAAACTGGCGTCAAAAGCTTAGCCCTATTAGGTGACCATATCGATGAACGATGGCGTGCCTATAAACCTGCGGAAGTTTACCCAGCTTAATTGGCCACCATGATATTCTCAGCTCACGCTCTTGCCCCATTGATCTCGCCGAATTTCCCGCCGGGAAGTAAATTGCTGGTCGATAAAAATTATTTGTTGGTCACCATTGATTGACGACTTCTATAGTGGATTGGTCATTGTAAGGCATAGAAGCACGATCGCGAATATATTGGGATGTTGAGGGGGGGGGGGGGGTGTATGGAGAATAGGGGAGGGGACACAAGGTCACAGCCTATTATTCTCAGATCGTTTATCTTCTGAGGACATAAAAGTTTTAGGATACCTGTATGTTTGGCCATGTTGGAATGATGTTCTGCATACCCTATGCATCTGTAACGTTTTATCTCCCAAGAATCTATTTGCTGATTAGCTTTGTGCCTGCTATAAAATTTGCAATATATGTATATTTCGTACATTAGAGATTCACTTTAAAAATTGTCATAAATGTTTTTTTCTGGTCCACAATTCATTTTACACTTATTTCCATCTTGTTTCTCAGAATGCTTAGACAGTTGGTGCCAAACATTGTGAGCTTGTCAAGGGCAAATTATTATCTCTCTTATATTTTCAGCATTCCCTTCATCAAACTAACATAAATTATTATCTATATTTCAGTAGTCTAGAAATAGCAGCACCCTTCATGTAGCCATTGTAAGGTCATTTACGTTCAGTTGTATATCAATCAATATATTTCATAATAACCGTCTCATAGGTAACGAGGCTAAAGTAGCAGATCGCGCTGTATGTGGTAATACATATAATGTATTACATGGTTGAATATTGATTCCTTTGAGGGTGCTTATTCGTCTGCATATTGTGTTCGCCCGTAGCTCAGGTTTCCCGGGCGAGCGAATATCCACTATACCCCCTATTGTATACCTTATGCAGTAGTACTAACGCAGTGTGAACCATTGATTGACGACTTCTATAGTGTATTGGTCATTGTAAGGCATAGAAGCACGATCGCGAATATATTGGGATGTTGAGGGGGGGGGGGGGGGGGGTGTATGGAGAATAGGGGAGGGGACACAAGGTCACAGCCTATTATTCTCAGATCGTTTATCTTCTGAGGACATAAAAGTTTTAGGATACCTGTATGTTTGGCCATGTTGGAATGATGTTCTGCATACCCTATGCATCTGTAACGTTTTATCTCCCAAGAATCTATTTGCTGATTAGCTTTGTGCCTGCTATAAAATTTGCAATATATGTATATTTCGTACATTAGAGATTCACTTTAAAAATTGTCATAAATGTTTTTTTCTGGTCCACAATTCATTTTACACTTATTTCCATCTTGTTTCTCAGAATGCTTAGACAGTTGGTGCCAAACATTGTGAGCTTGTCAAGGGCAAATTATTATCTCTCTTATATTTTCAGCATTCCCTTCATCAAACTAACATAAATTATTATCTATATTTCAGTAGTCTAGAAATAGCAGCACCCTTCATGTAGCCATTGTAAGGTCATTTACGTTCAGTTGTATATCAATCAATATATTTCATAATAACCGTCTCATAGGTAACGAGGCTAAAGTAGCAGATCGCGCTGTATGTGGTAATACATATAATGTATTACATGGTTGAATATTGATTCCTTTGAGGGTGCTTATTCGTCTGCTTATTGTGTTCGCCCGTAGCTCAGGTTTCCCGGGCGAGCGAATATCCACTATACCCCCTATTGTATACCTTATGCAGTAGTACTAACGCAGTGTGAACCATTGATTATACGCCATTTTTTATGACGGGCTCTCGCCCCGTTCATTGTTTGGATAATCTTCGTCTGTGTTGTGCCCCTGTTTCAGGCATTGAAAAAATCAATTGAATAAAAATTAGCCTATTGCATATCATGTTAGTTTTATCGATTTTCAGCAGGGAAACTGAAAAAAATCATAGCCCGGTTGACGACCACATCAGGAAATTTTCATGGATGCGTAATGTCCATGAAAATTCTCCGAAACTGTATTCTTATTCGGCACAAGATATTTTCATCTAGTGTTCAGATAATCTGTCAATCGTGAATACAAATCCTCTCGATTTTATCATGTTTCTCCAATTTCCTAAATTGCCAATGATTTTGAATCATGTGCAATGTTTTTGTTTTCGAGTTCAATAATTATTGATTTCAACAATTAAAATCTCACTAGGAAAAAAGTGTCGCTTAATCTGACTAAATTGAATTAAAATAATGTATATTGAACAAAAATATTACTCTTTGACAGTTGCACCGGTGGGGCCGCGTCGAAGGTTGCCTGTAGTGATGGCCAGTACAACAGTCTAACCAGTCAAACGTCATCCGCAGCCTGTCTGGTGAGTTCACACAAAGTATTTTAATTCATGTTGAAGGTAGAAAATATCTCATTTTATCGTGAATTTGTCGCCCGAATATTGCAAATTTATATTGGAGGTATCAGCACATTTGAAAACCACAAAGACACGATGTGAAACCGAACTTATACTGGGCAAAGAGCCTAAAATACCAAGAGGCGGCACTTACATTCGACCACATGGTGACAAATAAAACAAAAGACCAACATCGCCGGAGAAGGAGCGACCTGCTCACGACGGCTCTAGCGGGCAATATCTTGTGAGTTATATGTTGAATCGCCACTGGAGGAGTGGTCAGTTCGGGAATACGACTGAGTGCCCGCTCTTGGTATTTTAGGCTCTTTGATACTGGGTATTTCAGGCGTTGTGAATAATGATGAAGATTATATCTTGAGTTTGTATCTGAAGTAAGGATCATACATCGTTATTTTCTCAAGAAGTTTGCTGAATTTGATATCTGTATGCTGAAGATAAAAAAGCGGACTAAAGTAGTTTTGTCAATAAAGAGGGGTTCTAGAGTTATCGACAAACTTGGATAATTTTACATTTCTAAAGATGTGTGTAATAAATATTCTGTATAATTGATGCCTGAAGTTCTAAAAATCCACCTGAAAAAATATCTACAAACAGCCTGATTATTGATTTATGGGCATAAAAACAGTGAAAAAGCAGTATAAAAAATATGTAGGCATCTTATATCCTTATTGATCTTTATGTGTTTGAATGTGTAAAAGAGCTTTACAGAGTGATGTGTCATAGAATGACTAGTGTAGACTTCAAGCATATATATATGGCTGTTACACAACTTCATAAGTATGCAATAGTAATCATGTAATGGTAATCTGCTTGATGTAATGTACTTGGCATTTGATACTGCTTTGAAAAAAATATGGCTCAGAGGAAAAATATGGCTCTTGCCAAGCCAATTTTGTACCAAGTTTTTTTACTCAATAAGTGGCAAATACCGAAGAATACTTTGAACACAACATGAAAATAATATCAGCTATTGATCATGGATTTAGGGCAGAAAAGAATAGTTGGGTTTCAAAGTGTGAGTTTCAAAAGCCTCCAATGCTGGAAGAACAGAAAAGCTCGCATAAAGAAAATGTCTAAAAGTTTTCTGTTTATTAGCTTTGAGGGCATTCTGATCAAGTCAGCAATTTATCGTCTACCATTTGTTGGAACAGCATCGCATTTCAAAATTGACCGACCTAAATTATTGTCAATATATATATTCGTCTCTGTTGTCAAAAGGGCAGAAATTCCTTGGTACACTTTGATCCAAAGCACATATCCCTGCGGACTTCTCGATTCAAATTATGACAAACAGCGTCGAATCGGCGATATAAGCTCATTCCATCGCTTACAACCATGTATTTGTGCAAACAACATTACCAGCGATCAATGTAATGTCGTCATTGTAATTCCGCAAACGTGGTCAAATAAATGTGATAATGACTTGGCCACAGCTGAAGTTTACACGGGGCCATGTTGATCTTGGTTCAGTTCATTTCGGTGCGATCAAGCGCGTCGCTTATTTACCAAGGGCAAAAATGGTTCCACGCCGTTGTCGCTTTAATAGACGGCTATCAGGTGTCATGTGTGCCGACATCTCTTGAGGCTCTGAGACGCTTGACGGACATGCCCCGCAAACTAATCAATGTAAACAAGAGTGTTGTTGAAAAAAAATAAAAGTTCTGTGAACTCAATATCATGCCAGGAGCCGAGCATAAATACCAATAAACATTATCGGTAAATCTTTCAGGTGTGTGGGTCCTTGGGACAAGGGCTGGTTTCGTTTTCTGGAAAAGTTGGTTTCATATTTAAAATATTGCAAAGATAGGTATATGCAGAAAGATACCAGCCCATGTGTTATTAATATACTCTTGACCACATGAGTGTAATATCTATGGCAAAATGTAATAAATGTCATATCAAGCCCCTTCATCAAATTCTAACTGTGTCTTTAAGAGAATCATGGACATCCTAAATTCAACAAACAATGAACATCGTTTTTACATTTGATTTCATTTGAAAATCTTATTGAACTTTGCGTCTTAGTCCTTTTCAGTTATTCTGATGCTGTACTGAAGCACAATATTTCCTATGAATGTGAAATCAACCTTGAATTTTATTCTAGTCCGAAACGCATTTCATTTTACATGGTTAGTTTTATTAACCTTTTAATTCAATTTACAAAATACAAATCAAGTACAAACCTCCATTAGTGAACACCTCCGGTCAATGAACACTTTTTCTCGGTCCCAAAAGGAATCTTCTAACATTGGGGTGCTCTTCCAATAAATGAACACCTCCATATAGCGAACATTTTTGCTGGGACCCGAAGGCGGTCACTTATCAGAGGTTTGACTGTAGTTCATGTCAATATACATACAAAGAATATGATAGCGGTACACCATGTTACACCAAACATATTTCTGCCGTCAGAGTTGCGGTCAGGGTTTCTACAGCTCAGCTGGCGCCACGACTTGTACCCCGTGCGACGCCGGACACTCCTGTTCGTCCACGGAGACCGCAGCTCCGACCCCCTGTACCGCTGGCCAGTACGCGGGGGCCGGTTTGGCGTCATGCTTGGACTGCCCGGCGGGACACTTCTGCCCGAGCGGAACCATGACGACCCCGACGGCATGCCCTGATGGATTCTACCAGGCCGCCACCGGACAGACGAGCTGTGCCACTCAGTGTCCAGGAGGTGGGTGCTTGTGTCTTGTTTGTTAAAATTTTTTATTGGAAGTTGTACTACTTTGTGTGGCACGGTACATATATAGTTTGATACTTTACGGGATTAACTTGATATTCCACACCAATCATATGTGAATGAAATGAAGGCTGTAAAGTTCACTTCTGATAGACACCTGGAAAACTGTAGATTTCGGAGAATCCACAGCAATCCACAATGAATGAAGTACACATACGTGAATGAAACTTCGGGAAAATCATCAGAAAAAGCAATAAAATTCTCTATACCATTCCTCTTGACAGGTTACAGTTGTCCAGATGGAAACAGTACAGTCGAGTGTACGGCGGGAACATTCAGTGCTCTGGGAGACATGTCGTGTACAGTGTGTGCGGACGGGTACTACACCACTGCCACAGGTATGTTGCGCTATGTTTGAGTTATGTATGACATCACTGCCACAGGTATGTTGCGCTATGTTTGAGTTATGTATGACATCACTGCCACAGGTATGTTGCGCTATGTTTGAGTTATGTATGACATCACTGCCACAGGTATGTTGGGCTATGTTTGAGTTATGTATGACATCACTGCCACAGGTATGTTGGGCTATGTTTGAGTTATGTATGACACCACTGCCACAGGTATGTTGCGCTATGTTTGAGTTTTATATGGTACCAAAACCACAGGTATGTCTAGCTAGGTTTGAGTTGTATATGACACCACTGCCACAGGTATGTTGGGCTATGTTTGAGTTATGTATGACATCACTGCCACAGGTATGTTGGGCTATGTTTGAGTTATGTATGACATCACTGCCACAGGTATGTTGGGCTATGTTTGAGTTATGTATGACATCACTGCCACAGGTATGTTGGGCTATGTTTGAGTTATGTATGACATCACTGCCACAGGTATGTTGGGCTATGTTTGAGTTTTATATGGTACCAAAACCACAGGTATGTCTAGCTAGGTTTGAGTTGTATATGACACCACTGCCACAGGTATGTTGGGCTATGTTTGAGTTATGTATGACATCACTGCCACAGGTATGTTGGGCTATGTTTGAGTTTTATATGGTACCAAAACCACAGGTATGTCTAGCTAGGTTTGAGTTGTATATGACACCACTGCCACAGGTATGTTGGGCTATGTTTGAGTTATGTATGACATCACTGCCACAGGTATGTTGGGCTACATTTCAGTTACGTTTCTACTTTCATTATAATAATTCCACTGTAAGAAGAGTCACAAGATTTCTGTACCTTTGACTACATTGTTTTTGCTGTTGCCATGGTGACAGGTCAGACTGCGTGTACCCAGTGCCCTGCGGGCTCAGAGTGTCCTAACAAGGATCAGGCCCCCGACCCTTGTTCCCAAGGTTACGTCTCCACTGCTGG
Source organism: Terebella lapidaria (assembly GCA_949152475.1). NCBI lineage: Eukaryota > Metazoa > Annelida > Polychaeta > Terebellida > Terebellidae > Terebella > Terebella lapidaria. The sequence continues at coordinate 6,259,241 of OX424570.1, read as the reverse complement.
GTTATTGGCTTGTACCATCTGCGCTAATGGTTTGTAGAAATGTTGGATTTCTGAACTTTTTTACTGTATTTGATATTGGACAAAAAGCATGGATTTGTGAAGGAAATTGGCATTGGTTGAACTTGAATTGATATTCTTTATGGAGTATATCATACACATATCTGATTTCCAGATGAGATCTCGAATGTGGGGAATACAGCTTGTGAGCCATGTCCTGCTGGGAAAGAATGCACAGACCCTACGTAAGTAACGAGAGAGGTGGTCACATGGGGAAATTATCAACTTGAGGATTACATGGAGTTTAATGAAAAATTAATACACCTACAACTGCATACAATGCGATTTGGAAGATTTCACTTAATAATTTACATGTCAATGGAAATTATAAACATAGGAAAAATAGTAAAGTGGTCAAAATATCAAGAAATAAATGAAAAAACCAGGGGAAAACTAATACAGTCATGAAATGGTAATATTAAAGGCTATGGATATTTAATAGTCAATTGATCTGCAGCCTATGGTCAGAAAAAAAAAAACTTGGAGAGTCCAGAAATATAGAAGCCGCTTGTTGTCTGTTTCAGGCTGACACCTACGGACTGTACATCTGGATATTACTCTGGCCTTGGAGATGCTTCGTGTACGATCTGTCCGGCCGGGTCTGCGTGTCCCACCACTAGTGCAGCCACGGCTTGTGGTGCAAGTCAGTATCCTATAGAAATCACTCATGCACTGAAAATGTGACACTCGATCCGCTAACACCCTTTCAATCCATTTGAGTATTATGAAAGAAAAAGCAGTGTAGTCCTGTAATGTGGCTGTGAAAGTTGAATTGAATTGTTTTTATTTGATGGAATTTCACCATGATTGATTTGCTTGACCACTCTGGAATAACGAATTTGGGCAGATGATTTGAATTCAAGGTCTGCTTGTACAGATGAGTATTCGGAAGCCGGTTGGACGGCCTGTCAGTCCTGCCCCGCCGGTCAGAGCTGTGCCAGCGCCAGTGCTGCTCCGGTCACCTGTGCTCCTGGACAATACAGTGCACTGGGGGGTAAGGATTCAGATTTAAAATTGGAAGTGGATATATTTCTGAGCTATTGTGCATTCATCGCATTGTATCAAACTATCATTGCAACATCATTTTTTTCACAATAGATTTAACAGTAATCATCTTTTAACAATGGAACATTTACCCTCCATAATAAACACTTCCCTCAGTGTTTATTATGAAGGTAAGTATATGAAAAATGAATACTCGTTTGAAAGACTCAAAACTTCAATTTTTTCCTCCCCGTAGACACGACATGTACAACATGCACAGCTGGTAACTACTGTCCGACTGGGTCAGCCTCGGAGATCGCCTGTCCAAGTGGTCACTACTCCGGCACAGGCGCCACCACTTGTACACCGTGTCCAGCAGGCAGCTACTGCCAGGATACAGCCACCATCACCGCGTGCTTGGCCGGGACCTACTCAGGACCACAAGCCTCGACATGTACCACCTGTCCGCTAGGTGGGTAGATCTATTGTGATAATGTGAACCAAGTTTCAGCTTGTGTCGCTAGATTTCAGTTGTTGAATGGAGAATTGCTTTTCCTTAATTTCTAAATGTTGCAGGAGATTTTGAAATATATTTCTGTTTGTTTTTATGAAAACTGTTACTTGAAAATTTCTTTTTTTTTTCAAAACAAAATATTTCTGAAAAAATTTACAAACCTTTCCTGAGATTGTGAATAAGTCCTTCTATGTTGCTGAGTTCTTACTTGCTTGTCATGATGCCATATGATTGAAATGCTCTAACAACTTTTTCATTGGATGCTGTTGCTAGGATACACGTGTGCTGACCCAGCTCAAGACCCGCAGGCCTGTGCCAGTGGGACATTCAACATCCTTACCACGGCAACGAGTTGCACCACGTGCCCTGCTGGCAGTTATTGCCCAACCACAGACGCAGCGGCTGTACCCTGTGATCCCGGTAAGACATCTGTCATTGTTCTTGTGTGGCATTTTAGTCTTGGAATTTTCTTTGATATGTTGGTGAAACAGGAATTTTATTGGTAAGGTTCAAAACTGTTGAAAGAATTTTCCTGGTGGCATCTGTAATATTTTGTTCTATTTTCCTTTGCGTGCTGGTCTGAATTCAATATACAGGCCTAAAATTTTCATTAAAAATTCAATAAGCTTCACGAATGTCAGTGCATTTTCAATACTTATAAACTATATGGATTCAAAAGTGATACACTGTACAATCTCTGAAGACAAAATTATTTTGATATTATGTCATTGAAAAAGAGACTATTTTTGGTGTGATTTTATGCAGTTCCTGCATAAAATGTTTGCATAGCTTTCTGCAAAATCTGCTACTTTAATGATATCAAACCCATACTCAATCAGGTTTCCAAAGCTCGGACGGGGCGACTGCCTGTACGAGTTGCCCGGCTGGGATGGCCTGTCCGAGTAATTCCGACCCGTCGCAGAACTTTGCGTGCTCGGAGGGACAATACTCGGCGGACGGAGTTGATATCTGCTCTACATGTGCCGCGGGCAAACGCTGTCCATATACAACGTGAGTTGAAGTTAAATATGTGGATGAAGTTCAAATAGTAAATAATTGAACACCATGAGAACAGCATAATACAAGAGCAAAATATTTAGATATTTAGTAGACATTCCAAATTTTTTTTGCATCATTTTCTGCATGGCTAGTCCTCCAATTGGCAAATTTAAAATTGACTACATGATGATGTTTACAACATGCAATAACATTATATGGCTATGTGGACCCCCCCCCCCATACACCTTCAGTATCGCCCTGGAGCTGGACTGCTCCCCCGGGACTTACTCCCTCGGCGGTAACAAGACGTGTACGACCTGTCCCGCGGGGAAAGCGTGTCCTAGCCCGGACGCAGCGGGGACCGACTGTATGCCTGGACAGTACTCACTCGCAGGTCAGTGGGGGTCAAAGTCATTTCTGTAGCTGGGCCTCTTTATAGGGCCGATGTAAGTTTGGGATATTTATGTTCAGGGACAAACCCCCATATGAGGGCGGAAAAACTCCTCAGGAATTCTGTGCTGGGCATTTGAAAAGTGTCCTAATATACCCAATGAAAAATATGGAAATATATATGCAGTGATCAAGTATAATTCAGTTATGTCTTGTTCCGCTGCCTATGTTGATATATATTCGATCTGACTTATGATAATATAATAACCATCAAGACAATTGACTCTTTCCCAGGTTCGACCTCGTGTCAGGACTGTCCAGCGGGCTACGCGTGCCCACAAGTGGACACCGACTACAAGTACGAGTGTCCGCTGGGTACATACTCTACGGGGGAGCAGGTCTCCTGTACTACCTGCCCCAAGGGCTTCGCTTGCCCAGACCCTGCCGCCGACACAGAGATCGAGTGCCTCCCCGGGACCTACAGCATCGGGAACCAATCAGCCTGCTCGCACTGTCCAGTGGGCTTCGAGTGTCCACTCACGGATGCCGATAGCAGGTATGTGAGTTGGGAGGTTTTTCTTGAAAAGTCTGTAATTTATGCTGGTGTATGGATTCTTGTTTCAAAGTCCAAGTTCTTGAGGACTTGGTAGTAACATATTGTGGGTAGTTCTGATGGCACATCCATGGAAAGTTATGGTGTATATCTCAGTAAGTTTTGTGTCACAATTTTTAGGTTACCGGACCTATGGTCCGATAACCTATTGCCGTCGCGTTGCGTCCGTCGTCCGTCCGTCGTCCGTCCACATTTTTATCTTTAAAGTTTACAGGCGGATTTTCCTGAAATTTTGCACAAAGTTGCCTAAAAATATTTCAAGAGGGGGTTATTTTTTAGTTTTTTTATTTTCGCATTTTTCTCAAAATGGCGGCCATTTTTGACGAAAAATGGCCAATTTTGGACTTTGGCGGCCATTTTCTCAAAAACTGTCTGATCAGTTTTGAGATTTTTGTTTCAAAAGATTCCCCTTATGTACCTTTATGATGTGTATAAGTTTTGTTGCCCTTGAATCGCCGGTCTTCGTGTGGCGGCCATTTTGAATTTTTGACGGGTTGGCGAAAAAAATTTTTTTTGTCCCAAATCGCGTTACTATCCATTTTGGGTCATTTCTAGACCCAAAAATTTTTTTCACCCTTTGAAAAAAATTTTGGACTTTTTTGCCACTTTTTTCCTTCATAATGGGAGCTGCCAGGACTGTACTCATAGTACGCTTGAAGATAGAGCTTAGATATTGGCACTTTCAAATAGGAAGTCATATATAGCGAGTTGGGAGGTGACCTTGAATTTGACCTTTGATGACCTTGAAAGGTCAAAACAGCCCTTTTTGGGTGAAAAAATGCCCAAATTTGCCTCTACAGATGAAATGCATGTAGATAGAGCTTCAGTTTGCATTATGAACATATAGGAAGTCATATATGGAACAACTAATGATGACCTTGATTTTGACCTTGGATGACCTTGAGTGCCAAATGTCTGACTTGAAATCTTGAAAGTGGTCTCTGAAGCATAAACTTTTGCACATACAGGTTAGGATTGTGTATAAGCCTGTAAAAAAGTAATGTATAAATGGCACATTTTTTGGTGACGTTGAACTTGACCTTAAAGACCTCGAAGGGCGAATATCAAAATCTGAAATTGGCCTCTACACACGAAATACTTGTTGATAAAACTTATATGTTTGTATTATGAACATACGGAGTCATATGCAGCATACCTGATGGTGACATTGAGATTCACAAAGATGACCTTGACTGGTAAATCTCAAAATCATATGTCACCTACAATGCTTGAAACCAAAATCTTAGCCCTTGGGCTAATTTTTTAACAGTGGAGTGAAATCTTCCATATATTCATTGATGATATACCTTTCACCTAATAGTTTTTATCACTCCAGTAATGAAACACTTATAATCCTTATCACCCACCCTTTGCAGGACGATCTGTGATGATGGCTACTTCGCGCTGGGGGACCAGTTTGCCTGCACGCCCTGTGATGAGGGGTACTACTGTCCCACGAGGTTTGAGGGTATGACACTCTGCGGTCAGGGAGAGTATAGCGAAGCTCGATCTACGAATTGTACGACGTGTCCAGCTGGCAAAGCTTGCCCGAGGACAGAAGGTTTGGATGATTGGTTCTCGTTACCACTTTTAGAGTTGCAGCATAGAGTTATTAAGTGCATGGACTTTGTGTGTCAGTTTCACTTTCAAGCAGGCCAATGTATGGGTTGTTTCGGTCATAGACGAATAGCTTGTCAATGGATATTAAGGAACAACGAATGAAATGTTTAATAATAAGGTTCCAGGTATTCCTATTCGTGAAAAAAAGTGTTTCGTTCCTCTCCCAGCATCTCGGATTGAGGACTGTTTACCAGGCATGTATTCCTACGCCGGCTCCACAAGCTGTTCGCCCTGTGACCCCGGCTACGAGTGCCCTCAGAGTTCGACCTCTCCCCGCCCGCAGGACGCCCTCTGTCGGCTCGGCGGGTGGTGTGATGGGCTGAACTTCTTCCCCTGCCCGTCGGGAACGTACCAGCCTTTCAACGGAACCAGCTCACAGGAGGAATGCGTGCCGTGTCCTCCAGGTATGATATATGAAGTTGCATTTTTCATATGAAAATTTCAACTCTAACAAACAGTTTACCATCTCACAGGGACAGGGACCATCTCTCAAAACATATTTATGGCCTGTTCATTAAGTTTATGGTAGAGGGGTTGGGCCTGTTTGCTAGATGAGGTATTGACCTCCATAGTAGACACTTGACAAATCCGTTACTAATAGCGACATTCTATGCAGTTTACAGTATAAATGTATGGCTCAATAGTATGCCTTGCACTTTGAGTGAGCTGAATACACATATGTATATATCTCTTCTTTCCCCCAGGATTCTACTGTCCCGGTCCAGGAGAAACAATGTATGGAGACAAGCCGTGTCCGACCGGTCATTTCTGTCTCCAGGGAACCACCATCTCCACCAACTTCCCCTGTCCAGGTGAACAGGCACATGACTAGGATAGAAATGACAACTTTTCTTCACATTCGAGAAATTTGATGTACATGTGCGAGATTTAATCTATCATTTTAAATATTGAGCAATACTATTGTAACACATAAAATTGATGTGAAAATGATCAATTCTTTACAATTTGAAATAAATATCTTTCGCACAGGTGGCTACTACAATGATGAGCTGAACGCCACCAGCCAGGCGTTCTGTAAGATCTGTCCGGAGGGTCATTTCTGCGTCCAAGGGTCCATCTCTCCCATCTTCTGTCCCGCGGGCTTCTACTGTACCTCACAGCAAGTCAGCGCCTTCCAGAATGCCTGCCCGATTGGGACCTACAGCTCCGATACAGGGCTTACAAGTATGTTGGGATTTTGTCTTGGATGAGTGTATTGTAACAAATGTGTGAACTTTCATGTTGTTGGTAAATAAATCGAATATTCGAAGGAATGCCAAAAATTTTAAATGGCATGTTAGTAAGGTTGATATCTATTGCTATAGCCTTTCACATGTAGGGCAAGAACCACACGCTTTTATTGTTCCCTACAGACGGCACCCAGTGCACGGAGTGTCCCGCTGGTCACTATTGTCCATACGGCACTCAAGCTGAACCAACAGTTGCTCCCATTCCCTGCGATCCTGGTATGTTACTATGCTTACTGTTATGTGTGATATTCATGGATTAAGTTTTTGTATTAAGATACTTTATTGGTCAACTCTTGTTCTCATGGATCACTCATAGATGTAATAAATACTGAATATGATGCAGTGAAAATTTTTTCATCCCTTACCAGCCTTCATCTACCTCTATAAAAACAGTTTTGTTGAAGTATTTATCGTCACGGTATATCAATGATCATTTTGTTCAGGCCGATACAACCCGGACACAGGTCGAGGACATGCCCTGGACTGTCACCAGTGTCCCCCCGGCTTCTCATGTCCAGCTACTGGTCAAGTCAACTACACTGACCCCTGCACGGAAGGTAAACATACTTATTTCCTGCGACTGGGGAAGTGTGCCTTGATTGTTTTCACGGATTAATTTGGTAATGCTAGTAGGGATTACATGTTCTTACAATAAAGTAATGCTTTTAATTTTGGAAAAATAAATAACAGTACTGTGCCATGGGCACACGTCATCAAAAAATTTATGAATGATTTTCTAGCTTTTGGATGCCAAGTTGCTGATAGCTTAAGGGTATTGTGTCAGTGTTGACATAATTACCTACATAAAATACCAGTGCTAGAAATCTGGAAGTGAATCTCAAAAGGTGTGCTTCCTACCGTGGGAAAGCTTTAATGTATTGCTTGCTTACCTAGGCTATTACTGCCCGGCGGGTACAATTGTGGGCGACCAGTTTCCGTGTCTGCCCGGCACATTCACGGGACAGACAAACCTGCGGACGCCGGACGAGTGTGAGGCGTGTCCAGAGGGACACTACTGCTCATGGGGAACAAGTATGTATTCACATATCATATATTTGAAATCTTTGTCTAGTCAAACACGCATCAAAGAACCAGTTATAAATTTGTTTTTCTTTCTGTTGATCCTCTGATGGCATTTTCTTGTCATTGAATATTTACTCAACAGGTATCATAAACAATATTTAGTCAATTAAAATAAGTTTGAATTCAACCATTACTTTTCATTCTATCACAACCCAAAAATATTGTAATTTCCAAATTGTGTATTCCAGCCAACTTCACGGGCTTGAACCCTCCGGCGCCATGCCAACCAGGGTATTACTGTCCCTTACAGACCCCCGCGCCGGACCGGTTCCCCTGTCCATCGGGGACCTACTCGGACCGCTCCGACCTGGCGCGCGCGGACCAGTGCTACACCTGCCCGGAAACCATGTGGTGCACAGGTAAGGGGGCCTTGTCTGTATGTTTGGAATTGTGTGTCGAGATTTTATGTACAGTGGTCCCCCTCAGATGAGACCTACCCTTCTGCCACAAAATTAAGGTCTTATGTAAGGGGATGCCTTATTAGAGGGGTTCATTTACATGTTTAAGTCATCCTAGCGCCACAAGAAAAAGTCTTTACAGAGGGGGAAGTCTTTATTGAGGGGGGTCTTATCTCAGGGGGACCACTGTATTGCAAAAAGCACAAACATTACGTTTCTCATATGTTTCTCAAACTTCAGGAATATTTCACCAGAACTATTTCAGGTTAGTAAAAAAAATGAAACTCCAATAATACCCTGCTTGATTCCCTGCACACCCAGGTGGTCGGACCGCCCCTGACGACGTCTGTCCCCCTGGCCACTACTGTCCGAACGGTACCAAACTAGCGACAGAGTACCCGTGTCCCAATGGCACGTACAACGATGTGTATGGACTGGCAGCCGAGTCCCAGTGCAAGAACTGTACACAAGGTCAGAGCTGTTGTCCAGATTGTATACTTATATATTTACAATTCTGTACGTTGTTTTCACTATTCTATTGGTACACTTCTAAAATAGGTCAATGATGTTTTCAAAATATGTCTCCAAATCCATCAGAAGAAGTATAAATACCTTCGCCTCATAGACTATCTACTGATGCTGAACTAATAGAAGTAAAAAATTCCCATTCCCAAATTCAGGACACTACTGTGAGGAGGCTAAGGTTCAGCCCGAGGAGTGTTTTGAGGGGACGTACATGCCGTATGGTGTAACTCCCGACTCTGCCATCACAAACCCCTATACACCAGTCTATGTCGGCCCAGGTAAATTTATGTAAATGCTCAAAATTTCACAAGGAAATTTTTGTGTAGCCTAGACTTGTTGATCAACTTATGTATAGAATTTTCATTTGGAAGAATTTCACTACTAACCCACAATTTACTTTCGGAATTATTAGTCAAATTAAATAGCAGTAAACTGCTACATTCAAATTTTGCATACCCTTTGTAAAATGCAAGATGCTCCTTACATCGACTATGTATAAGAATAAGTAAAATGGGGAAAATTCCATGTAGCCTGACTTGGACATTGCTGTTATCCTGCAGGTGAACCAGCCAAGCGACAGTTTGCCTGTTTCCCGTGCCCGGCCGGGTTTTTCTGTCCAAATGGTACAATAACACCTCAAGGCTGCGGGCTTGGATTCTACTCACCGGAGGGAATATTTGACTGTATCATCTGTGAAATCGGGTAAGTCAAACATGTTTTCCGTAGCATGAAGTAAATTGGTTGATGTGAAAGTTTCCATTGTTCGGTTGTTGTTTTTGCTGATTGGTTTGATTGAAGACTTTGTTTTCGACAAATTTATGACAAAATTTTGCAATCAAACCAATCAGCAAAAAAAGTCTTCAAACAATTTTTTATTCAACTAGGGCAATGTATGTTTTCTGCTCATTGGCCACTTGTTTTTATGTTTTTGAAACACTAACTTAATAAACTGCATTATCATGATATGGAAACTATAATGGATGGAGAACATGGACATCTTCTGAAAGGTGCCGATGCTATTGAGGTTCAAGGGTTCTGAACAGCTACTGAACACTTGATCCTATGGATTTTAGTTCACCATAATATTTATTCAACCTTGTTCACATGCTTCCAGTCACTACTGTGGGAGTGCAACTACAACTGAGTCAGAAATGCGAGCGAACATGACATGTACCGCAGGGTTCCTCTGTCCTGAGGGTATTTCCGACATGTCCCAGGCTATACAATGCTCCTCCGGCAAATACTGCCCTGAAGGTAAAATTTCCTATATGGGCAAATACTGTCCTGAAGGTAATTATTGCCATGAAGGTAAATACTCTTTGACTAGCTCCAGTGGCAAATGAAAACTAACCAAAAATCACAATACATGTGCTGTACCTGACAGCCAAGACAGTTGAGAGTATCACAAACAATTACCTGATCAACAAACTAACGAGCAAAATTTTTTTCTAATGCTTGCAGCCACGACAGAGATGATCAACTGCCCAGTGGGGACTGTGAACCCTGACCTTGAAGGCGCGAGTGTGGATGACTGCGACCCTTGTCCCGGAGGGAGTTACTGTCTTGAAGGGGTAGACACTCCTAACGGGCAATGCGAGGAGGGTTTTTACTGCCCCAGTCCCTTCACTAACCCCTATGGGAGCAGCCCAGCGCTCATCGGATCCTACGGGCCCAGAATGGTAAGCCTTCGATCTCCCGTGGGGGAAATACACATTAAAACACACTATTGATATTTGAAAATTGTTTTCAAACTTGTCAAATGCAAAATATTATCAAAAAAACCCATACCTACTTTTATTGCCGTCACAGCGCCAGTGTCCGGCCGGGACGTACCGTGACACCCCAGGTGCGGCTAACTACACAGACTGCCCGATCTGTCCTGCTGGATATTACTGTCCGCTGGGGTCCGCAAACCCGATAGACTGCCCTCGAGGGTACTTCTGTGTCGAGGGGGTCTCGGCCCCCACGCCCTGCCCCATTGGTCGCTATGGCAACTTCTCAAGTAAGCAATGGTTGGAGGAGTGAAAATGGAAATATTATATAATAATAATAATGAATAATTTGTGGATACAAATAAGAAAATCACGACAGAAATTATGCTGATGTTTTATATTGATAAATCATAACAAAAGTATTACCGGGATCTGCCATCTATGGAATTATCACAAAATTTGTCCATCTGACAGACCTACAGCAGTTGGAAGAGTGTCCCCAATGTGACCCTGGCTGGTACTGTGACGCCCCCGGCTTGCTCCAGCCTCGCGCACCTTGTGATCCAGGATACCTCTGTTACCTAGGCGCCAAGGAGTCCGGGCCCACAGACGGGGTCACAGGGGAGATCTGCCCCGCTGGAGGATACTGTACACTTGGTATGACTATCAGTTCACTGACGTATTGTTACCTCTATAATAGACATGTGAAGTGTTCATTATAGAGGTTAGTATCTAACAAGTGCAGGATACATTTCTGTTTGTCAATATCATGGTTGATGGTATTTTGTATAAGCTATGTGCAATTGATATGTTGTGTCACTACAAAATCAGTAGATTTATTTCATATTGCTGTCTAGCTATGATGTATATTTATTTCCCTTGCAGGAGCGTACATTGCGACTCCATGCCCCCTCGGTACGTACAGTAACGTGACGGGTGCGGTGAATCAGTATGACTGTACGGACTGTAACCCCGGCTTCTACTGCTCCTCCGTGGCGGGTGGCGCCCCCACAGGGATGTGCTGGGGCGGTTACTTCTGCACGGGCGCCGCTAAAAACCCAATGCAAAACATCTCTGAACCTGGTAAGAGTTCACTGGATGGTTATATATGTGATGTCATAGGTATATGTCATTATTGCCATTTCAAAATGAAAGAAAGTTTTCATCATCTTCATTTGGTATATCTTCATTTTGAACACCTTTATTGGGTCATCAAATTTGGTTCAGCCTGGATTTGACATTCCTGCTGTGTTGATTTCAAAAGAACGAAATCTGCAGATTAGGTTCTCTAGAAGGAAAGGAGATGAAATTTATTAAAAAAACTAATAGAGACAAACTTTATTTCCGCCTAATTCTATTGATTCTTTCCTTCAGGTCACTTCTCCGGAAACGGCTCAGTAGCACAGGATGAGTGTGACATCGGAACATACAACCCGTTCTACGGCCAGTCAGAATGTAACGAATGTGAGCCAGGTTTCTACTGCCCTGACAAAGCCATGACGGACCGACTCCCTTGTCCTGCCGGGAAATACTGCGGAAACGGGAGCTATGTGCCGCTTGATTGTCCCATAGGAACATACTCAAACAGGTACATTCTAAAATTTATTTTGAATAAGAGTACTTCATATAGATTTGATGAACTATTTGATTGGCTGCTACGATCTGCTATCATTTCTCGGTGCAAATTTTTAAATATATTCATGAACTATTGTAAGTAGTGTTTGAATTTCACTCATTGAATTACATGAACTTGAAAGATTTGTACCTTTTTGTTCCAAGTTTTTGATGTTTGCACGAATGGCCCACAAAAATTAAAGAAAGTGAAAAAATGATATCTTGTGAATATCTTGTCTGTTCCTCTGCAGCACGCACCAAGACACGATTGAGGACTGTATCGACTGTCCCCCAGGGCAGTACTGTGCCGATCGTGGCGCCACGGAACCCACTGGGATCTGCAAGGCGGGACACATATGTTATGGCTCGGCTTTGATCAACGCCCCGGTCTTTAACAACGACACGACCAACAATCTAACGCGGATCACATATGGTGACCTCTGCCATGCCGGGTACTACTGTCCAGCGGGCACGGCCGTCATGATCGCGTGTCCCCGCGGGACGTATAATCCGGATCGGGGGCGGTCATCATTGTCGGAGTGTCTGGAATGTGATCCAGGGTATTACTGTGATGGCACTGCGCTCACGGCAGTCACTGGTGAGTTTGTTCTTGAATTTGTATCTTCGTTAAAGATTTGAGATTCTGAAGTTTCAGAGGTTAAATTTATTTTGGGGTTTAATCCACTCACTGATGCTCTTTCATTTAAATTAAACATTTTTCAATTTCAGAGTTCAAATTTTGATTTCATCATTCACTGGCTTTGTGTTATTGCGTGTAAATATAAAAAAGTAAATACAAAATATATATGTATATTTCTTCCCCAGGTGCCTGTGACCAAGGTTACTACTGCCTGGGTGGGGCTTACATGGCTGCCCCCCTTGACAACGTCACCGGGGACATATGCCCTCAGCACCACGTGTGCCCCACCGCTAGTGCTCAGCCTCGCCCCTGCAGCATTGGTTACTATGCCAACCAAACCGGCATGTGGGAGTGCGAGCTCTGTCTCGCTGGTTACGTGTGTTACCAGGGACAGGCGCCAGACATCTGCCCTCCAGGTCTGTTTGGAGTTTCGGTTTTGAGATTAGACTTTTTGTTTCCAAAAAATTTTGGACATTCAATTGGAGTGAATAAAAGTGAGAAATTGGGCTAAACATTTTGTACATATTTTGGTATTATATATTAAGAGAAATTTGTTGAATGCAATCAGGGTTTTACTGATGTTTTCGATGATTCTTACAAACAAATACCAGTATAAAATCATAAAAATTAGCGACCAAATGGAAAAGAAATCTTGCTTATATTTGCAATGTACTTCTATGTTGTTTGAATGAAAAAGGAGAATATATATTGTATCATAAAAACTGAACAAGGAAGATATCAAAGGTAATAAACTGCATTCATGAATTCCATATCCATTTTGCTCCTTGCCCAGGTTTTTACTGTGTGGCGAGTACTGTACTGGTCCCTGTCATACAACCTGCGCCTTGTCCTGTTGGTACGTTTGGGCCGCGGGAGGGTCTGACCGCCGACTCCGAGTGTACACCGTGTTCTCCTGGGTATTACTGCAGTGAGGAAGGTATGTCACAAATAATTCAATAAAATATTGGTAAAATTTGATGATGTGAGCTTCAGTTATTGTTTTGTGTTTCATATTTTATTTGTTTGGAGTGTTAAAATTTGAAAATGATTAGTTTAGATGAAACCGTTTCTACATTAAGTCTTCTTTTGCCAACAAATATATGTTCCAACCTAGGCATTGTGCCTACTTTTCATATATTCTGTAAATTTTGATGATTTACTCCCGAATATAATCCCCGTTAGGCTCAGCCAATGTGACAGGACCAATTGCAGCTGGACACTTTTCTCGATACGGGACGACAACAGCAGAGCCAATGGAAGACGATTCTGTAATCCGCGGGGTGTGTCCTAAAGGATTCTATTGCCCTGAGGGCTCAGAAAACCCAACCAGTTGTCCACAGGGCACATACGGGTAAGGAGCTTGTATTTTGAAACATGATAATATTTTTTACAGCATTGTAGAAATAGTATGTTGTTCCAGATTAATGAGTTTCCCACGGGAACAGACTTCGTTAAGGAGCAGGAATTAAGAAATGAAAATCAAATAAAAATGCTTCGATGAAAGAAAAACCTTTATCCCTTCAATACACAGATTCAGCTGGCCGCTGGAACGGGAGGCACAGTGTACCCCGTGTGGTGCCGGCAAGTACTGTAACGCCTTGAACATGACAGCGGACGGACCGGACTGCTGGGCCGGGTACTTCTGCTCAGGGGGTTCACCTTACCCCGACCCGGTCAACGCTAGCTATGGAGACCTCTGTCCTACAGGTAATTTAGCTGAGCCGGGTCTTTCAGCGCAAAGGGTTCACCTTAAAAAAAATAATGATTTTCATCAGCATGGAAAAAATGTACCTTTTAAAGCTTTCCATTGTAGAAATGAAACATTAAGCTTTCTTTTTCTTGTCTCTTGCTATCCAGGTCACATGTGCCCTGTCGGTACGGCTATCCCCGACCCTTGCCCTGCGGGTGAGTACCAGAACGAGACAGGCCAGGACACATGTAAGGTCTGCCCGAAAGCCTTCTACTGCCCAATCGGGACATCCATCTCCGTATCCTGTCCATCTGGATACTACTGCCTGCAGGGACAGAGCGAGGCGTACACATATCCATGTCCAGTCGGAACGTACAACAATCTGACAGAGCGTTACTCACAGGCAGCCTGTCAGGACTGCATCTCTGGGTGAGTGAGAGGGGTAGTTGTCTTGTCAAACTTTGGCTTTCATAATGAATACATTGGTAATCTTGTTCTGGCATTTAAAGTGTTTATTATACAGCTAGGTGTTTAATACACCTAATACACCTTTTATGAATTTTAGTTATATATTCCTATCAAGAACAATTACTGGAATATCAGACCAATGGACTTGTGGTCATATGCGAACAAGATCCTTTGAATAATTATTTGTGTCTTTTCTGCAAACTCACTTTCATGTTCCCTCCTTGCCAGTATGTACTGTGAGACCCCAGGCCTCTCCGAGCCGACCGCTCCCTGTGACCCGGGCTGGTATTGTACGGGCGGCTCCGTCGAGGCGCGACCTACAAATGCCCTCCAAGGTGGGCGATGTACCAGAGGACACTACTGCCCTCTAGGGAGTGCCATGGAAACCGATTGTACCCCCGGGATGTACTGCGACACTGTAGCGCTGAGCGAGCCTACTGGAAACTGCAGTGCGGGGTATTACTGCATCGGCGCGGCAACCACGGCTACGCCAACAGATGGCGTGGAAGGTTTGTGTTTTGTCTGAATCTAAACTTCAGAGCCAAAATTTGAAAATATTTAATTGTTAGACATTTAAAATTAAATTTTTTTCAATATAACAATAAATCCACTATTGAGATGAAAGTTTGTTTTTGAAACTTCAAATTTGAACTTCTATTTTGACCACTAAGGTGATGTGTGCCCGCTGGGTGAGTACTGTGAGGAGGGGAGCTCTACAGGGGCTGGGTGTCCTCCCGGCACTTTTATGAATGTCACCGGCGCCGCCTCAGTCTTCGAGTGCTACGACTGTACCCCTGGGATGTACTGTAGTGGCTATGGCAACAGCAACCCGACCGGGGAATGTGATGGGGGGTACTACTGCCCTGTCGCCATAGATACCAGCCAGCCCCCAGCGCACACTTGCCCTCAGGGTGAGATGATAGATGATATTTTCTGTGATGTTTTGGAAAATTAAGAAAGTTTGAATTTAGAATTAAGAGCCTCTCAAACGATAAGGCAATTTGACGAAAAATAAGAGCAAATGAGAGATAATGAGAGTAGATTTCAATACACGTTAGATGGGAACATTTATGATTCTTCAAACTCTTGCAAGAAATTGGTGGAAATTCTCTGACCTCCAGGCCACTACTGCCCCGTGGGTAGCCATGAGCCACTGCGATGCCCCTCAGGACAGTACCAGGATGAGACGACCCAGGCCGCGTGTAAAGTCTGTCCTTCTGGCTTCTACTGCGACAACACTGTGGACCCTGTTGTGTTGTACAACGATACATACTGCCCAACTGGTGAGTTTTAAATTTTTTTTCAATAATAGCATAGAATATATACCCTCATAATATTTTATTGTTTTGAAGATGAAGTTGAATGATTAATAATGTAATAGAAGTATGAAAATGGGAGAGCAAGTGATGTTCGATTGTTATACAAACTGTATCACCTTTCCAGCTGAATAACATTTCTGTATGTTCCATGCAGGTTACTACTGCCCTGGAGGTACCAAGTACGCCACAGAGTTCCCGTGTCCTGTGGGGACATGGTCAAACATGACGGGCGTTCAGAACGTCACGGACTGTCTGCCCTGCCCCGGAGGGTATTATTGCGACCAGGTGGCGCTTACAAACTACTACAAGATCTGCACCGCTGGGTCAGTGCTTCACTGTTTATCGGTGGCTTGAAATTTGTAGAATATGCTGGTTATGCTTGGCATTTTGCATGAATGATTAATGGGAAAGCTCACCGTACTGACTCCAAGACACTGCCTTTCATCCATTCTTACGGACACCAACTGAAAATCCAGCCTTCACTTGCAGGTACTTCTGTCGGTTTTACGCTGCATCTGCTGCCCCGAACCAAGGTGACAACGCTGGGGAGTGTCCAGTCGGCCATTACTGTCCTGAGGGTACCGTAGAGCCACAGAAATGTCCAGTGGGGACGTACTCGGACAACGTGCGACTCGTCGAGCAGGGCCAATGTCTCAACTGTACTCCAGGTGGGTGTCCTAGTGGGAATTGTGCCGATTTTTGTTTGTATTATACATTTTGTACTTCGATAGTGGAATTTGTGGATCATAGTGGATACATGTATGATAAAATGTGTTAAAGATTTTGCCTATTAACAAGTATGTGGTGATAAGAGAAATCCAACAAACAATATTGTAAAGTTGGAAAAAAAGATCATCTTTCAACAACAACTATGAACATTCTGCAAATACAAAATGAGAACATTTTTCACTCCACAATCAAACCACTCCATTCATTCCAGGGATGTATTGTGGCGAGCAGAACCTGACGGCCCCCAGCGGCCCGTGCTGGGCGGGTTACTATTGTCCTCTCGGGGCGACTGGGCCTGACTACATCATCTGTCCCACTGGGTCGTACTGCGTCAACGGCAGCGACACGCCAGAACACTGTCCTATAGGTGAGCTCGGGTGTTCCTGTTGTATTCTGTAGATATTTGTCTGTGTTCAGTCATTTATATGAATAAAATGAACTTGATGAATTTCTTGTATCATTTTATGAAATCAGTTCCAGATAAAAATCTAAGTTTAGCCTGAACCACAGTAAATTGTGTTGTAATATTCAAATTAATGACAGCTCCATCAGGACCCCGTCCAATACATTCAAATGCCTAATTAAGTAAGATACCATATTATACCTAATACTAAACATCCTCTCTACCCCAGGCACATTCAACAATGAGACCGGTCTGGAGGACGTTACCCAGTGCACCCCGTGTCCCGGTGGTTACTACTGCGAGACGACTGGCCTTACGGAGCCCACGGCCCCCTGTGGGGAGGGGTACTACTGTCCTGTGGGGTCAAGCCAGAAGGAACCTTTAGGAACCTTCTGCCCTGTTGGACATTACTGCCCCACGGGAGTGTCTCAGGCTCTGCCCTGTCGCAACGGCACACATGTGAGTCGATTTCCAGGAAATTTTTTCAAATTTTGATGTAAATTATACTAATTTCAGATAATTCATAGACATTTCATACCTAATCATAAAAGTGTTTCCTGATTTTTATATCAAAACACAGAATGAATATCTACTTAAAAATTATAGCACGTAGGAAAATATTAGTCGATATACATACATTATGTTTTGATATACAAAGCCATGCTGAACATTCCTACACAAAGAACCTAACTATCCTTTTGAAAAATGATCTTTCCTTGGAAAAAAAATAGCCTTGATTCAAATCTAACAATGATTTACATTTTCCTAGGTCAACCACACGCATGCAGTGATGTGTTACGACTGTCCAGCTGGGTATTACTGCCTGAGCGCTGGGGAGACGACCATCTGTCCCCCGGGGTACTTCTGTCCAGCTGGGACGAGTCTGGACCTCCAAGCCTGCCCGCGTGGCACGTACAGTGACCAGGAGGGGCTGTACACCGAGGGGCAGTGTAAACCGTGTCCCGCCGGGCGGTACTGTGGCTCCGAGCATCTCGATGCACCCGAAGGTAAGGGAGAGGGGTTATATAGAGCATTGGTGCAGTACTTGATCAATTAGAGTCTGACATCATTATTGAGTCTTGATGGCCTTTCAGGAATTTAATTCCTTGGAATAAAAATTGTAAACAAAGTAAAACATACCATATCACTGAAAACTTAAGAAATGATTGAAAAAATTTTAACTGTCATCTTTTAATAACTGTCGAAAAAATATGTACATGTACTGGTAGAAATACAAAATCTCTCGGTATGTATTTCTGGTACTAGTAAAGGAGGCTAGATATTACTTTTGTACCATCAAAACTTACTGACTTGAGATTCAATTCATTTACATTTACAAATAGACAAGTAACGACGAGAAATCAACAAAAAAAGTTACGGAAAATTTCCATTTGCTATCACCAGGTGATTGTGCTGCCGGTTACTGGTGCGTCTATGGTGTTGACCGACCTTATCCTGACGGAATCAACCAGACGGACACCAACGATACGTGCTTCGACGGGCGAATGCTGGGCAATGGTGGCATCTGTCCCCTCGGCCACTACTGTCCAGGTGGCGTGCTTAGTGTACAGCCGATACCCTGCGACAACGGAACGTACGGCGACGAGGAGGGGCTGGCTACGTGCAAGACTTGTCCTGCTGGTGAGGGGCGGGGGAGTAGTATGGTTGCCATGGTGACTGTTGATTGGTGGCTTTAGTATGTGACTATGTCATGATTTGCTTGCAAGACACCATCTGCAAAAAAAGCTCATACAATTATATCTTAACTTAAAAAATATTACTGACATTTCAAAAGATACTGATATATTACAAAATTCAACGAATACTCTTTGAATCTTTGACATTTGAAATGTTAAACATAAATTATAATTCCATTCTGCCAGGGTTCTTCTGCCCACTGAGTACGACAAACTATACAGACTTCCCGTGTCCCACGGGTTACTACTGTCCCGAGGGCACGCGACACTGGGACGAATTTCCTTGCTCGCCTGGTTACTATAACAACCAGACCATGCGCATTGATGTCAGTGACTGCATCGCATGCCCAGGTAATGTGGTCATGAAAACTGCAAATGTTTTGGCACATGTACGTTCATCACTTCTTTTGTCAATAGCTTTCCTGCAAGTTATGAAATTACAATAATATTTATACTACAGATAAATTTGATGTTATTCAAACAAATTATACTATCTGATCTTTGCACAGAAAATCTGTACAACAAATTAAATCCAATTAGAACATAAAATTCAAGCTTTTAAATTCGAAACTATTTCTTTCAGGTGGAGAGTATTGCGACCAGCCGGGCTTACCACTGCCCACAGGCCTCTGTTCCCCTGGATACTACTGTACTGCTGCATCGCCGACAGCAACGCCAGCTGCTGGGTCAGGATATGGGGGTCACTGCCTTGCCGGGTACTTCTGCCCTGGGGGGTCATCCAACCCCACCCCCTGTACCCCAGGGTCTTACTGCGCCGTGGACTATCTCAATGACACGTCTGGACTCTGTTTGGGAGGGTATTACTGCAGCGGATATGCAACTGTGGCCAACCCCACTGATGGAAACATCACAGGTGAGAACTGGAGATGGTGGTGACCATTTTTCACACCTAGATAGAATCTTATGTGAAAATGGTTACCATGACAATGAAATTAAATATGTGTACTAAAAAAAAAAGAAACTTGTTATAATCAAAATAAGCGTTGATGTCGAAATTCAAAAAAAAAAAAAAAAAAAAAGCCTGAATGCCTGGATGTAAAGTGAGGTGAAATATTTGAAGCAACAAGTGTTATGTAAGTTTAATGGATGATTTTATGAACGGTTTTCTCTCTCTCCCCTCACCCAGGTGACATCTGCCCGATGGGCGCGTACTGTCCCAGTGGGAGATCCGCCCCGCTCCTCTGTCCTGGCGGCGAATTCCTCAACACGACGGGCCACGACGAGGCTAGTGACTGCATCACTTGTACCCCAGGACAATACTGCCCGGGGGCAGGGGATAGCGAGCCAGCGGGGCCCTGTGAGGCAGGATGGTACTGCCCCGGGGGTCAGGATACACCCACGCCTCTCGGCTATAACTGCACACTCGGTAAGGGGGGGGGGGGGATTCTACTTGGTATTACTTGGATTAGTTTACTGGCCCATTTGGGTTGAGAAGTTATTATCGCATGCTCATCTAATATTCACTGAATAACAGAAATGTAAAATTTACGAAATTTATCCAGAAATGAGATTTTGATTTCATAGTTGAATTCACTCATACTTGCATTTTTTATGAATAGACTTTACAATTTCTGCATGTGAATATATATACTGCCAAATTAGGTGCACTGTACAGCAGAATGCAAAGTTACCAGAACTCATACTTCAAGCAAATACAATATAATTTATATAATTTTTCATGGAACTAAATAATGTTAGTTCACATTTACCTTATTACCCATGCAGGCCACTACTGTGTTGAGGGGAGTATCGTCCCGGTACGCTGTGACTCTGGGATGTACCAGGACGAGATTGGACAGTCCGCCTGTAAGACTTGTCCATCAGGATATTACTGTGATAACACCATGGACCCTGTCGTGTTGTACAACGATACCTTCTGCCCAGCTGGTACGTGACATCAATTGTATTTATCAATTTCATATTCATCAATGTGGGTACATTTAATGGTATTACTACTATATAAAAATAAAATACTGCTCCAAGGTCCGACCAAAGAGTTTGTAACTCCGTCCAAAGAGTTTGTACCCAAATAATATTAACTCTTTGGTCATACATTGCCTAGAATCCATTAGTAAGTTTTGTGTTCTGAAAAGATCGGGCATTTCCTGCTCGATGAGGCATATGTCCTTGATAATTCTTGTGTAGGTCATTATGTGATCTTCAAAGCTTGTTCCAAGAACTAAATATCATCATGACGATAACGAAGAATACTTGTGTCCCCTCAGGTTTCTACTGTCCGTCTGGTACACGCTACGCCTCACAGTTCCCCTGTCCGACTGGATCGTTCGGCAATCTGACGCACCGTACGGACGTGTCGGACTGTATGCCGTGCTCGGCGGGGACGTACTGCGATATTGAGGGGCTGATGGAACCGACAGGGCTCTGTAATGCAGGTAATTAGTGTGATCTCCCTAATCAGTCAGAAAGTGATGTGCTAAGTGGGAGAAAAGTGCAAGTTGCAAGACTACAAAGAACATTTGTGCTTGATATCGTGGAACTTCAAGCTTTATTTCAATGGAAAATGCTGTATTCTGCGAAGTTTGAAATCCAACTTATATTCAGAATTCAAAATATCAACATATATTTGGAATAATAAAAAAGCCTTTAGGTATGTGTATATACAAAAAAAAAATTGATTTTTTACTTATATTCCTCTCCCCAGGTTATTACTGTCGTTATGGCTCTAACAGCTCGACCCCTGAGCTTGGTTACCAAGCCGACGAGTGTCCTGTGGGTCACTACTGCCCTGAGGGTAGTACCACCCCCCTCGCCTGTCCCCCAGGGACGTACAACCCCACCCCCCTCCGTCAGGTGGTCACGGAGTGTACCAACTGTACGGGTGGGCGGTACTGTCCAGAATGGAACATGACTGACCATGGACCGCTCTGTGATCCAGGTAAGCGTTGTACATAAACAGGTCATGTTTGGTAGTATAGAGCATCAGAATATGAGATTTTCAAATCGAAATCTTATGAAATATACCTGACAAAAGTGTTTATTTATTAGCAAAGAAGTTTCTCACTGATTTCTTGTACTGATTTCTCTCAAATCAGGACAAGTTTACTTTCATTTGCAAAAATCATAGTTTTTCAAAAGTGCTGCACCAACTTTGTGACACTTTATCATGCTTATGGTTTATGGAAAAGCTCTGATATATAAGGAGATCTTGGTAAAAATTCTTAATATAAAGTTATTGCCCTCCTCTCACAGGTTACTACTGCCAGTCGGGCGCAGACGTTGCGACATTTGTCCTCTGTCCGGCGGGTTCGTACTGCCCCGGGGGTAGTGTAGACCCGACCCTCTGCCCTGCCGGGACCTTCTCTAACACCCCCGGGCTGGACGCAGAGAACCAGTGCACCAACTGTACTGGTGGCTTCTACTGCCCCTCAGCAGGTGAGGTGTGGTATGGTGGTAAATTGTGTGTCGGATGGTTTGATGGTACGTGTTCATGTGCCAATAGATTTAATATACTTAGGCTATGGATCTTATAATAATTATAAGGTATAATGGTACCAGTTATGACAATCATTTTGATTTCCAAGCATAGATCTTCGATGGGTTATTGCAGTTTTAAATACTTTTTTTTCAGAAATTCAGGTGATATTGATATCGAACAAACTTTTGTGCCAATATTAATAGCAAATATCCTAAAAAAATATTATCAACTTGAGTCTCTGTGTCATGTGAAAAACTGTTCATAAATATATCACAGTTTTAACACATTTGTACATCACATATGGAATCTGACACATGACTCTTCAATATTCCTCCGACCCTTACCCAGGTATGACAGCGGCCGTAGACGAGTGTTGGGGAGGTTACTACTGTCCTGAGGGGCTCGCTGTGCCGAACCCGGTCGAGTATCTGTGTCCGAACGGCATGCACTGTCCCAACGGCAGCGAAATATACAAGGTGCAATAGTATGGTCAATTTAGTTATAGATAAGATGTATTTAGATCAAAACATACATCAGATTTGTTCAAGAATTTGGTCCAACATTGAAATCTATTCCTGAAGCATATTTTGCTGGACTGTGTTATCACAAACGTGATAACATCGTAGTAACCTGGTGAAAGGAATATGAATAAAAGATTAAAATATTTCTCTGCTATGTACCTATAATAGCATAAGATGAATTGATATTCAAAATTTCAAAAATTGAATGAAATTTGTGAAATTTTGAGAAAGGTAATGTGAAAACAAATTTCATTGACTGATTTCCTTAGCTTATATTCATTGCACTCATCTAATTAGGAATGCGCGCCTGGCACCTACACAAACTACACCGGAGCCTCGGAATGTGATGTTTGCCGTGCTGGGTTTTACTGTCTGCCAGTACAGCCACACAACGCCTCACTCAACGCTCAGCCGTGTCCCACTGGGTACTTCTGTCCAGAGGGTGGGTTTAACAAGAAAATATTTTGAAAATATTAGTATATTTCTGTGGCCATTTTCGATGTTCTTCATGTGGACCATCGATTGGTTGGTTGCCTGTTTAAATGATAAAAGGGAATAAAAAATACTCTCAAAATTTGTGTAATTTCTCGGGTTAGCTAAGTTTGAAAAAAAGATCATGGCAGATATGTTTACATTTTTTTACCCCAGGTACTGCATTGGACTGGCAGCCCTGTACGGCCGGAACCTTCAGTGACGTTGAGGGTCTTTCGACAGCCGATCAGTGTCAGCCGTGTCCGGGCGGGAAATATTGTCAGGGAGAACATCTCACAACACACACCGGCTCCTGCAACCCAGGTAGGCTCATGACGTTTAGGGTGTAATACATTCGTATTTGCTGAAAAATCCTTTGATATTTGAGATAGGATGATGAAAAATAGTGTGGTTTGAAGAATCAAAATGCGTCTACTATGCCGTTCGACCATGAATAAATTTTTTTGCACATTTCTGAAACAAAAACAAAATCTTCAAAATGATTGAAAACCGTTAAATCCAGCTTGAAAATTGAACTTAAAAGACAGACTGATAATTTTAGTGAATTCATATGATTCGTGTTGATTCCCATCAATCGATCTATACCTAGGTTACTACTGTACATCTGGAGTGGATCGGCCTGACCCTGGTGTAGGCAATGACACCACCCTCTACCCTGACCCCTGCCCTCTCCAGGCCTTACACACAGGTATAGGGGGCCTGTGTCCCCTTGGCAACTACTGCCCAGGGGGTTCAGAACGACCGTTGCCGTGCGATGCGGGGACATATGCAGACGTTGAGGGTTTGGAGGCATGTCTCATCTGTCCGGAGGGGTATTACTGCCTGGCAAATGCGACATCATTCACGGGAACACCCTGTCCTGCGGGTAAATTTTATAGCGGTCAAAAATGAAATCTGTCTAAAGTGGTTGAATCATTGCATGATGTGTTGTTTTGAAATCACACATTGAACTGATGTTGAAATATATAGATAATTATTGGTGTTAATTATATTGTATTATTGCTATTACCAGAAATGAGTAACTGAAACAATGAAAATTTTCAATCTTCTTAATGATACATGCAAGTGAAAATATCATGTGTATAATCAATATAAGTGTGAAATAATAGATTATAATGACACCATGTTCCACCCCTTACAGGTTACTACTGCCCCAATGGCACAGAGTATGACACCCAGTATGCCTGTCCCCCTGGCACTTACAACCCCCTCCCCCTGGGGACGAGCCTTGGAGACTGCCAGGCGTGCCCTGGGGGTATGTACTGTCAGGGGCAGGGGAACCCCACCCCCACAGGTAACTGTAGCGCGGGATGGTACTGCTCCGGCGGCGCTGACAGTCCCAATACGACAACCCATGGCGGGGAGTGCCAGCCGGGATTCTACTGTCCGGAAGGTAGGTTTTGGTTACGTGGAATTTATCATCATACAGAATTAAAGTTAAACTTGATATGATTCTTCTTAAATCCCAAAATGATTTTCAGAGATGCCAACCATTACGATTTTGGCGTAATATTTATGTCCACACTTTGACCTCTATAATAAACACTCTTGGGTAATCTTACCTGGCTTTCAAAAAAGAGGGTAATAATGCCATTAAATTTTTTAATGGCAAACTCTCTTAAACTAGTCGTTCTATGCCCCTCAGACAGCAGTCATTCATAAAGGTTTCTTGACGAAACCTGACTGCCGCAGTGGTCTCTGAGAAATGTTTCTTGACGAAACTGTTCCCCCGGAACCGCCATTACCTTTGTCCCTGGTTTTCTCAGCAGACAGAGGATCTTACTTCAGGCTTTCTTTTTGGAGTTTATTCTTGCTCCACGGATTTCCTTGGATTTTCTTGGAGTTTTTCAGTCTACTTTAGCGTACTGTGTGCTGCTACAGTAGTTTAGTCTAGTTTTGTAGAGTTTTTCTTGGGGGAATTGGTAAAACCTCCACGGTTACTGTACTTTCCCCTATTATCGCCCATCGCTTCGTCTGTATTGCATGTTGTATTTGCAGATGAAGTGCGCGGGCTGTAAGCAATTTCTCCCAAGGTGGGAGCAGCATCACAACTGCTGGTTGTGTAGAGAACTCTGTAGACCTACAGCTGTTTGTGGGATGTGTGCTACGTGGTCCGTTGACGACTGGTCAGATTATCTTCGCGGACTTCGTGCAGTACAGCAAGAGCGTTTGGCTAAGCCCTCTCCTGCTCCCCCTACCCCTTCAGCTAGTTCTAGTGCAAAGTCCCGTTACAAGCAGGCGTTACAGAAGCGGGAAGATCAGGATCTTCGTTTGCTTCGCTTTATTTCTGCTGTAAGTTATGATTTGTCTTTGCCTTTCAGCTTCCCGGGGCCCGATTCGTCGGTTCCCGGGAACCGTTACTACTCCAGTAGTACGTCGAGTTTTTCACCCAGGCCTACGGGCACGGTGTCTAACTCTCACCCTGTTCCTCTGAGCTCCGTTCAGTTGTTGTCTCCGGGGGCCAATAACCGGAAGATCAACTCTGGCGTCTCGGTTTGTGAACGGCTAGTGGGCGGTGTACCGGTTACTGCGGTTTCCGGGGTCCGTGTTACTGCCTGGGGTTGTGGCTCTGGTTTGCCTTCTCCGTCCTTGGTTGCTTCGGCTTCCAGGGCTCCGGGGTGGGATTCCGGACCACGGGGCTCGGCTCCTGTCGCCTGTGCTTCAGGCTCAGGTCGCCCTGCTAAGCCTGGGAACCATGTGTGGGTTCCCGGGAACCGGCTACCGGTTCCCGGGTCCCGGGTCCCGGTTCCCGGGAGCCCTTGTGGGGCTGCCAGGGCCCAGGTACTGGTTCCCGTATGCCGTGCCCCCAAACCCTTTGGTGTCACACGACCGGGTGTTGGTGTTGGTCGGTACCCACTGTCTCCTAGGGTGATTGTTAGACAGCCGGTGCTCCGGCCCGGGTTTAAAGCTCGGGGTACTGCTTCTTCATCTTTGTCGAAGAAATCAGTTTCCTTTGTGCTTAAACCTTCTTTCTTTCCGCAGGTGGCGGAGGATTTTGAGCAAGGCGGGGTGTCCATTTCTCCCAACCGCGTTCTTCCTTTGGCGTCCACCTCGGGTCCTACCCAGAGCTCAGCTTCGGCTCCTTCCCAGGGTCCGTCCTCGGTGCCAGCGGCCGTTAAGTCTCCGGGTTCTAGGGCGTCGGTTGCGTCCACCGTTTACCATTCAGTGGTAGAGGACTCTCCAGCTCCTGTCGTGAACAACTTCCTGTCGAAGGATGAGTTCAGGGTGGAGATGAACTCGATGCGCCAGGATTTTTTGGGTAGGCTGGAAGCACTCTTCGCTCAGCAAGGCCCTAAGGTCCCGGCTGTCCAGCGTCTCCCGGTGTCTCAGCCGTCGCAGCCTTCTCCTGCGCCATCTGTCTCTGCCTCAGAGGATGTACCTTTCGTGGCGGAGCAGGATGGGATCGTTCCACTGTCAGATCCCATTCCGGGCTCTTCCGGTCTGGTTGTGCCTAAGAGGCCTAGGGATGATGACGTTTCGTCGGTGGCAGAGGATGACGAGTCCAACAATCCGTTTAAGCGCACGTGGCCGGAGAAGTTGGATTTTGTCAGGCGCCTGGCAGGTGACGATTGGCCTCACGTTCAGGCTTCTACTTCTCCGCCGCCAGCGAAGAGGGCTCGATCGTTCACGGAGCGGGAGCTTCAACAGCCTCGTGTCCCCCGAGATGCCCTACGTTTTCCTTTGGCTCCGGGTGTAAGGAACACTCTTTCTGGGAAACCGGCCGAGTGCGCCAAGCGTGGTCGCTTCCCTGTGGGATCCTACCTGCCGCGTCCTAAGGTCCAGGACTTCTACTCGTCCTCCGTCTTGGAGTTGGATCCGGCCAAGTTACAGGAGCAGGATATCCTTTCGGCCCCGAAGTCAGTGACTTTGCCCTGGTCGCAGATTGTGGATCTGCAGTCTGCTGTACGTCTGGGCGTCGCCGTAGATTCTGCCATGGATTGGCTGACTCTGGCAATCTCCAAGTCGTTGGAGGCCTGTCATGATCAGGTCCTGAACAACGAACGTCTCGATCGGGCGGATTTGGCTCAGGCTCTGCACGGAACCATAGGCTTAGTTCAGTCCGTCGGGAAGGCAGTTGCGGATAAGGTGGCCGTGGACTCACACCTGTGGTGGAACTCTGAGTTGTGGAGGTGGGATGCCGTTTTAAGTAAGCTCCCGTTCAAGGTTTCGGACCAGATGACCTCTCGTCTGAGGCTTCACCCAGTTTTGCCCGAGGAGGGTCCAGCGTCGCCTTTCCTGTTCCCGGAGGGTATTCACGAGGAACTCGAGTCCCTAAGGTCACGCCAGGAGGAGCGCGAGAGGGCCAAGGCTACCTCGGAGGCATCTGTGGCCCAGTCCCAAGCTTTGGAGCGCTGGACAAAGATGCTGGCCCAGCAGCAGCAGCGGAAGCGCTCTCAGCCCCAGCAGCCTCAGCAACCGGTGGCTGGTACGTCTGGTAAGGGCAGGGGCAAGGCCGTTGACCTGCCCTTTCGTAAGGCCCCTGCCGGCACCCAGCGAGGAGGGCGTTCTGGACGAGGAGCCCGCGGCCGCGGCAAGTCGTCAAGCCCATCCAAGTCCGCAGGGGCGAAGAAAACAGGTATGTTCCTCGCTCTCTCTTCCGGCCCCTCAACGCGGGGTCGAGTGTCCAGGTCAGCTAGGCTCCGTCAGTATTATAGCTACAGACGAACCTGTCGGCGCGCGACTAAGTGGTTTCTGGCCTCGTTGGCAGGAACTAGGAGCCAGTCCCTGGATAGTCTCGACGCTGCGTCGGGGGTTCGGGCTCAAGTTTGTGAAGTTTCCACCTTTGACGCTCGCTCCAAGGGTTTTTTCTCTTCCGCACGATGCCGAAAGGCGTCAGGCGTTGTTAGACGAAATTTCGGCCATGATCGAAAAACGAGCGGTAGAACTGGTTTCGGATCATTCCCCCGGGTTTTACAGCATTCTTTTCGTCGTCCCCAAAGCGTCAGGGGGTTGGAGGCCGGTGATCGATTTGTCGGCTCTCAATCGCTTCCTTCACATCCCGACCTTCACCATGGAGACTCCCGAAGTGGTGAGGGCGGCCATGCCTCTCAATGCGTGGGTGGTTACCATCGATCTCAAGGATGCGTACTTCCACGTGCCCATGAGGCGGTCCATCCGGAAGTATCTCAGGTTTTTCTTTCGCGGGCAGGTTTGGCAGTTTCGCGCTTTGCCTTTCGGCCTGTCAACCGCCCCGTGGATTTTCACCATGTGCGTCCGGGAACTGCAGGTCCTGGCCCATCGCAATGGCATCGTCCTGTTTCAGTACCTGGACGATTGGCTGATCCGTCACCAGTGTCCGCGGACTCTGGTGCGACAGGCTCAGTGGGTGGTGGATCTGTGCCATTCCATGGGCTTCAAGATCAACCCCAAAAAGTCAGACTTATCTCCTCGGCAAGACTTCGTCTTTCTGGGCTATCGATTTCGGACTATCTCCGGATCTGTTATCCCAACCGAGGAGCGTCACTTAAAGTTATCCGAGCAATCCCGAGGGTTTCTGGATCATGTTCCGCAACCAGCCTCCAGGTGGCAGTCTCTCATCGGTTCCCTAGCCGCTACGGAGAAAATGGTTCCGATGGGTCGCCTGCACATGCGCTCTCTTCAGCATCAGCTTCATGCGAATTGGTCGCAAGCAACTGGGGACATGGCACAGTTAGTGCCGGTGTCCGACCAGGTGGTTCGGGACTTGCGCTGGTGGTTGGACCCGGTAAATTTCTACCACGGGTCTCCGTTCCGGCAGCCGCCTCCCTCCAGGCATCTGTTTACGGACGCCAGTTTGGAGGGTTGGGGAGCCCATTGGGATTCGAACGAGGTCTCGGGTCTGTGGTCTCCGTCGCAGCGGGACGACCATATCAATGTTTTGGAGATGAGGGCCGTCTTCCTCGCCTTACAGCACTGGGAACGCCACTTTTGCGGGCACGTCGTGTTGTTGGCGACGGACAATTCCACCGTCGTGGCGTATGTCAACAAGCAAGGCGGTACGAAGTCTGTTACTCTTTGCCAGTTGACCGTGGATCTGTTGCTCTGGTGTCACGAGCGTCAGATCCTTCTCCGTGCACGTCACATTCCGGGGCACATGAATGTGCTAGCCGATCGGTTGTCGCGCCGGGGTCAGATCCAGCCCACGGAGTGGTCTCTATCCCCAGGGGTTTTTCGTGCAATCTGCGACCTTTGGGGCACGCCCATGATCGATCTGTTTGCCACGAGGTGGAACGCCAAGTTGCCCTTGTTCATCTCCCCGATCCCGGACGAGCAGGCCTTGGAGGTCGATGCCTTGTCAGCGGACTGGGGGGAGATGTTCCTATATGCTTATCCTCCAGCGGTGTTGATGGAGAAGGTTCTGGCCAAGTTCAAGTCACATCAAGCCAGGATGGTTCTCATCGCTCCGCTGCTCCCTCAGAAGCCTTGGTTTCCGGACCTTCTGGAACTATTAGCGGACAGCCCGGTGCCGTTGCCGGACCGTCACGATCTGCTCAAGCAGCCCCGGTCCGACGTCTTTCATCAAGCTCCAGCCACGCTGAGACTTCACGCGTGGCTCTTGTCGAGCGATGTTTCCGAAAGAAGGGCTTTTCTAGGGAGGTGTCAGCGAGGATCGCCCGAACAAATCGACGATCTTCTTTGGCAGTGTATGAATCCAAATGGACTAGATTCTGTGCTTGGTGTCGTGGCCGGAAGATTAGTCCGTTCAGGGTCACTGCTCCTTTGATTTCCGAGTTCCTGCTCGAGAAGTTCAATGAGGGTTTGGCCCCTTCGACTCTCGCAGGTTACAGGACTGCCATCGCTAAAACCATTAAGCCTAAATCGGGAGTGGATTTTGGTCAAGATCCCAGTCTTTCTGCGTTGTTGAATAGCTTTGCTATCGAGAGACCTAAAACGAGGAATCCCGTACCGTCTTGGGATCTATCGCTCGTTCTAAATTGTTTACTCTCAGAACCCTTTGAGCCGTTGGAGCGAGCGTCTTTGAAGTTCTTAACGTTAAAGACTGTCTTCCTCTTGGCCCTCGCTTCGGGGAAGAGACGTAGTGAGCTCCATGCTCTCGACTTTTCCAAAGTGCAGTGGAAGGAGGATGGCTCTGCTGTTAGGCTTCGAGTCATCCCCTCCTTTTTGGCTAAGACTCAGTTAGCTCAGACCCCGTCTATGTCCTTTAGCATCCCGTCCCTTACCTCTTCGTTGGGGCCGGGCTTGGAGGAAGACGCGAAATTGTGTCCCGTTAGAGCCCTTCGCATCTACGTGCGTCGCACGAAGGAGCTTCATGTGGGGAAACGTCTCTTGTTCGTTGCCTTTAAGAAGAATTTCCCGAAAGATATTCGAGCAGCAACGATCTCTTCCTGGGTCAAAAAGTGTGTTCTTTTCTGCTACGAGAAATCTCAAACACAAACGTCGGGCTCCTTCCGTGTGAAAGCGCATGATGTGCGGGCTTTAGCGTCGTCACTCGCTTTCATGAATAATGTTGCATTGTCCGATGTCATGCAGGCCTGTTCGTGGGCCTCTAACAATACCTTTGTTTCCTTCTACTGCAGGGAACTGACGTGGCAGGATGAGGACGGCTACCACCTAGGACCCGTGGTGGCCGCGCAGAGTACGGTCCGTCTGTAAATATGCAGCACTTGTACATACACACTTCGACGGTCGGACAGGTCGTCTCGAAGGTCGATTTGTCCCTCTTTTTTGGTGGAGGAAAATTTTACGTTGTCCCGCCGCCAGCAAGACAACTGCGGGGGAACCTTCTCGACGACTCCACTCTCTTACCCAGGTAATATTCTGTGGTAGTTTATGAATTTACTCGCACGCGCTAATAAACCTCCGGGCTAATTACTCGTCCGGGTTAAAACACCTAACTTGTAAATACTGGCGCGTGGGGGCTTCTTTCTATTAAATAAAAACCATAAATTCTCTAAACTCAGAAATACTTCGTTCTATGCCTCAATGATGTTTCCTTGGGGGTTTGGGTTAGCCCTCCTCCTGTGGTTATTCTGAGATAACCCAAGAGTGTTTATTATAGAGGTCAAAGTGTGGACATAAATAGGAAGTTTTAACCTGTTAAAACCAGTATTTATTACACACTTACCTCTATAATAAACACGATTATTTTCCCTCCCGCCTCCCCAGCCTAACTTCTGGGGGACAAAGTAATGGCGGTTCCGGGGGAACAGTTTCGTCAAGAAACATTTCTCAGAGACCACTGCGGCAGTCAGGTTTCGTCAAGAAACCTTTATGAATGACTGCTGTCTGAGGGGCATAGAACGACTAGTTTAAGAGAGTTTGCCATTAAAAAATTTAATGGCATTATTACCCTCTTTTTTGAAAGCCAGGTAAGATTACCCAAGAGTGTTTATTATAGAGGTAAGTGTGTAATAAATACTGGTTTTAACAGGTTAAAACTTCCTGTTTACGATTTTCAGAGGTAGATCACGCTATTACGACTCCTGGGCCATTCATTACGATTTATTGCTCATCCGAAAAAAATCGTGGTTAATAAAAAAATTCAATGACACGAACGAGTCACTGTAGTTTTATGGCATGAACCAGGGGAATTCTGTGGGGGTAAACTCTTCCATCATATGACGTATGAGGGCGTGGACCAATCAGCGCCTCGTTTCGGGTTGGCCTCATTACTATATTCAATGGATCTTACATGGCGTGCAACGTGTTTCGTTCAAAATTGTTATGAATGCCCTTCAATGCACTCTTCATTGCGACACCTTTCGCACGTAACTTTTTTGTCACGTAGCTATTTTGCTGTAGTAAACCGGGCCTTTTGAAAAAAAAATGTCCAATTCGAAGCGATCATATTCTTCTTCATCAACGGATTCCTTAATATCATATCTGCTGATAAAAAGAACGGAACAAAGAGATTATGGACACAAGTGGCCTTGCATTTCTAAATTAAGAGTGGGAGAATCCTACGTATCTTGCAGCACATGCCACATGTCATCACAGTCATGTAGATTTCTCTGTCGCCCACAGGGGTCGAAATGACTGCCAAAAACACTAACACTGATTTGCAGTTGAGTCATCCAAACATCTAAGTAGTTGTTGTCTAGGCACTGTATTCGCTGAAAAGAACAATAAAGTAATTGGAAAAAGTTTCTTCATGTTTTTTTATCATGTACCACGAATCTGTAAGAAACGGAAATTAGACATACACTTGGGGTCCTAAATAACCTGCTGAGATGCCTCAGAGTGCCCTAGAATGCACCACAGAACACCTTTTGGCTTCGGGTGCCCTTGAGCGGGCCCCAGACCCCACGCCGTCTAGGGCTCGCTTCGCTCGCACCGCGCGCAATCATTACTATTTCCGTTACTTCAATGTTGGCATCTCTGGATTTTGCGAAAAACTCAAATGTTTTTAGCTCTGAAATAAACAATGTTTGATATAGAGGTTTGTAATCAATACAGCTGTCAGTGTTGAAGGCATGTCTGTAACAAATACTAAATTTTGTAAACTTTTTATTGAAGTGCAGTATAATATATATCTCTTATATCATCCAGGTTCGTCCGACCCACAGCCCTGCCCGGGTGGCTTCTACTGTCCGTTCACTTCACTCTCGGCCCCTCACGCCCTTTGTGCTTCTGGTTACTACTGTGTCTCCCGTGCCGTGGTTGCCACGCCGACGGACGGCCTCACCGGGGACATGTGCCCAGCTGGGTTTTACTGTGAGGAAGGGGTGGAGTGGCCCAGCCCGTGTCCCCCTGGCACGTACGGACCCAGCCCCGGGAGTCTCAACATCACCGACTGTGTACAGTGTGACTACGGGGAATACTGCGGGGTGTACAACCTCACTGAAACATCAGGTAAGGGGTAGCCTGCTAGATTTTTTTGTGTTCTTATTATATAAGTAATGAAATTTTAATAAATGAATGCAAAAAATGGTTTAAAAAATTTACAATTTTCCCTTGATATCACGAACACAGCCTGAAATTTTTCTTGAAATAATCAATCATGCAGCAAGATGCAAAACTGTTAAACCTAGAATTATAAATTTCATATGATTCCAGGAAACTGTTCGGCTGGTTTTTACTGTGTGCGCGGTGAGATCACAGACACTCCAACCCCCTGCCCTGTGGGACACTACTGCCCCGAACACACCTACGACCCGATACTTTGTCCGTCGGGGTACTACCAGCCGAATGTCGGGGAGTGGACCTGTGACTTCTGTCCGAGTGGGTACTACTGCGACAACAGCGTCGGCGTGGTGATCATAAACGACACAGTTCTCTGCCCAGCTGGGTACTACTGCCCACCTGGTGAGTCAAACTGGTACTAATATAAAGTGCGGAGATATTCAGATTAATTTTGAAAGTCTGTCGATTAATCATGATATTCATCGCATTTGTGAGTGATTTTGCAGTAATTTGATAATCAGTATAAATTTGGTGTAAATCCTAGAAAAACTATGGAAATTGGGCTAAAAAATCTTCAAAATGTTTCAATTACATTTTACATAACATGAAGTGCAATAAAGTTTCTGGTATGTCTTCTCTTCAGGAACTACTCGGTATAACCAGTACCCCTGCCCGATTGGTACCTATGGTGATGCGCTTGGTTACAACACCAGTGCTGACTGTAGCCCGTGTAGTGGGGGCAGCTACTGTGGGTCGGTAGGCCTCACCACCCCCACAGGCCTCTGTTCCCCGGGTTACTATTGCCGTAGATACGCCGTGGACTCCACCCCGAACCAGACCACTGACGCCAACGTCTGCCCGCAAGGTCAGAAAATACATAGAGAATATTGGTGATGATAGGCATCGTGACCTTTTTTAATGACCTTCAGTTCAAGTACTCGGATATGAAATAAGCAAATACTGCTTTGTTCTTGGATTTCTTCCTAATGGGTCCTTTCATGGAGCATGAGTTTACTGTCTTCAGTAATACATTTCACAAAATATACCTGAAGAAGCTTTGCAACAGAATACACTGTACACTAGAATAAAGTTCTCCATCAACATCTTCACATGCCACACAACACTATTCAATTACAGGGAGTTACTGTGTGGAGGGCACTGCTGAGCCTGTGGACTGTCCACCAGGGACATTCGGCGCGACTGATGGACTCAGGAACATCACTGAGTGTACTCCTTGTACAGCCGGCAGATACTGCAGCGCCTTTGGACTGCTCGACTATGAAGGTAGGGAGAATTGTGGGCATGGAATGAGTTTGAGTCAGATGTATTTATATGTCTTTTCTCAGGCAAGAGACTATATGCTCAATATAAAATCTGTGTGAATAAAAATTTAATAATCATTGAACTCAGGAGGTATTTACAAAAATCATAACAATAATAGAATTCATGATTGTCGAATCTCACACCTTGTTTCAGGTGATTGTACCCCCGGCTACTTCTGTGTGGAGGGGTCAGTCAGCTCTATGGCCGAGATCTGTCCCCGTGGCAACTACTGCCCCCAGGCGTCTGCGGAACCCACACGCTGCCCAGAGGTCAGTTTAATAGTAGTAAATACCGGGGATGAAATAATTCAGTTGAAAATCGGAAATCCACTTTTTCTCGAAAACTCTTACTGGGAACTTGTTCCATTTGGTGTGTGAGGCTTTGAATCTCACCGAACCTGTAAAAATAGCTCCAAATTTCTAACCTTCCAGGGAACTTTCAATCCGTATGAGAACTTGAATGTGTCATCTGATTGTACGTCGTGTACTCCTGGAGATTACTGTGAGACCGAGGGACTCAACTTGACAACAGGCCCGTGTAACCCTGGTTACTATTGCCCACTCGGTCAAAACGACTCCCGCCCGGTGGACTTCGGATGCCCTGTCGGTCACTACTGTCCGGAGGGGTCAGTCGAACCCGTGCCTTGCGCCAACGGAACATACATGAATCACACGCTCGCGGCCGAGTGTTACGTGTGTCCAGCAGGATGGTTAGTAGAAATAGGCAAGATTTTAGTAGCTAAAAAAATTTTGTCATATTAGACTACAGCATGAACAAAAGCTTAAAAATGTTCATTTGGGCTGTACATTTACAGCACAGTCCAAATAAGGCAACCATGATATAATACCCTTTACTCATGGCCACCCCACCCCTGTTTTCAGGTACTGTGTCCATGGAGACCTGATGACCCCCTGCCCTGAGGGGTACTACTGCCCTGAGGGTACAGGCTTTGACTGGCAACCCTGTCCCCCTGGAACATACAACAACGATACAGGACTCTCCACTGTTGACGAGTGTAAACCTTGTCCTGGCGGCCATTACTGCGAGCATTACGGAGCGGACGAGCCGACCGGGCTCTGCATGGAGGGGTACTACTGTGAGTACGGCATGGACAGATCCGAGCCCACTGGTCAGGATAACCTCACTGCTGTCAACGGGCAGTGTGTGGCGACAGGTCAGTTCAGGTTATGCTTAAGAATAATGGATAGATGGTTTCAGGTTTTAACAGTT
This sequence comes from Terebella lapidaria, assembly GCA_949152475.1. NCBI lineage: Eukaryota > Metazoa > Annelida > Polychaeta > Terebellida > Terebellidae > Terebella > Terebella lapidaria. The sequence goes on along the minus strand of OX424570.1, from coordinate 6,223,670 downwards.
TTTGAAGTAAATGAGCAAACTTGAGATTTCCTGAGTGCAATTTAATTCAGTTGACAACATGGTACATGAAAAAACAAAATACTACATCTTTGATTCAATATTATTTTCAATTTGAAACTATGAAGGTTTCTCAATTAAGCAATATCTGAAAGGCATCATTATTCCCAAAGTTCAAATTTTTCAAATATTTTTGACCCTACAGGAATCCAAACTGGTGTTGGTGATGTCTGCCCAGAAGGCTTCTACTGTCCGACAGGCACCACCACCCCCATCCCCTGCGGCGCTGGTTCCTATAGCAACACGACAGGCCTTGCCAGCTGCCTGGTTTGCCCAGCAGGTTACTACTGCCTTGCCGGGGCTATGACGTTCCTCGACACGCCCTGTCCAGAGGGACGGTACTGCCCTGACGCGACGGAATTCGGCGATCAGTTCCGATGTCCAGAGAGGAGTTTCCGGAATGAGACAGGCGGAAAGGAGCTTGCGGATTGTTTGCCGTGTCCTCCCGGAAGTTACTGTGAGACGGACGGCCTCGCCTGGCCTACAGGGCTCTGTGATCCTGGTCAGTGTAATGATGAAAGATATACCGGTACATGTATATGTAACATTGTACATTTGATGTTGTACATATTGTATTATTCATGGTTAGGAAAAATTGTGTATAGTATTTGAGACATGTTCTTGGCTAAGAAATTTATGATATTATTAAATCTTTAAACATTTCAATTTTACTTCCTACCTCCCCCCCCCCCCATTCAGGCTGGTACTGTGCTGGTAATGCGAGTGTTGCTATGGAGACCGTGTATGGCGGGGAGTGTCAGCCGGGCGAGTACTGTCCTCAGGGCTCATACAGACCCACTCCCTGTGACCCAGGGATGTACTGTGAGACAGCAGGGCTTGACGCACCAACAGGATTCTGTTCTCAAGGTAAGCAATTTTTCAAACACAGGCCTTGTTCGTTGTGTCAAACCTCTCATTTATTCCTTGCTATGAGATTACCCTAATAATTGGAAATTTTGACTTATTCTCTCCTCTCTTCCCATCCAGGTTACTACTGCATCCTATCTGCGGATACCAACACACCAACGGACGGAATCACTGGGGACATCTGTCCCCTTGGACACTTCTGTCCTAACGGCAGCAGTGACGCCACCCCTTGTCCGACTGGTACCTTCCTCAACGTCACCGGGTCAAGTGCGGAAAGCGACTGTCAGCCGTGCCCACTAGGCGAGTACTGCCCGGGAACAGGAGGCAGCGTACCCGCAGGACTCTGTGATCCGGGGTACTACTGCCCCGGGGAGCAGAACACATCCGCCCCCATACCGCACAAGTGAGTCGTAGTGTGTGAACGATATCAGACGTGGTAATGTCAACGTATGATTGCCTCTTCATATTATGCAATCTATTCGAATTTTACACCAAATTTACCTCCCATCAGCTGCCCTATTGGCCACTACTGCCCCCTGGGTTCTGGAGAACCCCTCCGTTGTGAAAACGGCACGTACCAGGACGAGACGACACGCAGCGACTGTAAGACTTGTCCCGCGGGTTACTTCTGCGATAACACCATGGATATCGTCGTCCTTGACAACTCAACGACTGTTTGTCCGGAGGGAATGTTCTGTCCGCCAGGGACGCGGTACTGGAACGAGTTCCCGTGTCCCATCGGCTCATTCAACAACAGGTATTGCTGCGGTTCTTTTCAGTGTAAGGTATTTTTCAGAATAGTGATCATCTATCTCAATTACAAAAAGTATGTACGAATTTGTAATGGACATGCAGGGTGAACAACAAATCAACAACATTAGAATAAAAGTTGATGATAAAGATATCTATAAATATGTCTGCATGAAAACCTCACAAAATTATATTGAAATAATTTGCACATTATAGAACATACAAAAAAAATCACTTCTGTTGCTCGATGTGCCCATATCGTCTCTAATGAACAAAATACAACATAATTCTCCACAGGACGGGCCTACAAATGGAGACAGATTGTACCCCCTGTCTGGGCGGTTACTACTGCCCTACTGAGGGTATTGTCAACCCGACACTGCTGTGTGATGATGGGTACTTCTGCAAGCAGGGTGCCAACATCTCGGCCCCAGATCAAGGTAGGAAATGGTCATATTTTGTTGACTTTCCTTGTAATTTTAAGTTTTGTGTAATTTTTTGGGAGGCATTGAAATAATGTTTGCTTCGACAAAATGAGCAATACAAATTTTTTTTGAAAAAATCATTAGATACTAGTAGACTCATGTTGAAATTTTGAGGATAAATATAATTATGTCATAAAAAACATATGATTTGAACATAAAACCAGTCCAGATATTGAAAAAAGAAATCCTGATCCCCAGGAGCGGATGCCAACATCTGCCCGGTGGGTCACTACTGTCCTCAGGGGACGTCCGACCCTGAGCCATGCCCCAAGGGTCGCTATAGCAACACGACAGGGCTGCAGGTGGAGGCGGACTGTGTACTCTGTCCAGCTGGAGACTATTGCGACTCAATCGGAATGACACAGACAAGTGGGCCCTGCGATGCCGGGTAAGTGGAAATTCGGAAAATGCATAAGGAAAAAAAAGAGAAAGAACTCATTTGTGCCTTAGATTTGTGAGTTCTTTTGCCAGAATTGTGGGGATTCTTGTCAATTGATGTATAGTAGGCACTATGTGGATTCTATTATTAGTAATATAGATTTAGGGATCATATTTGGTCACCTGTGATTCATGATGATGATTAGAATACTACTTTAGATGACCCACTTCAGTTTTCCGATGAATTGAACTCTCCTAAATATTCTCTATGATAAATATCTTCTTTTTTTTCCAGCTTCTACTGCGAACTAGGCTCTAACTTCTCGACGAGTATTGTGTGTCCTGTAGGTCATTACTGCCCCCAGGGGTCAGGCCTGCCCACCCCTTGCCCCCGGGGGTCCTACACCGACGCCATTGCTAACGTCAACAGCTCGCAGTGTCAGCCATGTGACGAGGGGAAGTACTGCAATGGAACGGGTAAGACGAAAATCACGGGTAAATCACGAAAATGTTCTCGTCTGCAATGGTGTTTAGAGAAGCTTCAATTAGCACATAGATTAAAAGTCATTCTTAACAGGAAACTGCCCTCTGAACATGATATAATAATCAATATTGGATCAAGTTTGGGCTAAATATGTTCATTCATTTTCAGAATATTTATTCCCGTACATTGAATTTAGAGATCAAAAGAAGTTAGATACTCTCAGAAAATAACTGGGTTATCTACAATAGGTAGTATATAACACGATGAAATGAATCTTTTCTACTGATTTAAATTCCCAGGCCTTTTCGAACCGAGTGGCGACTGTGACCCTGGGTTTTACTGCCCCGGCGGTGACGATGTCCCTAACCCCCTCGCGACGCCCTGCCCTATCGGTCGATACTGTCCCCTGGGTAGTGCCAGGCCCCAGGCCTGTGCCCCTGGCTATTTCACAAACTTTACACAGGCTTCTGAGTGTCTGGTTTGTCCTGCCGGGTTTTACTGCGTCCCAGAAGAGGTTGTGGAGGGTATGTAGAATAAAACTTCTTTTTCCTGAAAGTAATGTTGAATGGAAATAGAGATCGAGTGTCTTCCAACAATATTATTGTAAATTAGGCAGTTTGTGGGGGACTTCAATATTCAATATCCCCAAGATATTCTAGGTCCTTTCGTTCCTCACTTATGATGTTTTCTCAGGAAACGTATCGACCACATACTTCTTGTGTGAGCGAGGTTTTTACTGCGAGAACGGGACAGGGCGGGATTGGTCACCGTGTCCGCTCGGTACCTATAGCAACCAGCTCGGTCTGGCTGACATCTTCGAGTGCTCCGACTGTCCGGGTGAGACCATTACTGAATTACCTTATATTTGCGATAGTGTTGTTGTGAGTAGATCAAACTTTGCCTGAGATATGATTGTCTGAATGTATGGCACAGGTTTGACATTGGTGAAGAATAAATTTGAGGAATATAAAATGAAAATAGAAATTGATGAAAATGAAATTCCAAAATATATAGATTTCAAAGATGTAGTCAAGCTTACATATTATGATGTAGAGAAGATATTCTCCAGAATTCAATACTAACTAAATAAATGAATCACAAACAACCATTCCACCCGGACAGGTGGGCAGTACTGTGACCGTACAAACCTGACGGCCCCCGCGGGCGACTGTGACCCAGGCTTCTACTGTACGCGAGCCGTGGACACCGCTACGCCATCCGGCAGTCACACGGGAGATGGCGGGATCTGTCCTCCGGGGACCTACTGCCCCGGGGCTAATGACAACCCCATAGGCTGTCCCGCCGGCACTTACCAGGTATGGATATGACACAACACAGGTCTAGTATGGTAGATAGGATAGAAATTATTGGTGAATTTTCAGTGAACATTATAGTTATGTCTTTTAAATATGGTGATATAAATATGGTTTCAATGTACATCCAAAACATGACCAGGTATAACTATATGTCTACATTCCCCGCTTTGTAGGATCTGCCCCAGTCTGCGGCCTGTAAGCCATGTCCATCCGGCTACTACTGTGTCGCCAACTCCTCGGACTACTCCACACAGATCTGCCCCATGGGTCATTACTGCCTGACAGGTGGGTGGTGTAACCATGGTTACAGGGAACTGTTGCTCAACTGAATAAGGCTCAAATTATTCTGTGTGGTCAAATTCAGCATGAGTTTCACAAGAGCTTTTAGCAAGTCCATGCACTATGGCCTGAAATTCAAGCTTGTGAACTTTCTTCGATTGTACTGTACTCGACCCAGAAACCACCCGTCCTGACAGCACAACCATGATTGTTTCAAAACGTATCAGACACCCAAAATATCCAAATAAATGTAATTCTGAGTGTTAAATATCCTATGATCATCAGTATTAATGATGTTAACATACAGATTCCACTGTACCAAGTGAAAATGATATCTCCATGTCTTTATACACATGCAGGTACACAGTACGATATTGAGAGCCCATGCCCACCCGGTACCTACAACAACCGTACCGGCTCGCACAATGACACCTCCTGTACTCCGTGTGAACCGGGTCACTTCTGCGCCAATCAGGGACTTTCCGAGCCGACGGGACTCTGTGATCCGGGGTGGTACTGTACACTCGGGTCAGCCCTTGCACAGCCGACTGCGCCAGAGGGAGGCTTCTGTGTGGCCGGTGAGTGGATAGTGATAAATATCATGATGGATCTTCAAATAACAACAGGCAAATGATAGTGCATGACATCAAGTCCATTGGAATTTGCCACAAATTCCATGACTTCTGATCAAGTTTTGGGTGATAGGTTACTATTATAACTAACATCATATCAGGCTGTTAGATCTCAGTTACAGGGAACTGAGCACGCTGATAAATAATGATGAAACACTGAACTTAACTCACTGGAAATTTTTCACTTTACATAATAATTCAAATTCTTGATTTAACGATAGCCTGTAAAATTTTAATGCTTTCCCAGGTGAGTACTGTCCAGAAGGGAGCTGGACGCCGATACCCTGTGACCCTGGCTACTACTGTGATGTAGACATGATGGACACGCCTCGGAGACTGTGCTCCGCCGGGTTTTTCTGCTCCGGGAATTCCACTACACCGACACCACTAGGAGTTGGCGGTATGGTGAAGCTAAGTTATAGTGCACAAGATATTTGAAAATTTCCGCAATGAAATTTTATGTCTTGTTTAACCGTGTTGAACAATTATTTCAAAAATGATGCATACAATGATGTATGTTACAACATGCAATGTTGTGGTAAATTTATGGAACTGGGAAAAAAAAAATTTTCGTTTGAAGTTCATAACTAAACCTCAATGATCGCAACGCATAAAATTGTAAATTTTAAATTTTTGTTTGTAAAATCTACAAATTTGAATGGAATTGAGAATAAATTAAAGAAATAACCTAACCTGACCCTGCTTTGTTACCTAGGTGATGAGTGTAGCCCTGGTTACCACTGTGTGTCGGGTAGCTGGTTGGAGACGGCATGCCCCCCTGGGTACTACCAGCCGGCGTACCGCGCGGAGAACGCAACGTACTGCCTGGAGTGTACAGCCGGCGAGTACTGCGGGATGTCCGGGCTCGCTAGTCCTCAGGGATACTGCGATCCAGGTATATCGGGTTTTAATGCTTTCAAAATGTCCATGGTGAATGGTAGAGGGTGATAACATGTGGGATTTCTTGGAGTCTGAGGCTTTGAGAAATGTCATATATTTTGTCATACAGTTGTATAAACAGAAGTGTCTGGGCCATACAGTGCCGAGAGAATGGGTCGCATTAGGTACTGGTTCATTGGTATCAGATGTGGAATTCTTATACATACTGAACAATTAAACTGAATTGGAAGTAAATGCATGGTCCCATTTTAGGATTCTACTGCCCACCTGCTCAAGAAGTCTCGGCTCCCAACTCGTACCCCTGCCCGGTGGGTCACTTCTGTGTGGGGGGCTCCCCCACCCCGCAGATCTGCCCATCAGGGACATACCAGGATGAAACTCGCGCCTGGATGTGCAAGGAATGTCCCGCAGGGTTCTACTGTGATAACGCCTTCGAACCGGTCGTCAACTACACCATGTATGAGTGTCCAGAAGGTAGGTTGTACATCAATCTCGATATCGAAATAAAAGCCTGATTACAAAATTAATTATAATTATGTTGTTCCCCAGCTAACTTTTGTCTACACCTGACTAATTTTAGACATCATATTCATGAAAATATATTGAGAAGATTCTAAGTTTCAAATTAATCTCTAAATCGCTATACTCTATATTCCCAGGTCACTACTGCCCGAATGGCACACAATCCTCGACCCAGTACCCCTGCCCAGCCGGAACCTTCAACAACATCACTGGCCTGCGCTGGGAAGACGAATGTTTCAGCTGTATTGGTGGCTACTACTGCCCTGGCAACGCTATCGTCACGCCAACGCTCCTCTGTAGTGCCGGATACTTCTGTAAACAGGCTGCAGAGATTGCGACCCCAAATCAAGGGGCGGACGCGGATATCTGTCCGGTTGGTTTTTACTGCCCAGAGGGTACCGCGGAACCAATTGTGTGCCCCCTGGGGAGATACTCGAACACTACCGGGCTTCGGAATGAGACCGATTGTACACCTTGTGCACCAGGTGTGAAACAATTTACAGTTTTAACAAATTGTTGAGGTTCAATTCGTATGAAAAATATTGTCTGAAAAATAAATTACCTGCTACATTTATGTGAACTGACAACAATGCAAAAAGAGCTTGTAAGTGAGTAAAATAATTTTAACGTTTCTTTATGACACATTGAAAACAAATGTATATGGAGGGCATTGAAGGAAAATCTGAAAGATTTTGACTCAGTTCTCGACCTAATTTACAGGTTTCTACTGTTCAACACCAAACCTGATAGAGCCGACAGGGCCCTGCGCCGCGGGTTTCTATTGTCCAGAGGGATCTACTGTAGACTCGCCTTTCGTCTGTCCCATGGGACGCTACTGCCCCACAGGTGAATATACATGTACACTGTACAGGGCCGGAACATACTATGTAGATGGCTTTCGAAAAAAAGTTTAATGATTTGTTAAAGCAAATAGGTTGCTGAGAGTTTCAGTTTGTTTCGAAGCATGCTTGAGATTTCTAGGATAATCAACCCTAATTTGTATTGAAAAAAGCTCCCAAAAGCTAACATTTGTGTTCAATTCGTCAAATAAAGCTCAAAGCACTCGTCATTCTCTGAATACTGGTAATACTGACAAAATTCTGGCCATTCAATCTCATCTTGAAATGCTCACAAATATTTTCTTATCCTGTTTTTCCAGGCACACACACACCTGTGCGTTGTCCCGCCGGCTCCTGGTCCAACGCTACCCGTCTGACCGCGGATACGGAGTGTACGCCCTGTCCTGCTGGGTCGTACTGTCAACAGACCGGACTCATAGAGCCCGAAGGACTTTGTCTGCAGGGCTACTACTGCGAGGAAGGTCTGTATGACGGGCAGCGGTGAGATAATTCAAAGATTTCAGTTCTCGGAAGTAAAGGGATGTTGATTACTTATACATTCCCAACTGCATACAAACTAACACATCTCCATTACTTCTACATACATTGAATCATTGACTATCTATCTGTGTTCACCAGGTTCGGTTGTGGCAAACCCGGTGGTATGCCCTATCGGTCTACACTGCCCTGAGGGGTCAGGGGAACCCCAGTCCTGTCTCTCTGGTTACTACACAAACACCACTGGGGAATGGGACTGCCTCATCTGTCCACCTGGGTAGGTATCACTGTGAAATATCTGGGAAATTCATGTTTGTAGGTCATGAGAATGATAAAAATGAAAATGATAAAAAATCAAAATTATACACTGTCTGTATCTTTGCTAAGGAATACCAAAACATTGTTGGAAATTGTTAATACCAATAAATTGTTGTTTATTGGTACTTTGAATCAGAAATATTGTTGTTGTTGCAAATTTGAAGCTGTTTCGGCTGGAAATAGGATGACAAATTCAACTGTCGAATAATATTTTTCACCTTCTCCTCCCTCCTACAGTCTGTACTGCCTGCCAGAGAACGTGACTGCTGGAGACCCCCAGTCCGGTTACCATGACTGTCCTGAGGGGTACTACTGTCCTCAGGGTACAGGACTGGACTGGGAGCCCTGCCCCCCAGGGACGTACAGCACACAGACCAACCTATACAGGGTCTGTTGATGTCACTTTGTGCTCTCAGATTTTCATTCTTTTTTTTGGTTTCCGGACCTTTGGTCCGATGATTTTTGGGCTGAACTTTCCTGATTTTTTCGGCTGATTGTCACATTTCATGATTAGCGTTTTGCATCCTGATCAGTTTTTAAAAAAAATTGTTCATAAATACTACTTAAACTCCATAAAATACATTTACAACCATATTGAGATGGTTATCAATACTGTTTTGACCATTCACACCTATTTTCAGGTGGAACAGTGCCAGGACTGTGACGGAGGTTCCTACTGTGACAGTTTGGCCGCCACGGCAGTGGTGGGACCCTGTGATGCGGGGTACTTCTGTACGTCTGGTGTAGACCGAGCGAACCCCAACGACGCAGATGTAAACAGCACATATGCTGCCGATTGTCCTCTCCTCGGCGGCCATACAGGTCAGCAGAACTCTCTGACGAATGAGTGAACACTATTGAACTTTCTTCAATTACTTTTGATCATTAAAAGTAGGTGCTATTTCATATAAGATATTTTTGTAGGAGATTGTGATTGTTATTTGGGAAATTTAATTTGAAAATATTTGTTGAGAGATTATCCTATGAATATGAAAAAAATATTTTGAATTCAGAAGATCTGTAAGTATCACTTATATAGTACATCTCAAGTCATGCAATGTTTCATATATTTCCAAAATTTTCCACCACACAGGAGTGGGAAGTATTTGTCCCCCTGGTTACAAGTGTCCTCTGGGTAGTGTGGTTCCCGAGGGCTGTGAGCCGGGGAGTTACCAGGATCAGGAGGGACAGAGTACCTGTATACAGTGTCCCGCAGGTAAGGGGCAATCAGTGGTCATGTTTTGTTGATAAATGGCTAGGAAATATTTAACAGAATTTGGATATTTTTATAATTTGAATAATTTGTCGATGTCACACCTTTATACTGAATGGTCGATTTTGTAAGCAATCTGTTGTTTCACCAAAATTAATTTTGTAAGTATGAAGATGTCCACAAAAAACCTGCATTAAACTTGAAATTCTTGAAAAACTCAAATACAATAATGAAATTGAAATTCCTGAAAAAACTCAAATACAATAATGAAAAGTTTATGTGTAAAAATACGTGATAAATAACTCTTCACTTTCCCCTAGGTTACTACTGCTTAGCAAACTCGACAGACTTCACCGACAAGCCATGTCCAGCAGGTCACTACTGCCCGGCGGGCACCACGGTGGGCACAGAATACCCCTGTCTGAGCGGAACATTCAACCCCCTTGAGCTGCAAACCAACGAGAGTGCGTGTATTGATTGTACGCCGGGGATGTACTGTATGGGCAACAGTCTACAAGCGCCTACTAGTAACTGCAGGTCGGTTGGGTGATGTCATATCGGATGAATTTTTGTCATGATATCGACTGGAAACAAGTTATCCAATCTCACTCAATCGCGAATCGATTTAGTTTCTGATACATTTGTATTTGCCGATGCAGAAATTAAAGTCATTAGGATCACATTTCATACTTGACATAATGGATAGCAAATAAATTCCAAAAGCAATTGAACAAAAGTTATACCATCAAAGTTATCTTTCTCACCTAGTGAGGGCTGGTACTGTAGTGGAGGGGCCAAGGTTCCCATGCCAACGGACCCCGCGGAGGGGGGCAAGTGTCTTCCGGGAACCTACTGCCCGGGCGGGAGCGTGGCGCACACAAACTGTACAGAGGGATACTACTGCGCAACAGAGAGACTCGCCATGGAAACGGGCCTCTGTAACCAAGGTAACCAGAGTTTTGGAATAAATGTTCTTACACAAAAACGAAGTAAAAAAAAAAAATGTAATATCAAAGATACAGAAAAAACAAATTGAATGTCGAGCTCTAGTTGAAAGCTACTCACTAAAATGTGAACAAATAATTATCAAAGTAATAAAATTATACAATTTTCTTGTGAAAATTTTGAATCTAAATTGAGTGATGTCTGTATGCCTGCTTTCAGGATACTACTGTTCTCTCGGAGCGACCACACACAGTCCAACAGATGGAGTCACTGGTGATATCTGCCCCCTGGGTCACTACTGCCCACAGGGGAGTATCGCCGGGCAACCGTGTCCCATCGGCTACTATCTCAACACCACCGGCAACAGCGCGCTTAGCAGCTGTATCATTTGTGACAAAGGTGAAAATGTGGGAGAATATAAACTTGGCTGAAACTGAATGGTTACACAAAAAAATATAGATGCATCATGAAATTTTTAACCTATGATGATGTTTATATACTGTTTATATAGCTAGATCATCTGAACATTCCAATATTTATGACCAGGAAAGTACTGTGATGCTGAGGCCCTGCCTGACCCCACGGGTGACTGTAGCCAAGGTTACTACTGCCCTGAGGGTCAAGTCACCCCCACCCCGGCCAACTACACCTGCCCCGAGGGTCACTACTGTCTAACGGGGGTCGGGGATCCAGCACCGTGTCCCTCCGGACAGTATCAAGTATGTAGTGATTGATTTAATTGAAAAATGTGCACATATTCATGAATATTGTAAATAAAGGTGCATGTACCGGTACATCAATTTTTGAGGACAAACAATGAAAAGATATTATGATGATTATAAATCCTAGAAATACATTCAAAATTTTCAAGAATACCTGAAATTTACAGAAATTATAGAATATTTGCCAAATGAGCACAGATTGTTACTAAAGTTAAAAATCAAATCTAAAGTTACCGTTAACACTTTCTCGCCCTCCCAGGACACCCCTGAACGGTGGACATGTAAGACTTGTCTAGCCGGGCGGTACTGTAACGCGACGTTCGGGCCGGTCGTCTGGCCGGGCGCGTATGTGTGTCCGGAGGGGTTCTACTGCCCGCTGGGGACGGAATACGACACTCAGTACCCCTGTCCTAGGGGCACCTTCAACAACAGGACAGGTATGTGGGCTTGGAATTGTCAATTGTGATGATAAAGTTTGAAGAACATTATGTCATGGATATTGCTTGGTTATTCTTAATTCCAACACTCAAGCCATGTAAATCTAGTGTGGAAAATAGAAAAGTTTTGAAATTTAGTAAAATTTCAAGAGAGTTCAAAAATTTCAAGCAACAGTCATCAAAACCCATGAATCAATGTCATGAAAATTATGACAATACAGAAGAAGCTATCAACTTCCGCTGAGAAAAGCGTTTGCATATATTAACATTCCAAAAAGTGAGAAATATGTCCTAGAACAGCAATGATAAGCGAATAGATAATCAATATTAACAATATTTCTCCTTGTATTCCACCCCAGGCCTGTCAGCGATGTCACAGTGCACCCCGTGTGTGGGTGGTATGGCCTGTGACGTGGAAGGTCTCATCTCACCAATCAGGGAGTGCTCAGCTGGGTACTACTGCCGAATATATGCAAACATGACCACACCCAATCTGGGTAAGGATTGTTTAAGTTATAAGCAGTTGGAATATTATAACACATGTATGTGTCTTTTATATAGAACGCCGGTACGACATGCGAGAAGCGACATGCGAGAAGTGACAAGCAACATGCGAAAAGTGACAAGTTAGAAGCGACATGCGACCTGCAAACCAAAAACTATGACTTATTTCGTATAAACCATGGTTTAATACGAAAAGATGTGTAGGATATTCAAGTTGCATTTCGTTCCACGCAAGTCGCAGTTTGTAAAGTTAACTCGCATGTCGCAGTTTATAGCTCGCAGGTCGCATGTCGCAGTTTTATAGGCTAACTCGTAGATCATATGTTCATGTAGGCAATATTTCTCGCTTCTCGCATGTCACTTCCCGCATGTCGCACCGGCTTTCCATACTTTTATTATCTCAATAAAATATTCCATTATTTTGTGAGTAAATTACAGAAATTTTTAGTTTGATTTCTCAATATATTAACTATACTATGTGAATATGTTGTTTAAAAATATTAGAGTTATATTTATCAGAATAAATTTATGACTGATTAAAAACAGCCTTGAATTTTAATGTTGTCCTTCATAGATTTCTCAAATTATAAAGTACAATGAATCGAAAACTGTAACATAAATTTCACAGATTCTGACGCTGATGTGTGCCCGGCCGGCTCGTACTGCCCTGAGGGTACAGACGAGCCCCTGGAATGTCCCGAGGGCACATACAGCCCCACCCCCGGACGGTGGGCTGTCACCGAGTGTCTCAACTGTACCGGGGGCTACTACTGCAACCAGACAGGTCTGAATCAGCAGGGTTTAGTTGTGTTCATGGTAGAGGGTGTATTTTTCATTACGACTTGACAGGCACATGGAAGAGCATGTTCTAGCTTAACTGAACTGAGTTTCCTGCCCCACTTGTGGCAAACCAACACAACTCACTATCGCTCTCCTGCCACCGCGCCCCTCCATCCTACCCTCACAGGTCTGACAGCCGTATCGGGTGGCTGTGATGCTGGATATTACTGCCCAGTCGGCTCCAAGCGGTCGGATGAACTCCTCTGTCCAATGGGATTCTATTGCCCATCTGTGACACAGGATCCAATACAGTGCCCTAATGGGACCTTCTCCAATGAGACGGGACTTATCGCCTTGGGCGAGTGTCGTCTCTGCACGGAAGGGTTCTACTGTGAGACTTTCGGACTGGTTGAGCCAACAGGGCCCTGCATGGCAGGTAAAAGTAACAGATGGATTCTAATATATGGATTGATTACATATCTCACTACTTAGCATGTTATCAGTGTGAGATTGAATTAAATAAATTTGAAGAGTTTGTATCCTTCTATAAGTTAGAAAGTTGAAAGAGAATTCGTTCCATCCCAACACTCAGTCAAACACATGTAATGGATGAGAAAAACTATCCTACTTAAACCTTTCCCCAGGTTACTACTGCCCCACTGGGTCAGACGTTGCCACGGAGATCATCTGTCCGATCGGGATGCACTGTCCGACTCAGAGCGTGGCTCCGGCACCTTGCGACCCAGGGACGTACACGGACAGCGAGGGACAAGAGGATTGCCTGCTCTGTCCTGAAGGTATAATGGGGAGATGGGGAGGGGGGGGGGGAGATTAAAATGTAGGAACTTGCGTAAGAGTATAAACTTGACCATGTCGGTTCGATTTAGACAATAAAGATTGATTTGTATATTGAACAGGTTTGTACTGTTTTATAGAATTTATGGATTCATTACATTGTTAGGTTATAGTTGGTGTAGATTTATGTACTGTATATTGGACATGATTATGATTATGCTATGAATCTTGATACAGGTATGTGCTCATACAAAACGCATACAAAAATTCATGCCATCACAAAACAAAAAAATATTTCAATTCTCTCTCTCTGCCACAGGTTACTACTGTGTGCCTGACCTGGTCATCTCGGGAGACATATCCAGCGTGTTCCAGCCCTGTCCCCCCGGGTTCTACTGTCCTAACGGTACCCACTACAACTGGCAGTCCTGCCCCGCTGGTTCTTATAGCAACGTCCCACTGCTGGGGACAGCAGAGGAGTGCACCCCCTGTGATCCTGGAATGTACTGCATGGGTAGGTAGCACTTGTAAAGAATTCGCAGATGTTTACATGTGCAAAAGAAGAAGAAAAAATACATGAAATACTGCATGAATTTTGTTTAAAAAACATAAATTCTACAAAAAGTTTTTATAGTGATCAAAGAGCTAATATTCTTTGATTGACTGAATGGAATAACAGAAAATATTAAGTCATACTTAACAAAGAACACAAAATCAATCATTTGAAAAACACGAATTTCCGCAGGAGTGAACTTGACGTCACCGACTGCGCCCTGTGACCCTGGATATTACTGCGTCTCCGGCTCAGACCGACCGAATCCTCTCATGCTCAATGACAGCCAGTGTCCAATGGGAACTGTCCATCCTATCATAGGTATATAGGCTTGGAAACAAATCATCCCGAATATTGAAATCTTGGCCAGGAAGGTGATGAATAGGAAAAGTAAAGTGATGACCGATTGTCTGTACAATTCCCAGGTCACATCTGCCCTATGGGTCACTTCTGCATTGGTGGCTCTGACTACCCAGTGCCCTGCCCTGCGGGGGAATACCAGGATACGGAGGGTAACGATGCCTGTCTGGACTGTCCTGCTGGATATTACTGCCTAGCAAATGCCACCGAATTCCTCCCAAACATCTGTCCCGGTGGCTACTACTGCCCCGCGAAAACCGAGGAACCGTACCAGTTCGCCTGCCCACCAGGGACATACAATAACTTGACGGGACAAGAGAGTCTTGCACACTGCGAGCCCTGTCCACCCGGAGAGTATTGCCTAGGCAACGGCAATGAGTACCCCACAGGGCTATGTGATGTCGGCTGGTACTGCATCAATGGATCGAGCACACCTCAGGTAGGGATAATGGTCCAAATTCGGAATGTGGTGTAGGAATTGTTTTTGGAAATTGTGAGGAAAACTTCAGGTAACGCCATGAAAAGGAATTTATTTCCAGCGTAAAATTTTATGGTATTTATTGCCATACCACTACCTCTATAATAAACTCTTTGGGTAATCTTACCTTGGCATTCAAAGAAGAGGAGAGAGAAATGAATGTCACAAGAATTTTCTCAAAATTCCTGACATCCATCTCGAACTCGAAATTGAAGGAAATTACTCTCACACATCTCAGATTCCCCGCGGTGTAGATGTGACGTCACACCGGTCATATGATTGACCTTAACCGCCATTAATTTGCTCCTCCATTGTTGGATGTGCAGCAAGTCTTGCTTTCGGCATTCAAAGTCGAATTTCTTCACGTCTACGATCGTCTTTAGGCTGTTCTTTGCACAGCTTTTTCTTCAGTAGATCGTTCTTTCGTTGTTAGACTAGCTTAGAGTTAGTGATTTGCGATTTTTTTTGGGAGGAAATGGTAAAGCCTCCCCAGGCCCCTTTCCTTCCCCCATTATCGCCCGTTTGTACTTCGATGTTTGATATGTTTCAGATATGAAGTGCATCGTTTGCAAACACTACCTTCCTAAGTGGGAGGCTCATAACGCCTGCTGGCAGTGTAGGGACACTGTTTATTGCCGTCCTTCAGCCACCTGTGAGTTATGCGCGGATTGGTCCATCGACGAGTGGAAACTCTGTCTTCAAGGCTTACGGGAGATTCAGGCCCGCAGGTTTGCTGGTTGCCCTACTCCCCCTTCCCCGTCAGATTCTGATAGCGCCAGGCCGCGTCCCAAGGCGTCGGAGGAACGCAAGCGGCGTTTAGATTTGCAGTTAACCAATGCTGTTTGTGCTGTAAGTTTTGATTTATCATTGTCATTTTCTTTCAGCCAGGTACGGGTCCCGGGAGCCGCGCGTTCGGCTCTCGGCACCCTAACTTCCCCACAACCTACGGGTTTGTGTGGCTCACTTTTGGCTCCCTCTCTACTGGCCCCTCGTTCTCATGCTTCTCTGGCTGAACGACCTGGGTTTCAGTGTCCGAGTGTGGTTTCGGGGTCTGCCGGTTCCGTCGGGCTCACGACGGTTCCCTGCGCCCGGGATCCCTCTGGACAGAGAGTGTTGTTTCCCCCTCCGGGTCGGGCACCTGCCCCCGGAGCTGGGTTTCAACCCCATAGCCAGGGCGGATTTCGGTCCGGGCCCGTGTCGCCAGTGATACGGCCGCCGGCACCCGATTTCCCGTCGGTTACTGGACCCCAGGCCGTGGCTACCGGAGCCGTGGCCAGTAGGGGCCGGGAGCCAAGGGCCATGAGCCGTCCAAACCCATGGGTTCCTGGAGTTTCCATGTCTCCACGGTTTCCAGAGTTTCCTTTTTCTGATTCGCCCTGTGTGTTTCAGATCGCCGAGGATATCAAGGACGATTCCCCTCTTACGGCCCTGCCCTCCGGTTTCGTCGCCTCTAGCCAGGGTATGTTGTCCTTCGCCCAGTTGGCGGACCAAGGGTCTTCCCGTGCGTCGGAGCCGTCCGGTGTTCCTGTCCAGGGGAGCTCTTCCACGACGTCAGAGCAGCGCCTTAGGGGCGAGCTTCAGTCTTTTCGGGAAGAGATGTTAGGCCAGTGGCAGCAGTTTCTGGCGAGGTTCACGCCTCCACAGCCGCCACCGCCCCCGTCTTCCCCTCTGCTTAGGGAAGAGCCGTCTTCAGATGAGGAACCTTCCCTACAGGTCTCTCAGTCGGCTGACCAGCCGTTACCTGGCCCGTCAGGCCTCACGCTTCCGCGAAAGCGTAAGGCGGACCCGGACCAGGAGGCGGACCAGCCCGAGTCCGACGACCCTCTCTCTTGGGGGGAGAAGTTGGATTTTGTGAAGAGGGTCCTCCCGGGTTTGTGGCCCGAAGAGCATGCTCCGGCCCCAGTCAAGAAGGTGGCTCGTTCGATGATCTCTTCTGAGATAGAGCACCCCCGGCCGTCGAAGGACGCCTTACGGTTCCCTCTGTCACAGGGAGTTCGCGGCTCCATGCAGGAGCGCATGGACGAGACCATCAGGTCCAACAAGTCGGCGATTGGCGCGTATCCTGCTCGCCCGTCTGTCAACGACTACTATACGTCGTCGGAGTTGGACGACAAGCCTACAGCTTTGAGGAGGCATCACCCCCATTACGCCTTTTTCAAGGAGCCTAAGGCCGTGGAGATCCCATGGGCGGCCTTGGCGGAGCTGCAGCACACGTTTCGAGTGGGGCTGGCCACGGATTCGGCCATGGACTGGCTGTCGATGGCTACGAGACGGGCCATTCTTCAGTGCCGTGACCAGGTCCTGGACAACCCTGACGTCGACCGGGATGATTTGGCAGAAGCCTTATTGAGCTGCGCTTCATTGGTCACCTCCATTGGCAAAGGTGTGGGTGACAAGGTGGCCCTGGACTCCCACTCACTCTGGGTGTCCGAGTTGTGGCGGCGTGACGCCTTCCTCTCATCCCTCAAGTTCGAGGTTCCGGACCAGCTCATGACAGACATGAGAGTTCTCCACCCCGTTATCCCCTCTTCCGGAGCCCCTACTTCACTTCTACTCCCTGACCGTTCTGCGGAGTTGCGGGAGGTGAAGAAGGAGGCCGACGAGAAGGCCGCGAAGTCCTCTACTTCCAATGCCCTCCTGAGCCAGTCGAAGTCTCTGGAACGCCTCACACAACAGATGGTTTCGGCCTTTAAGAAGCCCCAGTCTGCAGTTCAGCAGTCTCAGCCTCAGCAACAGCCGACTCGTGGCCGTGGTAGAGCCAGAGGCAGGGCCTCAGGGTTGCCCTTTCGCGGGGCCTCTGCCGGCAGCACCCGAGGAGACCGTGGTCGTGGCCGAGGCCGAGGACGCGGAGAGGCTCCCAAGCCCGCAGGGGAAAAGAAACCGGGTACGTATAGCTTCGGATTCCGGGCCGGATCCTTTGCTCGAGTGTCGAGAAGAGCTGCATGGTCAGCTCGTTTCGGTCGATATTCCTTCCTCAGACGAGCCCGTAGGAGCTCGTTTAATTCTGTTTTGGAAAGAGTGGGAGCGGCTCGGGGCTTGCCCCTGGGTCGTCTCGACGCTCCGTCGAGGATTCGGCCTGAAATTCGAGAAATTGCCACCGTTATCGCCCGTCCCAAGGGGTTTCACTCTTCCAAACGATCCAGAACGCCGCCGTGTTCTCCACGAGGAGATAACGGCGATGATCGAGAAACAAGCGATAGAACCTGCTCCCGGGGACACTCCCGGGTTCTACAGCGTGTTGTTTGTGGTTCCCAAAGCGTCGGGGGGTTGGAGACCAGTGATAGATCTTTCTCCGTTGAACAAGTTCTTAATCGTGCCGACGTTTTCCATGGAAACGCCGGAGCAAGTTCGTTCAGTCATGCCTCGCGATTCGTGGGTGGTAACGATCGATCTCAAAGATGCCTATTTCCATATTCCAATGAAACCTGCAGTTCGCAAATACCTGAGATTTCTCTATCTCGGCCGCGTATGGCAGTTTCGGGCGCTCCCGTTCGGATTATCGACAGCGCCGTGGATTTTCACCATGGTGGCTCGGGAAGTCCAGATTCTCGCCCACAAGCGGGGGATTTTTATCCACCAATATCTCGACGATTGGCTAATCCGGCACCATTGTCGCGAAACGCTGATCGTCCAAGCACAGTTTGTGGTAAATCTATGCTCACGGATGGGGTTCAAAATCAACCAAAAAAAGTCCGACTTGTCACCGCGTCGAGACTTCGTCTTCTTGGGGTATCGTTATCAGACTACCTCAGAGACTGTGTTGCCGACGCTGGATCGTCAGTCAAAATTATCCGTGCTGTCAGAAGGCTTCCTTCGTCGCATTCCACAGACGGCCAGACGCTGGCAGTCCCTTCTCGGGATGCTGGCGTCCACGGAAAAGTTAGTTCCGTTGGGCCGCCTGCACATGCGGCCTATTCAGCGGCATCTACACTCTCAATGGTCCCAGGTCACGGGAGACAGATCCCAGCTCGTGCAGGTCTCTCCGGAAGTCGTTTCCCATCTGCAATGGTGGCTGGATCCCGTCAATCTGCTCCGAGGGTCGTCATTCCGCCGGCCGCTTCCATCCAGGCACGTATTTACGGATGCCAGTATGGACGGCTGGGGCGCTCACTGGGACGACAGCGAGGTCTCGGGCACCTGGTCTTCGTCTCAGCAGGAATGGCACATAAACCTGTTGGAACTGGAGGCCGTGTTCTTGGCAGGCATTGGGAAACACATTTCCTCAATCAGGCTGTGTTGGTGGCCACCGACAACTCCACCGTTGTCGCTTACATCAACAAGCAGGGCGGTACGAAGTCCCAGTCGCTGTGCCAGGCCGCTATCGACCTCCTGCTCTGGTGTCACGACCGGGGTATTTCGCTTTTCGCGAGGCATATCCCTGGTCATATGAATGTTTGGGCGGACCGCCTCTCCCGGAGGGGCCAGGTCCAGGCCATGGAGTGGAGTCTTGCCCCCAGGGTATTCCAATCTCTCTGCGGCCTATGGGGCACGCCGATGGTCGATTTGTTTGCGACCCGGTGGAACCACAAACTTCCTTCGTTTGTGTCTCCCATTCCCGATCCCACGGCCATGTCAGTGGATGCGATGTCGACGTCCTGGGAGGGCATGTACGCGTATGCTTACCCCCCAGCGGTGTTGTTGGACAAGGTGATCGCCAAGTTTCGGACTCACCAGTGTCGCCTCCTGCTGATTGCTCCGTGTCTTCCGCAGAGGTCGTGGTTCCTGGACCTTCTGGAGTTGATAGTAGACTTCCCTCGTCAGCTTCCGGATCGGTGGGACCTCCTCAAACAACCTCGCTCCAGCATGTTTCATCAGGCTCCCGCAAGTCTGAAGCTTCATGCCTGGATATTGTCGAGCGATGTTTCCGAAAGAAGGGATTTTCAAGGGAGGTGTCCGCTAGGATCGCCCGATCAAATCGAAAATCTTCTTTGGCAGTCTACCAATCGAAGTGGACTTCCTTCTGTGCTTGGTGTCGTCGCCGGAAGGTTAGTCCTTTCAGAGTCGATGCTCCCCTAATTTCCGAATTTCTTCTCGAAAAGTTCAATGAAGGGCGAGCTCCATCCACGATCGCGGGTTACCGTACGGCTATCGCGAAGACTCTAAAACCCAAACTTGGGATCGATTTTGGTCATGATCAAGGTTTGACTGCGTTGATTAATAGTTTCGAGATCGAAAGACCGAAAGCTAGGAACCCGGTTCCTGAGTGGGATCTATCGCTTGTTCTCAACGTCTTAAGAAAAGATCCGTTCGAACCCCTTGAGCGGGCCTCACTAAAGTTGCTGACGTTTAAGACGGTCTTCCTTTTGGCTCTGGCTTCCGGGAAGCGACGGAGTGAGCTTCACGCTCTGTCCTTTTCCAAAGTTAAGTGGAAGTCGGATGGCTCCTCGGTTCTCCTCGGAGTCATTCCCTCCTTTCTGGCCAAAACTCAATTAGCAGGTACGCCATTATTGAGCTTTTCCATTCCCGCCCTGACTCCTTCTCTGGGGCCGGGCCTGGAGGAAGACGCGAAGCCTTGTCCCGTGCGAGCCCTCCGCATCTACGTTAATCGTACGCGTGAGCTGCATCTCGGCAAGCGTTTGCTTTTCGTGTCCTATCTTAAGGATTTTCCAAATGATATCCGTCCTGCTACGATCTCATCTTGGATCAAGAAGTGTGTTAGATTTTGCTATGAAAAGTCACAGGCGAAAAAATCCACAGGTTTCAGAGTCAAAGCGCATGATGTGAGGGCTCTCGCGGCTTCACTTGCCTTTACAAATAAAGTGTCTCTGAATGATGTCATGTCTGCCTGTACCTGGAAATCTCATAACACATTCACTTCTTTCTATCTCAGGGAGTTAGCTTGGGAGGATGACTCCGGCCTCCAGCTTGGACGACTGGTGGCGGCGGAGCGTGTAGTCCAGCTGTAGATACCTGTAAATAGATCAGCACGCCTCTGTACAGATGCACCTGAGGTCGACTCCCAGGGGAGTTGCTCCTCTTCTTTGGCGAGGGAAATTTTTGTTCTTCTGCAAGAGGAAAGTCACCTCTGCAGAGCCCCTGCTCGTCTCCATGCATCTGAAGGTAATTCAGGCGTGTATTATGGTATAGTTGTAAATATCCTGTAAATATGTATTTTCGACTTAAAATTATAATTTAAAAGTAAAACACAATATTTACTACTTTCAATGGATATTTCCTACTCTCACACATCGGTGATGAAATTCCCGGGAGAGGGTTAAACCCACCTCCTTTGGTTATTCTGATATAACCCAAAGAGTTTATTATAGAGGTAGTGGTATGGCAATAAATAGGAAGTTTTAACTTGTTTAAAACCAGTATTTATTACATACCTACCTCTATAATAAACACGATTATTCTCCCTCCCGCCTCCCCTGCCTTAACCAGGTGGGCAAATTAATGGCGGTTAAGGTCAATCATATGACCGGTGTGACGTCACATCTACACCGCGGGGAATCTGAGATGTGTGAGAGTAATTTCCTTCAATTTCGAGTTCGAGATGGATGTCAGGAATTTTGAGAAAATTCTTGTGACATTCATTTCTCTCTCCTCTTCTTTGAATGCCAAGGTAAGATTACCCAAAGAGTTTATTATAGAGGTAGGTATGTAATAAATACTGGTTTTAAACAAGTTAAAACTTCCTATTATGGTGCTTGTGTGATCGAAACGAAAGTTTTAGTAGCGAAAACTAAACGTACCCATTGCATGATATAAATACCAGCATAAATAAGTATTGAAAAGTTGTTCACCATTGATGATTTCATTGTTTAGAAAATGTTACAGTCCCCACTATTATTCCCTGCTTTACAACAAATTGTCAAACACTTATATTCCTACTTACCCCCACCCCCTCCCCTAGCCGTCAGACCCGTTGGTTGGCGGGGACTGTCAGCCTGGGGAACAGTGTCCTGAAGGATCAGCGTACCCAGAGCCGTGTACAGAAGGTTTCTACTGCGACACCACCCAGCTAGGTGCCCCGGTCGGGCCGTGTGACGCGGGGTGGTACTGTCCCTCAGGCTCCAGTGCTGCCAGACAGGTCATCTGTCCACAGGTACGCGGGCAGCTGTCACCAAATATCAAAATAATGGTGGTGCAGTATATTCAAGAAAATATATTGCGTTTGACTGACAGAAAATTTTTTATTTAGGAGATAGATCTAGCAAAAAGGGCCATGTATGATCTTTGTTGAACATGATTGGGAACACATTATGAAAAGATAGCATAATAAAAATGATACGATTCTACAAATCAAAATAAAAAAAGCAAATTGTTGTTA
Source organism: Terebella lapidaria (assembly GCA_949152475.1). NCBI lineage: Eukaryota > Metazoa > Annelida > Polychaeta > Terebellida > Terebellidae > Terebella > Terebella lapidaria. The sequence continues at coordinate 6,201,285 of OX424570.1, read as the reverse complement.
CGCAATATTTGAATACGGAATACTTCACATCACAACAATGAGTATAGCACCATGTCATGGTTGCCAGGGTTACTACTGCCCCCTGGGTAGTGCACGCCCTGAGCCCTGTCGTAACGGGACCTATGGGGACTCCAACAACCTGATGGCCGAGAGCGAATGTCGACCGTGTGACCCGGGCTTTTATTGTAACGAAACTGCGGCAACAGGGAACAGCGGGCCTTGTGATCCTGGTCAGTTAACTTCGATGCTCTTTTGTTATGAAATTTGTCAACAAAATATGATGATTTTGTTTTGAAATTTCACTCGCTTTGTGCAAAGTGGTGATTATATTGAAATTTAGGAATGAAATACCAAACAAATTTGCTATGAAGGTTATCTTGATAGTTCAACTCAAACTTGACATTTAATACCTGATACACCAATACTCAAGTATTCTATAAGCAATGAATTGATACGTTATTAACCCTGTGTTACCTAGGTTACTACTGCCCTGAGGGTCAGACGACCCCCACCCCGTATGACTTCCTGTGTTGGGTGGGGCACTACTGTGACGGCAATGATGCGCTGCCGATCCGCTGTTCCGACGGGTTTTACCAGAATGAGGAGGGAACCACCGCTTGTAAACAGTGTCCAGCAGGTTTGTAATACACATAACTAGATTCAAGTTCTTCAGGTCCACATGCATGGAAATAAGTATGAATATTTGAAGCAAAATGTGTTCAAATATTGAAAGTGTTGAAATTAGTATAAATTAGAATTGAAAGTTGAAAAGTGTTTTATATGGCAAAATTAATTGATGTCCAGTGTATAAATCAGTATTTTGTGATTGAAAAGTCAAACCCTGTGAAAATGAACACCCTAAAACACTGCCCACGCTTCTTCCCCACAGGTTACTACTGTGACAACAGCTTGGCTCCGGTGGCCAACCTCACTGACTTTGAGTGTCCGATGGGTTACTATTGCCCAGTCGAGACGCGAACCTCGAGTGAACACCCGTGTCCGAGTGGGACGTTCAACGACCAGACCAAATTACAAGTGGAGGCAGACTGTCAGCCATGTACGCCCGGGTACTACTGCCAGAGTAGTGGGCTGCCAACACCCGAGGGGCTCTGTCTAGCTGGGTAAGGGATTGCTTCATCTTAATAAGTGGATTCTTTCTGTTATTATTATTATTATTAGGCATAGGCTAGCTTTGAAAATTTGAAGGTATACATTCTTCAAGATTGGCCACCAAATGTTTCAATGGAAATAGAATAGATTATGAAATGGATCTATTTATCCCAGATACTACTGCAATGGGAGCACAGTGGACCCGAACCCCTCTGAAGGTCTCTGTCCTATCGGTAACTACTGCCCTACGGGTAGCTACATCCCTATCCCCTGTCCTTCGGGTACCATAGCAACCAGCCAGGGTAACACCAACTTCACCGACTGTGAGCCCTGCCCCAGGAGTCAGTACTGTACACCTACATCGTCACAAAATGGTAAGTTTAAACTGATGAAAAATAAGTGAAATGGAACTAGAACAAAATCAGTTCTAGTTCGAAAAGATGATTTTGAACCAGTTTTTTTATTGCAGAATGTCTAAAAATCTCAAAAAAATCAGAATATTCAACATTATTATGGAAATCAAACCTTTGTTTATGAAAATAACAAAAAAAATAGTGGAAATTTGAAATGTAAGTATCCACAGCTCAAAAGTAAGAATTTGTCCTGCCCTCACCCACTCAGGTATGACAGACCCCTGCGATGAAGGTTATGTTTGTACCGGAGGCTCAGATGTTCCCTCGCCGACAGACGGAATCATCGGGTACATCTGTCCCCTCGGTCACTACTGTACGCTGGCGGCCGTTATAGAGCAGGAGTGTACTCCCGGGACGTACGCGCCAGTCGTCGGGCTCGGTGAGTTATGTTGGTATATTGGCACAAATTAGTATATTGGTACAAGTGAGAATGGGTTTTAAGACCACCTGGGAGTCGTAAAATCTGTGGTCTTGAAAGTGAGAGGTGGCTTTCCGATGCATAGTAATTCAAATAAGGAAATACCATTGTGACTATACAAAGGCACCAAATTAATGATATGTACAGTATCCTATCATTGGTTTTAATAGTGAACAATCTTTAATGTGGAATAATTAGTTTGAAGCAACAAAAGAAAGCATTACACAAAACTGATCTTACTACAGTTATTGCATGTTTATTCACGTTCCCACTCTATCCAGGGAGTTGCTGGGATTGTCCGGCTGGTACAACGTGTCCCGACACGGCCATGAACGCCACACTCGACTGTCCAACCGGTCACTACTGTGGCAACAAGACAAGCAACGATGGAGTCGAGTGTCCTACTGGTAAGTGGCTAAGGGTTGATCTAGTAAATAATATTTGAAAAAGATGAAATAACGTAAGAACATGAAATACAATTTTCCCGTGTAGGTCGATGCACACTTGTTTTCTATAGAAAAAACATTGAACTAAAGTATCTTTCCCCCGCCCTCTCCTCCTCCCTTCTCCAGGTACCTACAACCCAGACCTCGCCCAGGACGGCGTAGAGGACTGTCTTCCCTGTCCCCCGGGGCAGTACTGTGATGTCCCGGGGCTTTCTGCTCCGGCAGGGAACTGTTCCGCAGGGTACCTCTGCCTGTCAGGGGCGCAGGTCGCAACGCCGAACGACGGAGTCAATGGACCGTGTCCTGTCGGCCAGTACTGTCTGGAAGGTGCATATGTGGTCAACCTGAGTTGTTCAGTTGCATAATTGGGAATAATCGGATATTATGTATTATATCTGATATTTAAAAAATTAATGTGAAGCAAGAAATCACTTTCATAATGTTTCCGTCTGAGTTACCAGCAATATAACATAAGTTCAGTGAATTAAATGTTATTACTCAGTCAGATGTGTATCATATGATTGAAAATACAATATAATATTTAAATATACTCAGTATTTAGGACATACTATGTATCTACCTTGCTAATCACCTAGCTGTGACAAAGAGTACATGTTTTCTATCCCCCAGGAACGCCCGCGGCGACTGACTGCCCAGTGGGGACAATCCGCCCGACGACCGGTGCCGCTATGGAGGATGACTGTTTACCCTGTCCCTCTGGCCGGTACTGTGACACCCCCGGCGCTATTGCACCTGCGGGCGTCTGTAGCCATGGTTACTATTGCCCTAGTGATGCCAAGATCACCGATCCAAGTCCTACCGGGTTCCAGTGTCCAGTCGGGTTTTACTGTCTGAACGCCACAGCTGACCCCCATGCTTGTGACCCAGGTAAAACTAATTGTGTTATTCACTATTATACAGCTAAAATGTTTTCACCACTGACCAATGGAATTGATTTAATTCACTCATTTCCTCACATTTGTACACATGATTAGTGGAAAAATCCCACATGATTATAGTGTAGACTTATAGGATATATTTTTTCAAGTATCGAAATAATAATAATGACCACCCTTTGGCCAAGATTCTAGCCAACAAGAGATGTTAATATAAGCTTTATTATGCTCGTTCGTCACTTTTTGTAGAATGAGCAATTGGCCTATCGCCAAAGCCACCGAAGTTGTCCGAGTTTCACAAATTACATCGGCAAACTTCTCTTTTGCCAATGATAACATTTTGCAGAATGCGTCATAATTTGCATAAAAAAGACTCGGACATATGGGTTCAGCAATAGGTCAATTGTTCTTAAATAAGAATCATAAAATAATATGATAATAATATATAAATGAAGCAAATGGAAGAATGGAACAAGAAGCTAACTATAATATCAAATCCGTCCTCCCCCCCCCCCCCCCTCCCCAGGCACATACCAGCCGTCGCTGCAAAGTTGGGACTGTGAGCCTTGCCCCGCAGGTGACCTCTGTGCCGGTAACAGCTCGGTAACCGAGCCCTGCCCGCCCTACCACTACTGCCCTGAGGGTAGCAGTGCCCCCACGCCCTGCCCAAACGGCACGTACACACAGGACAACGTCTATAGCCTACAGGACGCATCGCAGTGCGAGTTCTGTGTCGCAGGTATGTGTCGGGGAAACAGATTGTTGGGATCTTTGGATAAGTGGAACATCTGCCCAATTGTAGAGAATTATTTTTTGAAAATATATGCACGTTTGAGGAAACTATGCTGCGTGGAAATAATTATGTGAATATGAATTATGAATCAAGTACATGTATATTTGAACATTTTGTTACATCTGTAATAGAATTTTATGAGTTTAATAACCGAAATCTTTTGCTGTTTATTATCTAGGGAATTACTGCGTGGATGGCCAGATCACGGGTATCTGTGCTGCGGGTTACTGGTGTAAGAGCGGGAGTCACACGCCGACTCCAGACGGAAATGACACTGATGTTGGGGTCCTTTGTCCGTTTGGATTTTACTGCCCAGCAGGTGTGTGTAATGTTGTTGAATCATATTTGGACATTTTCCTGTGTACTGGGTATGTTTGTGACAGCTTTGTTAAGATGGACTTTGTGAGTTTATCATACCTTTATATAAAATATATGGATTGAAAGTTATTAGATAAATAATTAATTGCAAGAAAAATGATAACTGATAAAAATGGCTTCGAAATCATTATGATCGGTAGTCACTTGAGACTTGAATTATAGTAGTGTTGAAACGAAAACAATATTTTGTTGTTTCATAAATCGTGATTCAATTTTTTCACCAGGCACACTTGTTCCGCAAAACTGCACACTCGGCAGAGTCATCACATGGGAAGGCGCAGCATACGCCGGTGAATGTACGATCTGTCCCGCTGGATACATCTGCCCCCTTGGGGGAATCCCTGAGCTGTGTGAACCAGGCAACTACTGCCCATACAACGAATCCATGCAGCCGTGTCCAAAATATACATATCTCGATGAGGAAGGCGGGATGAATCAGACCGATTGCAAGCCGTGTCCTGCGGGCTACTTCTGTGACGTAGAAGAACTTGCGGATTATCGCTTTTCCCCGTGTCCACCTGGATTCTTCTGTCCGGAAGCGACATATACGCCGATCCCATGTCCAGCAGGAACATTCAGGTGGAGACCATTAAGGATGTTCATTGTATTACCCACCTAGCTGATTTACCTACCTAGCAGATTTACCATTTTTTTCATCCTAGTAATCCTATTTTATATTGTCAGTTTTCGATGAATCAGTTGTGGCAAAATGCACACAATGAGCTTAACTCATAATATGTATGCACCATTGGTTGTATGTATATCAATGGTAGGAACCTATTGCAGAAAAACAATTATCCGGTATTGAAATTTGAGCATAATTGTCATTTTGTGTTGGAGATTCACCAAGAAGATTTGTCTATGTTTCCCTCCCTCTAGAGGTGAGGATCGTGGAGGTAACGTGACAGATTGCGAGGAGTGTCTGGCCGGGTACTACTGCCCGGACACCAACATGACGGTCAACGGAACACAGTGTCAGACTGGCAACTACTGCCCACCGGGCTCTCAGAACGAACGCCAGTGTCAGTCAGGTATGTCCTCTTGTCATGGCAACGGATTCCATAGCACTGAAAAGCTGTCTACTGGGGCGTAAACTGTAACACAATTTCACAAATATTGTGATATTCATACATTGTCTTATGGATATATTTCCTGCGATGTGGAACCTACTATCTCAAAAAATGTTCAGTTCTTGCAATCTTCCCAATCTAAGTCATTCCCAATCTATATTTAGTCATGTCACCTGTGGCTATGCAATTATCAATCTAGATATGAACAATCTTTGTGCTACTGATGAACATTCTCAAAATGAATTATAATTATCTGACTCTATATTGATAACTTTAAATCTATGTGATTTCAGGTTATTACTGCCCGCTGGCACAAGTGGAACTCTCCTGTCCTGAAGGCTACTATTGTCCTGCGGGTTCCGAGGTCCCGATCCCTTGTCCGGACGGACACTACTGCCCTGAGGAAGTCTTCAACAACGGCACCATCCGGGGAGCGATCCAGCCAATCAAATGTCCACGAGGATACCGCATGTATGACGCCTCACAGCAGAAGACTTTCCTGGACACGTGCGAGCCATGCCCGCCTGGTTTCTATGGTGACCACCCACAGCGACTCAGCTGTAGTCCATGTAGAGCTGGAGTCGTTTGTGAGCAGACCGCGACCACAGACTTCCTGACGTCTAACAGCTCATATCTCGTCACAAAGTCCTACATTTGTCCTGTCGGTGAGTCGCTGAATTAGGAGCTCTAAGGGTGTGAATTGAAAGTTACGTAATAATAACAATATTTTCACCAAAGGAAAGAATATTGAGTATAATAAATAATATTGAATATGAAAAAAACATATTGATAAATGAGATAAGATAAAATGATCAATTTTTTCCAGGTTACTACTGCCCACAGAGTAGCTCCGTCCCGACCCCCTGCCCTGCCGGTACGTACAACGACCTGACCGCGCGGGGGCGTATCGAGGAGTGTATCCCGTGCGACGTGGACCACTTTAACCACCTAGAGGGACAGGAGGGTTGCTTCTCCTGTGGAGGTGAGGCAAGTCAGCCGGCCCGTGGACAGGAGCTGTGTGAATGTACCGGCGGCGGCCGTGACTTTCAGGTATGGCAGGGCGATTGCGTATTTGTTATTTGGAATATTATTATGTCCATATTTTATTTTGTTAGATTATTTGATTGTATAAATGAGAACGAAAAAATTTTGATCAAGATTTATGAGAATTTTAGATCATCTTTGAATTTTTGCAAATATCTAATGAATTGTCAGTTTTCAAGAGAACATTATGTATTACGATACACACAATTCTTCGAGACTTGCTTTTCATAGATTTGCATGTGTTGTGTTTGAATACGGGTATCTAAGTCTCTGCCTAAAATCTCAATCCCAATCTAGCCGAGTGACCGCCAGTGCCCGTGTGCCCACGGTTTCCGAGAGCTGGAAGGCCGCGAGCAGGACTGTGTCAAGTACGTATATAATCGCTGTCCGGAGGGAACTTACCGGTCTGAGGCGGGTCTCTGCTGGACCATCGGGGAGTGGGAAACCCACTGCCAGGAACGGGTGAGTTTCCTTTGAAAATTATCCTTTTGTAGTATGGTTTTCTTGTATTGAAATATGTCCAGTTGACTTCTATATTTCAATGAAGTCAGTAATTATGACTGCCAGAGGTATTCTCAATACGATGCAACACTCAAATGGATAAATTATGCAATGTCTTTTGATTTTTCATATAAATGAATGGTGATATAATCAGTGTTGGTACTGTGTCTTTCAGGTGTGCTCGAGTCCCGAAGCTTACCTCGGCGTCAACAAACAGCTGGGTTTCTGTCGCTGTCTCGTGGAGGATCTTGAGCAGATCTGTGACGAGGCGTGCCGCAAAGAACAGAAAGATCTTGTCACGCTTCACTGCCCGGAGGATCCCCTGGAACCGTTCATCCGCGTCAAGGGAACCAACGCCAACGGGGTCGAGTATACCATCGTGAGTAGGGTAGTGGAAATCTATGGTGGTTACCGGGTAAAACATGTTGAAATGTTCGGATAACAGATTTGAGGGCAGAGCTGTTACATGTGTCAGGTACAAGAGAAAATCTACATGTATTAAACTTTAGAATCTCACTGAATATATGAAGAGTAGGTCTACAAAGGAAGAAACTTAATCACATAAGTTAAAAATAATGAAAACATAACTATCAGTAATATAAGGCATCTATACCAATATTACAAATACTCAGCCATATTTTATTTTCCCCTTCAGGTCGAGATCCCAGTTGGTAACCTAGCAACCATCATCAACTCACGTAACTCGATAGCTGCGGACCAGTGCGAGACGCTAGGCTCCGCCCCTCAGCCGATCTTCACGGTCGAGGTCGGACCTGATGGCTTCCTGGGAGTGTACCAGCCTGACGGGACTCAGGTGGGTTCTCAGTGGGGAAAATATCAGGAATAAAATACTCATTAAGTTTGCAGTAAATTGATTTGTCAATGTGACAAAAGTTATTTGTGAGTGATATACACTCCAGGCTCTATAGTATTGCTTTTTCTATTCAGTTCTATTCCATCTTCATTCAGCTTCGATGATGTGTTGATATATTCAAACTAACTATAGTGCATTCAACTGCTAGTGATGACTGTAAAAAAATCTGTGATAAACACAATCTTGGTGTTACTATAATAATCATGTAGTTACTATAATAGTCACAATTTTGTTGACAGTTTGGAGTACAAGGGTTACATTTGTAATACATGTACATGTATATCCCTGAATAACCAGTGATTTCATAAATCAGTGATCAACCTGAATATATAACTATATTTCTTTCTCAAACCTCATCTAAAATTCTTCCTATTCCCCAATCACCAGGTGGCGAATATCTTAGAGGACAATGCGAAGGGCGCGTACACCGGGAACGAGACGCAAGGAAACCTATACAACTACCCGTACCAGCGACGTAAGCTCCTGGCGACGAGCAGCGTACCGAACTCTAACTTCACGGGGGTCGCGGACCCGGTCGTCTGTCTGGAGTACGGGGAGATTATGATGTTCGTCATCTCCAACGATTACTACCCGGTCTATGACAGGTGGGCGATTTGAAGACATAGATGTGTAATATTTGAATTTTTTAAAACATTCATTGTGCATTTTAAATACCTTAGAAACATGATTTTGAAATATTGACTACTAGGTACGACTGAAGGGATTGTACATATAATGACCTTTCTATCGACTGGTTATGACCTTCTATTTAGGTGTTTGGTGAATTGGACAAGATAGGCTTATTAATTGCAACGTGCATCTGAGTGATAAGATTTCAATTAAAAGAAAAAAAGTTAAATCCACGTAAAAGTTCATGAATCAGGAAAAAAATTCATCACTTTTTGTCGCACCTCTAGAGAGAACCTGTACAACACGAATGAAGCGTTTGACTACGGCGGTTTCCGGGAGTTGGTTGAGGCGATGTCACAGCTCAGCTCAACTAGCACGCTTTTCGCCTACCGATTCCGAGATCCCGGCCTGTACGCTTTCTATCTCAGCACCAACATCTACAGAAAAATGGTGGGTCATGGTGACACTTCGTAATTTCCGAGCAATGAGGAGTGATATCGTCAAATAGGAGGATGAATAGCCTCATGAAATCAGTCCCCTGTAGAAATGCAAACTTGAAAATTCCTTTATAAACTCAAATGACGCATTACCAGATCAGGTCAGCTTGAAATATATATATATTTAATAAAATTAGTAAAATTATGGAAAAATATATGGAAATAATAAAATTAATAAAAGTCACTTCATCACTATATCACTATGAAAATTGTGAAACAATTTATCATTATATTCACGACAGGACTAGTAAAAACCATGCTCTTAACTTACATCTCTTTTTCCCATTGCCCCCCCCCCCCCTCCCCACCCCCCTTTGCAGTACGTGCGGGTGATGATGGCGAGTGCTCAGTGTACGGAAGAGGGTCCGTTCTTCCCTCAGACCGAGCGCTATGCTATACAGATGGGTATGGCGGTCGACCAAGACATCCTGGAGTCACCTGATTGGATGGTTATCTGTGTGCTTCTGGCTGCCGTTTTCTTAGTGCTTGTCATCCTTGTGATAGCGTTGGTGAGTTAAACTTATCGGATGCGGCCGATTAAATATTTTTTTTAATAACTGCGTAATTAGTCAGAGGTTAAGGCAATATTATGTGAAATTTTGTGGGGTTTTTTTGTGCTACGGTAATTCATTTCAGTGCATATGAGTTACATCATTTGGAGGATATTGCCAATTAATTTATGTCTAAATGTGAGAAATGGTTTTTCAGATCCTGTTCAGGAAGTACGGGTGGAACAAGTCAACATTTATCTTCCCTCGTTACCGCTACGTGACGCAGAAGACTCAGTTTGACGATTACTCTAGCAAGGGTTCCGCCGTACACAGCGTGAAAAAGTACAACCGACTGGTGAACTCAGACATGCCTGCGATAGAAGGGCCTAAGTCATCTGGAATGATAGCTGGTAAAAGAGTTTTCTAGGAATTTTGATATATCAGGCTTAAAATCAAAAATACATTATATTGAAATACATGTGTCACATGATTGTTTTGTTTCTGTAAATGTAGGCCAAGTTTGAATGTTATTAAGAGTAATAACAACAATATCAACTTTGGATTCAAGCTTCTGATAAATGAATTTCTTTGGTTTTACTGAATATATCAAAATCTAGTTTGTCATATAATTCTTCCAATGTTCTGACCCCCCTCAGCCTCGAGTGAGGAGGTGCGGGCTGATGAGTTCTGGGACTACGACAGACAGGTGGACCTTGAGGGCTTCGACTCGGAGCGTCTCTACGAGATCCTTGCCGCCCAATCCAGGAAAACTACGCTTGACCTCGGCAAACAGAAGGAAGAGGTCCGGGAAATTAAGACTTGTTCATCATAAAAATATAGATGTTTTCAGATTCTTCAACACTCACTATATATACCCACAAAAATCATTTACATATAAATCCATAATGATGATTTATTTCACCTTTAACATTGACATGGTCTAATCATACCCAAATGAACTACACTTATAAACAATTGAATATCCGATTTATGCACAAATCCATCCTTCTATCGCAACAGATCAAGGCACTGTACATGAAAGTTAGTAACCAAAACGAGTCGCTGAAGGGACTCTGGGCAACGAAGCTGAACCTCAGCGGGAAGAACGGCCGAGCCTCGCGGGAAGACATGGCGGCCTATGACGCTAAGCTTGCGGACCTCGAGGCCGAACTGCAGAGGAGGAAGGAGCTAGGACACAAGTTCCATGTGGTGATGCTGAGAGTGAAGGAGCTGGCAGATAACGATGAACAGGCTCGCGAGGATCATCAGGTGAAAAAATATTGTTTCATTAGATTACCTGTAATGCCTATTTAGGAGTCAAAATGTTGTCTACCAGTTGTTTTGTGTGTATATGTACTGGTGTATATTTATGATAGGTACTGACGATTCCCAAATTGCCTTTCAAAAGTTGAAAAATCATGCTTGAAAATCCTTAAATATATATATCAAATTTTTAAATATTTGAAATTTCAAAATTTTCACTCTGAGAAATAAACCAAAAACAAATCAACCATTTGCACAAGAAAATAAATTGTGAAACAAAAAACTTTCAACAGGTGGTGTTTGAGTCAAGCCTGAGTGAGAGCAAGAGACTCCTGGAGGAGCACACGACCCTCCTCAAGCGTGGTGCTGTGACGAGTAACGGAGAGTTTGACGAGGCACGCCATAGGACGATCGGCGGCCGTGTGGGGGCACTGCTGATGCGTCTGTCGGAGGAACTGAGTCGAGAATGTGAACGGCTCGGAGCCTGGGCAGTGCTGGGGTCTGGGATCGGTGGACAGCTTGTCAATCCCTCGAATGGAGAGGCTGTCAATGGAGAACAGCTCCTTGGTATGTCGTGGTTTTACCTAGTGGTTTTGGAATCTTTGTCATCATCAAGTATTGACATTGTTCTGTCATAAATGCTAGTGCATAATATTATGTGTAAGCATAGATGTAATGATATTTTACATGTACAATGTACTGTGCTTTTAATTAATCAAAATCATTACTGAATGATGGAATCAACATAAAATCGTCACTTTTCTTTATACAACAGCAGGTGATGGTAACCTTCGTAAAAAACTGGCGTACACTGACAAGGTTACAGGTCTGCTCCGGCCGCGCAATGACGCACAGATCCTGCTGGCATCCGGTGAGATTGTAAGATGTCCGAAGGAGTGCTACGTTCATGGTCAGACTGGACGCGTACTCCCGATACAGGGTAATGTCGGATACGACGGCGAGAAACTCATTTCAACTGTGGACTCTGCCACAGGTTTGTGAAATTTGAAGTTATGAGGTACATCGTGGTGGATCTAGCAAAAAAGTGTAAGCTGGCTAAGACAAAACTTCAATGGTATGGAAATGTATTTAATGAGAAAATGAAAAACTCTATAAAAGGGAGTGTAGTTGAATAATCGTCAACATGTGAAATTCACTTTCAGGAGAAGCCCTGAGAATAGAGCACCCCACGATCCCATACATCCCGTACCCGACCAAATCCGGAACTCCTACTGCCACCAAACTGAAGGCCCTGGAGCGTCGATCTGACCTCAAACTGAACGGCCCAATGGCTGATCCCGACTCCGGCTTGCACGTACCCATCCTCGCCATGACAATCCACCCGGAGACGGGGGCCCTGCTCCCTGTGGGTGGCTCACACACGGACCCAGTCACCGGTCTCCCCGTCGCCATAGAAATAGGCTCCATGATGATCGACCCGGTGTCTAGCCTTCCAGTGCCGATTCTGGGAGTCGGGCTTGATTCCGAGACTGGTGCTGTGTACCCTGTTGGTGGGAGTCGTGTGACCTCTGATGCTGTCACGCCGATTATACCGGGAGATGCATACGTTGAACCGCTGAGCGGTCGCCAGGCCAGAGTCAATGGCGCGTTTGTCAGTGAGGCAGAGGTGCTGCCATCTAGTGGCGGGCACCAGACACTACTGGACTCACGGGTGTTGGCGTGTGAGGCGAGAGTCGCGGATGTCTTGAAGGCTTACATGGACGCAGTCACTGGTGAGAACTATCACTTCTAGAACATGAATCATCATAAACAAGAATTTTTATCTGAAATTACTTTCTAATGATACCTTTCGAATGACGTTTCATGACTGGGTTTGGATATTGTGTCAAGTGTTGTAAATCTAAAAGTATTAAACAAAATGATCAGCATGAAAATGATGGTTTCTCTGCCTCAGGTCACGAGGCGATGTTCACAGGGGAGCAGCTGAATGTTCGACATGAGCAGAGCGCCCTGGAGGCGGCCATGAAGGAACTGGAGAAGGCGCGAGTGGCCGCCAAGACTCGGCTGCTAGAGACGCAGCACAACGTGACACGGAGAGAAGAGAAGGCATCAGTCCTCGCGACCACTGGAGGATGTCCTGGTCAGTACTCTTAATGATTTAAATACAAACTGTCATCTCCGCCATATTGCACAAATTTTTCTGAATATTTTCTTTGATTGTTTTCGCCCAGGAATGTACGAGTTCCAGAAGACTGGACAACTTCTGCCTATCCTGATTGGTTCCAACATGGAGGATCCGACTGGGTCGGAGATGGACGTCCCCATCCTAGGGGTGGAGCGAGACAAGGCCACTGGCAAACTCCGCCCACTAGGTGGCAGCATGGAGGATCCAGAAGGTGCCGGCCTTGTGCCAATCATGATTGGGAGACAGGCAGTAGACCCAGTTACTGGTGTGCAGAGTCCAATCACGGGGGTGCGAATCGCCACAGATACCAACACTGTGGTGCCCATCACGCAGTCATCCGGCAGTCATAAGAAGAGAAAGCCACCAATCGGAGCTCTATCAATGCTTGAGGAGGAAATCGTGGCAAGACAGAGTTTCTGGCGGCGGCAACGTCTGCGAGAAGCGGAAGCTACTCTCCAAGAATTTGAGATAACCCAAAAGATGCTGTACAAGATGGACTCGGTGAACCTCAAAAAGAGCAAAGATATTCTTGAGAGTATCTCAGAGAAAGCACACATGCTCAACGAGTCGGCCAAGCGCGAAACACAACGGCGGTCTGAGGCGGAACAGGAATTGAGTGCGGTTCTACCTCCGGATGTACTCGCTGTTCTCACAGAAGGTGACGAAGCTGAGAGGAATGCGGAGAACGATCACCACACTGCCCACAAGAAACTCGTTGAGATCATCCAGAAGTTCTTCCAGAAGCTGGAAGATGAGGAGCGCAAACTGCAAGAGCGACTCGCTGAACTGGAAGGAGCGATGAATCCTGATGCTGAAAACACGCTACGCCAAAGGTACAGCCAAGCTAGAGCTAGGATCCTTGCTGACCTGAAGAGCCACATTGTGTCAAAGATGGAAACGTTGGATGAGGAACGATCTGCTCTTGAGTATGCTCGACAGAGGAATGAACTCCTCACCTTGGAGGCTAAGGAAGTCCTAAATGGAACACGGTATGTTGCTGGGGACTTTGACTGTACGTTGAGTGGTGTCTACGGGGAGGTAGACTTGTCATCACAGTCCTCCAACCAGGAACTGATACCTCTATTGAAACAACTGATCAGCATGCTGCAATCCGGTGCGCCATTCATGCTGTCTTCTGACCTCTTGAATGTCATCCAAGGCGGCGATATGAATGTGATTTCTGGAGGTGACATCAACGTCCATTCTGCCCAGAGACCAGCACAAGGTGCACAGGGGTCATCGACTGCCAAAGAGAGTAATGAATCTGTCATCAAACCTGTGAAAGTCACTGAGACACAACTCGTGAAGAAATCAGCAGGTGCTGGGACCCAGTCTGAGAACTTGGGATCTGAGTTCTTCCCATACTCTGGCAAGTTGCAGCCCAACAAGGACCTCACGGAGGAAGAGAGAGATGAACTGGCAAGGAACCTCCTTCTCAAACAGACTTACGAGGCAGCCAAGCAGGAGAGCGCAATGCGTGGTGATGAGATGGCCAGTCTCGGTGGTGTCATCAGCGACTATGAACGAAGGAAACAGGGAGTAGTCAATGACATCTCCAAGGATCTCAAGAAGCAACTCGCTAAAGCCAACACCAATGCAGAACGTGACCAGATTCTCCTCGACTATGCAACTAACATCCAGCGATTGAACGATGCTCTGGAAAAGCAAAAACAGAAACAACTGGAAGATGTCCGCCAGAAGTTACTCGAGCGAAGACGTCGAGAAAAGAAAGAACTCCATCGAAGCCACATCGCTGAAGCTCAGAACCTGGGAGTTCCTCCTGAAAATGTCCCTACGATCACCATCCCACCTCACAATGAACTTGATCGAGACCTCCGTCTGCTCGCGCAACAGCAGGAGAACATGCTCGCCCAGATCCGCCGCAGCAAAGCGGAGCAGGAAAACAAACCCACTCCCAGCTACGATGCAGAGATGGAAGCCAAGGTCAAGGCCATGAATCTAGACGATGAAGTCGCAGCAGACATCATCAACAAGATGAAAGCACTGTCGTCCAAACACAAACAGCAGGAGAAGAACCTGCGTGGGAAGCTGGCCGGACGGAAGGACAGATTGAAGAAGCGGGATGTCCTTGGGCTGGAGAGTCTGACGGAGGAGGAGAAGAAGGCTGCTATGGAGGGACAGGAGACCCTGACAGTCGCTGACAGACTGACTGAGGAGAACAACCTCATGGCCTCGCTCACTGGCTTACAACAGGTGGGTGGAATGATCGTCCTCAGTAGCTTTCTGTTATCAGTTCGACCCAGATAGGGTATATGCTGTCCCTTAATACTACTCGCCCACTGGAAAATATGCTATTATCTAGGATATTACTGAAAATTCACTGTTATAAGTGCCAATTACTGTAAACCCGTTAATGTTCGCTACCCTTTTATTTCGTGGATTTCATGATTTTAACAAAATAGCAAACTTTAATGGATCGCAAACTTTAAAAGTTACATTAAAATTGATGTAAAAATAAACAAAACACGAACTAAAATCAGCCAAATTTAGCATTCTTTTTTGTCACGCAAACCTGAAAGTACATCTTGAAATTGTCAGGAATATACAGGAAACATGTGCAACTCAACATCAGAAAATAGCCGTTAACTGTGCGTGAAAAACATCGGATAGAGAATGATCGGCCTGCATTCATTGCCAATTGCCACAGTATCTAGACTAATACCAATGACGTCACAAGACTGTGTGTAGAACTCGCCCGCAACGCGGACCGCTTTAAGGAAAAAATGGATGCGGCCGAGTTTGAATCTTGAATTTTGCAACTCAATTTAGGCACTTAATACATATTTCGGACCAAAATTTGCACGAATTCTCATTCTATAGACAAAATATAGCTATTGCAGACTGAATAAATTTTGTCAATTCTAAAAGTGATTTAAATGGTTAACGAACAGTCAATATTCCAAAAACGCAAACTTTAATGGGAGCGAACTCAAATGGGTTTACAGTATCAATCCTATTCGATTTGAAGGAGAATCTTGATAGACAACATCATTATTGAACATACTCTTATCTCCCCACGCAGGCTGAGCTCCAGAATGCCCATATGGACATCATCCGAAAGGCCTTGAAGGGTCACTCTCAGGATGACATAGACAGGATCATGAACCAGTTCAACCGTGACCTGTATGAGACACAGTCACGCTTGGATGATCAACGAAAACAACAGAGGGACGCCATTCTGGTAAAGTTGGCCGCGAGGAAACGCATGAGAGAGGAGTTAGAGAAGGAGCAAGCTGTGTGCAGGGAGCTGGACGGAATTACCCAGGCTCAGGTATTGGTTTTCGTTTCTCTTTTGGGTTGTTTTGGAGATACACAGTATGCAGTTCTTTGCAGTCAAGACTTGGCATTTGGAGAAAAAAGGAGTTGTATGTTTCTCATTTAATATTGCAAGATAATTCAGGTTTCAAAAATTGTAATATATGACAGATTTGCATATATACACATACATATTCACTGAATTAACACAGTGTGAAAATCAAGGTAATATGATGCTGAAATATTCCCCTCGAAGGCTGCCAAGGGAGATGAGGAATCAGCGAAGATCATCTCCGGGATCAGCCAGAAGACAAACTCCTCGGACATGACCTCAGAGCAGCAGCGTCTCCATGACAACCAGGTGCAGCGACAGTCGGACCTTGAGGCGAAACAAAAGGCCGACCAGCTGGACATGGAGCGCCACCTAGCGACAGAACTACATGACAGCTTGGCAGAGGTTGATCGGGAACTGGAACAACAAAAACGACTGGTCAGTGTGAAATGTGGACCTTATGTCTTCAAATACTATGATACTCTTCAAATACTCTGAATACTCTGATTTAACAAATGAATGTAAATACTACTATGCAGGCCCTGGATGAGCAGAAGGCTAAGTTTGATCGAGAGATGCTGTTACACGGCAAAGCCCTGAAACAGGAGGAGTTCGACAAACTTCTCGCCCAACACAAGGCTGATAATGACACACTGCAAAACAACTTTGAAAGGGAAAAAGATCGACAGAGAAGGGCACTACAAGAGAAGGTTTGTGTCGAATTTGATGTGTGAATTTAATAAATGACTTTAGTATCTTATATATTGTTGATTACATGTTGATCAATTTAGACATTTGCATGATTTGTGAGAGCATTAAAATATTTACTCAACAAGTTCAGAACAGGTGCTTCAAACTAATTCTGCGAAAATATCCATAAAAACATCCTTAATAGAGTTCACTGTGATTAAAATCAGTTGATGTACTTGCCTCCGATACACTGATCTTGGGTAAAAAATGTTTCGATGGTTATAGATTGAAGGCCGACGCCGTGCTCGCCAAGTTTGTCTCGACCAGAAGAGCGCGGTTGAGATGGCGAACGAGCTGAATGACCAGCAGCGAGAAAGAGACAAACTCAATGAGAAGATCTCTACTGAGGTGGAGAATTCGGCCTTCAAGGATGGGAGTAAGGTATGATTCCCTCATGCTGCTTGCATGGAATCAAGCCACTTAGAAACTCACTGCTACGGATTGTATTTAACATCATCTAAAATTATTCGCTCTAACTTGCATGATTTTGCTAATTTCTGGAGGAAAGACCTATTAAATAAATTAACCTACTAAATAAATTAATTAACTAAATATTCCGCCACTTCCACCCCGCAGAGTGCCACACCCGAGGAGGCTGAGGACCTGGTGTATGTCGTGTTACGACAGCGACACATGAAGGAGGCAATCCACCTGGAAGACCAGCTTGAGCGGGATCGTAAAGCGCGTATAGCCGCAGCTAGAGCAGATGTGGCGGCCAAGCGGGCAAAGGACAGGGAGATACTCATTGACGCCTTCGAACAGGTAGGATGAATTTGTTGTTTTGTGTAGGATGCATACCTGGATTGAAGCGTTTACTTTTCACAAACACTTGTGAATAAACATCCCGTTATTGCCATGAAACATAAAACTCATGAACAAACTGTTAAAATATATTTATATTCCCCAAAAGTCATCAAATTTGGATAAATATCTTCCTCTCTTTCAAACCAGGAAATGGCGGACTTGATTGCCAACTCAGGTCACCTCTCACAGAGTGAGCTCGCAGCCAAGAAAGAGGCTCTCCGTCGGAAACACCAGGCTCAACTTGACGAGTACGACGCTCTCACGGGACAGATGGTCGAGAGAGCTGAGAAGGACGTCTTACCGCAGATAGAAGCCGAGGAGACAAACGCACGACTGGAGCTCAAGAGTCGACAGCTGAGAGAACTCGCTGATGCCATGAAAGATTACGCTCCATCGGATGCCGTGAGGAAACAGTATGAAAAGGTGGGGAAAAACGGCAAAAAATTAGTTAAGATCCTACCGGTAGCAGATTTCCCACATATGTAGCTTAAAGTTTGTCAAACAAAAATTCCATGCTATACTGATGATTATGATTCTGTTGTCCCAGGACGCCCGTGACGCTGAGGATGAGGCTCGGCGGCACCGAGAGGACATACTTAGGAGGCTGCGGGAGGAAGCTGAGAGGAGGGAGGCAGAGAGGCTCGCCAGAGATGAGGAGCGTAGGAGAAACATGGCTCGTGAGCTCAGGTATAGAAAATTTGAACATGGTGTGCACATTGTAGAGTAGCATTGTTTTTCACATGGCGAAGAAATCGTCATAAAACTATGCACCTAACGTAACAACACATACTGATGAATAAATAATATTACATGTATTATTAATGAATAAATAATATTATTATTAATAACATCTGCTCACAGTAAACTGGACAAGGATCTAGCGGCCGAGCGCGAGCGGGAAGTGGGCCGAGAGAACCAGCGGGAGCAAGAACGAGAGGCCACACAGCAGCAGCAGCTGGAGGAGAAGCGTCGGCGGGAACTGGACGAGATCAACAAGAAAGCGTCCTCGGAGGACGAGAGAGACCGACTGATACGCGAGTATAACGCTAGAAATGAGAAGTTCGAGAACAACATGAAGAAAGAACAGGACAGGACCCGCGAAGCACTTGCAGTGAGTTTTGTGGAACAAATTATTTCGATTATCCACATTATGAATGTAATGGGAGAGAAAAAGTGACAATGCCCATGAAATACAGAGTTTCATATTACATGTACATTATTACATATACATTTCAATTTAGAGTATGGTATTTCATGGCCGTTTTTACACTTTTGCTCCCATTACATTCAATGAGTACAATTCATTCACAATATTTATCAATTTCTCATCAGTGTGTAATGAACTATCATACATAATACATATAACCAGAAACCCATAAGAGAGACTCTCTTATGGGTTTCTGATATAACCCATGCTGTTCCCACTCTCTAGGCTCGACTGGACGCCCGGCGTAAGAAGCGAGAAGCCGCTGAGAGAGCCAGGCTACAGAAGAGCTTCCTATTGGACGAGGAGTATGAGCGAAAACAGCGGTTACTGGAACAGGCTGGAGATGACGCGGCTCTAGGTGTGTGTAATGATGAACGAAATTAAATGATAAATACAAATGGATGGATAAGTACATACAATACTGTTGAAGATGGTTTTGGTGTGAGACTTCTTGTGATAATTTTATTCCTCTAATTACCGAATGAATTAGTCAATTTACAGGATGATACAACATCTAACTAACCTGTTTTTATTATTCCAGCTAAGACCACCAGAAAAACGTCAAAAGACGACCAGTCATCAGCCAGTCAGCAGGCTCCGTTTACACCCGCCCCCCAGGGGGAACAAGACTGGATGAACCTGCTGATGGCCTCACCACTTTTCCGACAGATCAACGACCTTCACGACATGCTTGAGAAGAGTGCAGGCTCAGAGTTCAAGTCCGACAAAGTGCTAGGTTGGTGACCTGGAATTAGTGAACAGCTGGAAATATCGAATGCTGATACCTTGTAAAATTTGGTATAACTGGCTGCAATAAAATTGATAAAGTATCATGAACCTGACATCTCCCGGCACACATTTTGATATACATTATTTGTTACTATGGTTTCCTAAGTTTTATCCTTTGACTCTTCAGGTGCTGACTATACGCGAGCCTATATAGACACCAAGGATGCCCAGTGGATGTGTAAGGGAGACCTTGTGCCAGTCGACATTAACAGCATCTCCCCGTCGCAGTTTGTCGTCTACCGCTTCGGCGTGTTTGTCATAAGGTTCCTGCAGCAAGCTATCGGTGAGAGACACGCACTTCATAAAAAACAATTATAATATATTGAAGCAAATTGAGAACAAACGATAAAAATTTTAGTGAATAAAATGAAATTATAACCTGAAGCGACAAATTGTACAAGTCGTCTTTTCTTTTGGTGACAGGAACACCAAACGTGACACTCCTACTGGCCTCGAACTTACCGCCGAACAACTACGAACACAACTGCTTCCGTAACTCCTTCTTCTACCAACACTCAAGGAACATCCTGTTTGTGCGACACGAGCGAATTGACTCCATCGGGGACTTCGTGCTTGTGATTGTACACTGCCTAGCGCACATACAAGTGGGAGATCTGAAACAGGATACTAACCCAATGTTCCTGAGGCAGTTCTACAAGGTGCGCAGACTGTTCAACGAAAAGTTCATTTCTTGGTTTTCAGACACTGAATTAGAAAGCTGTGTCAAAATCAACCATTTTTCATTGAAAAGAACTCTATGGTCTACATACTGTATTGTCATGGTAGAACTTTTTACCTGTACTCTTCCTATTGGAGAAATCTTTAATGTATGCCTCGTGACTGATCGTTTTATGTGTGTTGAATTCTGCCATTTGTGCTCCAGGCGCTGAAGATCGTGTGCCAGGATCTGTTCTTCTCCCGGTCCAAAACAACGCCAAACGCACAGAGAATTGTGGCATCTAGCAACGCGACCAACAGCCGAGCTGCTTTAGAGGCAGCCTTCCGTCTCACTAAAAACAGGGTGAACTGAGGAATTTATTTAATCTAAAAGCTTTGTTGATTGCGAAAATGTGACATGTTCAACTTTGATATTTTGTTCATGGCTGCTTAATTTCCGAAACACTAAAAGCGTGGAGAATTTTTGCACATACACTTAGTTTTGTGACGGAATGTTAAATATACAGTGATTTGAAGCAATTACAGAAAATTTTAAATAGTCTAAACTTCAAATTAACTGTAATAAGTATAACTGTAACAACATTTCATGTTTTATTTCCCTCAAGGAGCAAAGCACTAACATGGTGGACGAGCTGATTGACACGAAGGTATCAGCTCCCGTACGCAGTAAGTTTAGCGAGGACGCCCTGTCGGATCGTCTTCAAGGCTATGAACAGTTCACCGCAAGCGCGCGCCTGCGGGAACTACTGGCGTCCCAGGGTGGCGTGGGAGCACGTGACGATATCGTGGAGAGCAGACTGGCCGAACTGAAAGGCATCAAGGGCAAACCAAAGGATAAGTTCAAGAGGTATGTGATTTTAGGTTTAACAATTTGACTTGACTTTCATCAGGTGAAAAAAAATTCTATGTTTCTGGTTATATATCAATGAAATAAATTAATTGAAACATTTTTTACTGTAAAAGAGATATAAGCAAAAAAAAAATTGTTGAAAAACATAAGAAAGACATGTATCTTATACACTGATGTTAAACCAGTAAACTTGCATCTACATCTATAATCATGATTATGGAACACTATGTAATTTACGACTTGCAGTGCACCAAGACCTCCCCCCGCGGTGTCCCGACCAATCACGCAGAAGGATGTTGTCGGCTCTCAGCTCAATGAACTCCAGTCCAAATGTGACGGACTCAACGCAGAACTTGCACAGGTCTGACATTCACTATTAAATATAATTTGCTTCATGTGTTAGACATTGAGTACTATGTCAATATGATATATGTAATATTTGTATTATGAATATTTAATATACTATCTATTTGTGGGTATCCCAGGTTTCTCAAGTGTTGTACACGTACATTGTCAATGTTTCTAGCAGAAAACATTATACATGTACATGTACTATCATGTGTAGAGATAGGACAAGCACTAGATACAGACCAGATAGATATAAACTCATGCAAACATACAGCAAAGACAACACAGATCCCTTAAATACTGATATATGCGATTCCATTGTCAGATTGTGAAAACCGAGGCTGAAGTTTCGGAAGGAATCAAGACGCTGCGATCTGGTGGTGCCACCGAGGGGCCCGACTTGGAACTACTCAAGGAACAGCTCGGCAGCGTCCAGAGTAAGAAATCATCACTTCTAAAACACATCGCACATGTGGAAACGGAAATACTGAGCAAGGAGAAACAGGCGCATTAATTTGCGGGAAATATAATACAGAGATTATAAAATAAATACGCAATTTTTTTGTCACTTCTGATGAGATTACTGCAGGATTTCTTAAATTTTTTTAATTTTTGTGTAGGGAAAATTTTGTTGTACGTCAGGGTTTTGTACATATCTCTCGAATATAATCCTCATGTTGATATCGACAAGTATTAGTTTATCGCAAAGATGAAGGAAACTGAATCTCTTAGTGTGATACTCGTGTCAAAATTGTTTTCAATCTGTGAATTTGGTAGTCATATCGTAATGTAAAATTTTGTCGATGTACATTTGATATCTTTATGGATAAGTTCTAGTTATGTTATTTGACATGTTGCGCCAAAGAGAGTATTCTGAATCTATTATATTTCAAGTGTTACTATTGAATGTGCACAATTTACTGATCATGGAATGAAGCCGAATGTGATATTTTATACATTTGAAAGTATTGTTATATTTTTGACATATTTATGTATTGTGTCGTGTTGTTATTGTGTTGTATGAAATTATTACATATCTGTCAATGTATTCGTTTTCTCACATAGAAACTGCTCACTGCATAAAATTACTGGTTCTCATAATACATTTCCAGGACAAACATAGAAAAAAATGCCGGCAATAAAAGACTTCTTAACCAATCCTTATCAAAAATTTTTCCGAACACTCAGTATTTTCGTCGGTGAGCAGTTTCTATCTCGAGCTGTCTTACTTGTAGACAGCGTGTCAATATTGACGCGTCATATAGGTGCCTATTCTTCTGGTAACAGCAGGACTGTAACCAGACTGTAATGTACTTGATAGATCTGTGGATATGTATTAAATATGGTCTTTAATAAAATCCATTTGTAAAATATCTTGGTTGTCTGATGTTTGGAGAATCGAGTATGCAATATGTCAGTTCAGTTTTGGCAGTGTAGACCTAACCTGAAATTTGGTCACGTGACCATCTCGGCTCTTGCAGTATTGACTATCAAGGTTGTATCCCTAATACATCCACTGAAAGTTCGACTTTTAAAATCGAACTCAGTCAGACTAACCATTCTAACTGTAATCTACTTGAATTGCATGATAACACATAAAATTCAAGTTAATCAAAAGATGAATATGATCATAAAGAAAAATCTAAGCGTTATCTAGAAGCTTTTATATCGAGCAATGTTAGAGGGTTCAGCATGGGTACGGATCAGCCTGTTGAGAGTAGTCCATCTCAGCCACCAAATGCTGTGATACGCGAGTCAACTTGGCTGCTAGAGGGTGATCCCTGGAATGAGTTTGCCTGGTGGCGACTAGCACTCCAAAGGCAGCATGCCCAAAGTCCTTGAGGGCTCCATCTGCGGCTGATGAGAGAGCGTCTTGTCGTCCGGATTGCATGCTGAAACATCAAGATGGTGCCAAGAACTCGCAGCCAGGCGTGGACTCAGATGCACATGTACAGAGTAGCGATGCTTGCCACTCCAGCACGTTCGTCCGGAGTCCTGCCCAGGGCCTGGTCGAGAATTCTGCCTGTGCAGAAGACTCGACCGAGTAAGGCCCAGTGCTTTTGATGGAGCAGCCATAGCTGAACTCGCAGGAGTGATCTTCGGACCACCACACATGTAAGAGCTACAGTCAACATCGAGAGGGGAGAGAATTAGCTCGAGTGGTGACTGGTGGTGCAGCGGATCCTCTAAGCAGTGCATTCCGGAAGATCTACGTTACCCAGAGGCCATTGGCTTAGCCTGCTGCATAAGCATACCCTGGCGGGTTTTGGCCTAAATGTTCGGTATCTCAGACACCACCACTCGATACATACTCCTGTGGAGTGCGATCCACGTTGGCCGATAGGTGAGTTCCATTGCTCAAACCAGTGGTCGACACCATGACAGGGTCCTTCCTTGCATCTTCCATCTGTGTGAAGTACCATGGACCGAGTGCCCTCTGGGGATTGGTCCTTGACGAATGTGCTACATCGTCGAAGAATATATCCAAAATTGACTGTAGTCCCAATCAGATCAGTCCCCTTGATCCCCGTGACAAGGTTTCTGTAGTGGAACTTGGCGTGTATTCAGAGACTCCCAAATTGTTAAGTTGCCTCTGTGCTGGTGGCAATGTCATGCAGGTGATTGCCGGTGAGGCACCATATCTCTACTGAGAGCACTGCGTGGGTGCGCATTCGTCTAGAGGTTGTCTACACACGAAGGGCATTAATACCCATGATCTATGAGCAGTGGCAGCGAGCTCACTTCGACGTCTGACAGGGGAGCCTGTCAGAAGGAGGGAACGTCTGCCATCATTCCCCAGTCAACCGTGCAGCAGCCCATCCACTCCTTCGAGTACTGTGCATAGAACTGCATTCCTTGGCTCATCTGCAACTCGGAGCCCAAATTGGCAGCTTTTTGTCAGTTTGAATGTGGTCAGACCAGCAGAAGAGCACTGTGGAGCAGGAACATCTGTAGAGATGGTCCGGTGGATATACCATCTGGCATACGCCATAGTCCGGCCTATGAGGTTGGCATCTGGACGTGTCCAACATGGGGGTGTCATCCGACTCCACGTCCTGTATGCGCAGATGGTACACCACCCATCTGATCACCAATAGGTGTGTCATCTCGTCTGTGGTCTGGCACTGCAATGGAAAGGCGTTGGTATACTTGGTGAAGTAATCTGAGATCACCAGGATGTTCTGGTACCCTCACAGTCTGGCTGGTGTTTAACCCGTATGTCCAAGCAACCCAGTCAAATGGCGCACCCGCCTCAACCGTAGTTAAGAGGTGGCGGTCAGGAGCCAAGCCTGACACTGGGGACAGACGGCACATCAATGCATCAAGACTGTATTGCAAACAGGCCAATAAAAGCGCTGTTGCAACTCGGCGATGTTCTTCTGGATGCCCAGATGAACCATCACCCTGAGGACGTGGAGGTGAAGCACTTCTATCCGCAGCACTTCCTGCACACCAATGTACCACGTCCGCATTGCAACTAGGCTAATAAGAGTGCTGTTGGAACCGGGTGATGGTCTTCTGGTTGGCCAGATTACCAGTCACCCTGAGGTCATGGAGTTGGTGCAGCATTTCCATCAGCAGTACTGCCGGAAGCACAGGATTAGGGTGTGCGTGCCCGTAGCACCGATACAAAATGTTAATGTGCGCAGGGACAGTTTTTCCCACCAGGAGAGCATAGATTGTGTCTCCTTGGTGTAATCAATCTTACTGCATTTTCAGGCTTCCCAGCCTCGAGGAATGCGATAACCGACGCCAGTGCGGTGTACACCCATTGCTCCACAGCCAGTTGCGTGTCAGAGTAGCTACTCAGGTATGATGGTTCCTTCTCTGGTGTGTCTGGCTATGGTTTATTGGCCATGACCCGTGTGGACATTGGTAGCTCAGAATCTGAGTTAGAGGAGGTCATAACCCATGAGGAGAATAGCTCGTACGTGGAAGTCCCACTATGGTTGTGCCACATCCCCGGATCAAATGCCAGGCAGTTTTGACGATTATGCAGTGCCCTAGCCAAGGAGTGGCCACCTGGTGGCTGGGCTGCCGCAGTCTTTTTAGTGGCGGTTTCTCATGGAATGCAGTTTCTCAAGTTTCTCATGGAAGGCAGAGGATATTTTTTTACAAGATGGAGTCGTCTAAAATTTCCACACACACGCCACATGCCATCAGGTTTTGTTACTGCATGAATAGGAGATGCCCATTCAGACCCACAAGGAACAATGACACTTTCCTTTTCCCATCTGAGAAGTTCTGCTTCAATTGCAACTTTTTTTTCTCTATGTAGGTTTCTGCAAGGTGAAGCAACTGGTACATTGTCACCTGTGTTGATATGGAGAGGTTTGGAGAGCACTGTTACCTTCCCGATGTCTGTCTCAACAATCTCTGGGAACTGAGACAAAATATGTTCATACTGCCTGGAACTATCGTCAATGTTATTGGTTTCCCATGTAGGTTTCAAGAGGGAATGCAACTGTCCCCTAGCTGTACACAAGGTGTCTCTGTAGTTCAGGCACCTGTTCGCAATGTCCACAATGAAAGTTTTACCTTCACCTTCTGAGAAAGTCTATGCCTAGAATTGGACCTGTCACATCTGTGATGATCATTTGATGCCTACATCTACGTCCCATCAGCTCAAATTCTTCGACGTTTGTGCCATAGGAGGGACGTGCCATTTGCAGCATGGCATGTAGATCCAAAGACTTGGAACTTGGGGATATAATGTCATTCGCTTCAGGAGAAATGACCGAAACAACTGATCCAAAGTCAATCATGTAGCCTGCGATATACAGTAAGCGCTAAGGGTTTTCAGGCATACCAGAAACTGCGCTCACTGCTGGTCGCCTCTGTCATTTCCCCAGCGTCTGTGTTGGCGAACATTGAGACCATCCTCGTATTCAAGGCACCAGTCTCCCTCACATGTATGGGCATCATTCTTGAAGCGCTCATGGAACAAGCAGACACACTCTTGTCTTGTAATTTGGCCCTTTTTGGGCTTTGGCATACGCCTTTGTTTCGCTGACACTGCCTGGATGTTGGCGTCTTGATCCGAGTTGCATGTTTCAGTGGAGACAACACTGATAGACACAGACGGTTGTTTCACAACCTTGACAAGGTGGTCAGCATGTTTGACAAACTTCTTCCAAAGCTTCCAATGTTGGATGGAGTGATGGCGGCATTTGACGAATCAGAGCCCACCGGTCAATATCGTCCATTGTGCATTCCCCACGTGTTTGTTGGAACCAAGCAAGCCACTGTGTCAGAGATTCGTCCATGTCACAACCTCCCATGGCAATAGCACGTGACAAACGCTCACAGACGGGTCGATCATACCTGGATGTGAGCAACTTCTTTGCCTTATCAAACATATCAGGTGGGTGCGGCTCTGTCATTATGAGATCCTGTATGACTGTAGCTCCTGCATCATTCAGCAGGGTCGTCAGGGTTGTGAAGCGATTGAGTTATTCGTCAATTCCCATAGACTCGAATACATCCTCAACCTGTCTTATTCACAAACGAACATTTTCGTGATCCATGGGCCGGAACACCACTTTCCTTGAACCACCATGTGTTGTTGGTGGATGCGTTACTGAACTGCTTCCTTGAAATGCATAAGGGTTCTGTAAAACTTGATCAGCAGTCTTAATGATTGGATCAATTCTTGCTTTAAGGACCGCCACTTTTGCTTCGTCAGCACACAGATCAACTATGGTCATTTGCTGATCAACATGTTTATCTACCTGGTTTTCCAATTTTTGCACTGGGTATGCAATTGAATCAGCCATAGTGCTTTGTTTGCCAAGAGTGTCAGTCATATTGTTCATGGCCTGCGTTACATGTCCTTGTAATGCTGACAATATAAGCCATGCTCTGGCCATATCGTCTTCATTCCCTTCACTGGCCTTTGGTTGTTGCAGTTTGTTTGCCATGTTACAACATTCGCATTATCCTAAAAATCTAGGGGTCACCATTGTAGGAATGAATGTTCACTGACCAACATCTGATTGTAGAATGCTTTAATACAACAACCAAGCAATGTACATGTACACACCGCACACAAATATATATATGGTCAGGATTCCTCCGAGGGAGCAGCCTTACATGACGACATCGTCGATGTACACCGTACATCGCTTCCAAAGACATGGTCGGTCCATGAGTTGCTCGAACGTCGCAAAGGCGTTGCAGAGCCTGAATAGCATTAACTTGAACTGGTAAAACCGTTCATGGTGACAAAGCAGTTTTAGCCTTATCACTCCTCCATTTGGACTTGATAAATACCAAAAGGCCAGATTGAGTGCAGCCCAGTCAGGGTGTGGATTGATCCTCGATGTGTGAGAGTTCTTCCACGTGACATCGTAAAGCTTCCTATAATCAACGTAGAATCTCCAGGAGCTGTCCTTCTTCACCATAACCACAGAACTGGCCACCATAACCACATGATGGCTGCCCATGAGCGGACGCTGATCTAGAAGATTAATGCAGTATTTGGCAATGTCTGTCTTGCCTACCACACTGTCAAGACACACAAAACCATCTGCATACTGCTGGAGCAGTTTGCGGAGTGCAACTTGCTAATCGTCACTCATCCAGTAATTCAGAACTCGAGATTCCAAATGATCTGGCAAGCATATGGGATTATCACCAGCGGCATCATGAAAACACACAGCAGATCGTCATTGAATACTTGGTAACAGGATACGACTGAGCATCTTGCAGTAAATATTCCACATCACAGCACAACTGGAGCGTCAGTGGGTTCACCACGAGGATAGGGATTACGCTACGGTCAGACTTGAACAGAGCGCCTGTATTCAGGGCGAAATGCTCGATTTTACTATACAAGTGTGACCATCAAGAGGCATGCATGCGCGATGTGGGTGCATCACAAGGATGGCTTCGCTGAAGGGTAGAATCACCGTGACATGCCTTAAGGGTTAAGGCCAACCTTAATTGGAATGAATGGGTCGGACTCATCTGAAAGAGGAAACGTACTTCATGCCGCATGTGTAGCAATCTTAGCTGCTCAGCGGCCATGGAGTATGATGGGCTCCCCATGTAGATGCTGGACATCACCTGAAGTGCTCTGCCTTCTAAACTGCCGGTGAGCAACCGTTCTGTTTTTCAGTCCATCCCTTTTAGGAGGCTATTAGCCGGAGTTGATGGAGGTTATCTTCCAGGTCGATGTTGTGCTCCGATGAGCCAGGACTGTGATCTGTGGATCCGTCAGCGGCAAGCTAGTGCTGTCCCCACTGATGAGATCGGCCAACACAAGTATTGATTACACTTGCCTCATAGCTAATATGCTAGTCTGGCAGGACATGTTGGTGTATGCTACAGCCATAGCCACAAATTGCCAAAAATACCTTGGTATGTCATACAACCCAGTCTGACCTTGAATGTTGAGCGATGTCATCAGCACCGAAGTGGGGGTAGCCAAAGTCAGCGTCATCGTCCAAAGTTTTGGTTCTGATGCGGGCCCCAGATATAGGGGAGCCGGCATCGACAGAGGCCTGGGTGATGGGAACAAGGCCAGTGACGCAGCCAGGGCAGTTCCCATAGGGGTGGGGATGGAGTACTATGGGCTCAATCTGGAGGCTGGTCCACGTGGGTATTCTTCAATTTTGTTCTGTATTGGCTTCTGCTCTCACTCCGATAGGTCCTTGGAGGGTCTCTGTTGGCGTGAAGATGGTGATTGGGCTCAGCTGTCCAGTCACCCATTATAATTAGGTGATCGGCCACGTTCGTAGTGGCCGTACGGAGCCAAAAAAGTGTTAAGCCTAAAAGTGTGACTTGGGCAGTCAAACTCATCAGCAGCATACACTCCACGACTGCAGCTGCGGTCCATCTGAGCGGACTCTGCGGCTGGATTGGCAGATGCCACTGGATTTTGGCTAGCAAAAGAGTGGCACTTGCAAGACCTCCTGCCATGCCCCCGTAGATGTGATGGCAATAGGTCCCTGCAACATGTGGGTATCCTGGGCAAAGTTTGAGCAGAAAGTCCATTGCCAGACCCACTGGAGGTGCCCACACCAGCCAGGTCATCGGGTTTGAACCTGTGGGCAGGTGAGGCTGAGGGGCCAGCAGCCCAGACAGCACGTCAGTAGATGTCTGGTCAAAGACAGGAGAGGACTCCAGGGAAAGGGGTAGGTCCGTGGGGTGGCTCTCCTGTGACTCCAATGGTTCAAGGTCCATGCAGACCGATACCTGAGTTTATGAGCGTGTGTGGATGGCTGCTGAGTCTGGCAACTCGTTACTATCCATTCCACAGTGTGTTCTTCTTAGAGAGTGCGAGTCTCACAGGGACAAATAGAACTGACTATCGGTACGCAGTAGACTAAGATGCATTTGTCGTCGGATTGATCCTGTTTGCAGCACCAATATAGAATATGACGCTGGCTCTTTAGGGCTCGTGTGCCTTGATGAGCTGCAGCACGCTCATTGCCGATGCCTATGAACCAGGTGTAAATCCGCCGGACGAGGTCTGACTACTGAATGTTTCAGTATTAACATCCCCGTCATGTAGCCCACGTGTACGCGAGGCCATGAGTCTGCGAGGCGACTCTCGACGCCTGAGCATGTGGGTGCGTGTTACTGGTCAGACTCTCTGATAGTCCAACGAGGGGATAGAAACATTGTCAGTCCAACGCCTCAGAGTAAGGCCATTAGCTCAACCCGTGGACATGGAGCACAACAGCCTGTCCCCTAGAAGTTGCCAACAAATATTCGTCCCCAGGAGCCAAGGGCTCTCAGACTCCCAGATGTCCAGGTGCATACTGCCAGAAGTATGCCCATGAAGGAAAACGTCACAGATACTTGAAACAGTTAAACTGGTTGATAAAAGACAAACATAACCATGATAACGCAAACAGCTCAAAGATGGTGTGCAAAAAATGGCCAAAAAGCCTTCCTGATCATTAGGCAAATTGGCCGCTACATACAAAATGCTTGTAGATAGATCTTAGATTTGCATTATGGGCATATAGATGTAGGTAGTCACATCAGTTAGTTCTTTTGGTGACCTTCGATTTTATCTTTTTTCTAACACTGTGCAATTCTCACGTGATCTTTCTTAGCCCTTGGATTTTTTGCCTAATTTATGCATATGTCTCCTCAGATTGTGCCCTTGTGAAGTTTACAGGTTTTGTTGCCCTTCAATCGCTGTTCTGTGCATGACGGCCATTCTGATTCTCCATCAGGTTGTTGAAAAAAAGTGTTTTGCCCAAAATAAAATCACTATATTGTTCCATCCAAAAAAAATAGAATTATGGGCTATTGCATTTTTTTGGAGTGTTATTCCCTGTTCCCTTCATATTGGGAGCGGCACAGAATTAAACATCCAGAATATTTCCGAGATAAAGCTTAAATATTGACACTTTCAAATGGGAAGACATATCATATGTGGCGAGTTCACTCAAGGTTATTTTATAATGTCAACATAGGCCCAAGGGACCTGTAGCTTACCGGCTAGGCAATAGGTGATTGGACCGATCGTCCGGTAACTGCAAGGTCACAAGTATATTCAGCATAATCATTTCCTATATGTCCACAATTGATTCTGAAGCTGTAAAATTGACAACAAGTGAGATATGCGCCATTTTGTGCTCTGACTTTGAAAAGGAGATCAAAGGTCATATTCAAGGTCACGAGAATATTCAGTATATATCATTTGCTATATGTCCACAATTGATTCCCAAGCTGTGAAGTAAATAATAGGCAAGATATTAGCCATTTTGTGCTCTGCTCTTGAAAATGGGGTCAAAGGTCAAATTCAAAGTCATCAGAATATTCGGCATATATCATTTCCTATATGTCCAAAATTGATTTCTAAGCTGTAAAGTCGATAATAAGCGAGATATTAGCCATTTCGTGCTTTGACCTTGAAAATGAGGTCAAAGGTCAAATTCAAGGTCAAGAGAATATTCAGCATTTATCTCTTCCTATACGCCACAATTGATACCTAAGCTGTAAAATCAATAATAAAGGAGATATTGGCCATTTCGTGCTCTGACATTGAAAATGAGGTTAAAGGTCAAATTCGAGGTCACGAGAATATTCAGCATGTCATTTCCTATATGTTCACAATTGATCCCAAAATCTCAATATTAAGTGAGATATCAGGAACATTGTGACCCATTATAAAGCATAGGAGAATTTAACATGGGAAAGTCCCATTTGGGCCCCGTAGAAAACATCAAAATGTCCACCACGCACAGACCGGCAATTCAAGAGCATCGAAACTTATACACATTATAATGATATATGAGGGGAACATTTCGAAATTAAAATTTCAAAATTGATAAAACAGTTCTTGAGAAAATAATTTTAGAAGTTGAAAACATGCAAAAACAGCCATTTTCGGCATAAAAATGGGTGCCGAAACTACATAAACAATTCAATAAAAAAAAAAATGAAGAAAAAAAACGTCTGAGGGTATTGACCCAACATTCACACACATTTATGGGCAAATTCATCAGCCCGAAAAAGAGATAAAAAATGTTAACAGATGATGCGGTGGATGACGACGGACGGAGAAACCACAACAATAGCTTATCGGCCCATATGGGCCGGTAAGCTAAAAATGACCACATTTATCAAATAAACTACTATTTTGACCCTACCTGGCCATGGTGTTCAAATCCCTCGTTATATTTGGTCACATCAAGATATGTGGAAGTTGGACAGATTTTCATCAGGCAAATCTAGGGCCCTTGTGCAGATGTGTTGTGTAAGTGAACGGATATAGAACAGAATTTTGATCCTGACCGTTTATTTACCTATGGGCGAAGTCAATGACAACACACATGCTAAAAAAGAGGCGCCTATTGTCCAGTATCATATTTTAGTTGTCAGCGATATAATCCTATTCAATATGTCCAAAAATATTCAAGTCTTTGTATCCCGAATACGTCTTTTTCATGATAATTCTCCACAACTGACCAAGAAAAATACTCTCACGTTAAGTATGAAGTGGGGTATGACATGCCAGTAAGTATGGCGTCATGACTGTTGCGTGTTGCGATTGGTGTATGCGAGTTGCGTGACCTACCTGTATGTGGCTAAGAATTTTCTGGGAAGCTAATATCATGTGCACTCTCAATACGTGCGTCATGTTATGGAAGGCTGCGCTATGATTGTTAAAAATATACTACATTACATAGCTTCGTCAAACTGTGTCCGTTGATGTTATCATTCCCAAAACCTGGTCAAGTCGAGAAACTTAACAATGAAAGCTAAGGTGCTTGATTGCTATTTTATAATACGAAAACAACAAAGTTGCAAATGCGTTCATAATATTTTGATGTGATTCAATGTGTTGATAAAATTAAAATTTCCAAGCATCTGTAATTATTACAGCCGTAGTTGATACTTTCCAATGTCAGATATGAGCCGTTGTAAATTGCACAGGCCTTGTCACTTTTTTCTCTTACTCTAAGTTACATCATCACGATACAAACTAGACGTCAAGGCCTAAAGATGTCTTGAGGCATTTCATCTGAAATTAGGCCAAGGTCAAAGTTCATACCCTTAGACATATTTGTCTGGGGCGACGAGTTGAAAATAGCGTTCGTTTCACTCTACGACGTACCGGTTCCGAGATATTGACGAAAACGAAAAAAGCCGACTAAAAATTTAAGGTCAAGGTCATAGTTCATCCATAGAAACTCTTAGACATGTTTGTCTATGGTGGCAAGTGCAAAAATAATGTCCGTTTTGCTCTACGACACACCGTTTCTGAGATATCGCCGAAAACGAAACATGCCAAAAATATTCGAGGGCAATTCATCCATAATTCCCCTAAGACATGTTTGTTTGGGGCGACGAGTCAGAAAATAATGTTGGTTGTACTCTACGACGCGCTGTTCTGAAATATCACGGAAAACAAAAAATGCCGACTCGGCGGAAAGACTTCAGGTCAAGGTCAATGTTCATCCATAATACCCCTTTGACATGTTTGTCTAGGGCGACGAGTCTGAAAATAACATCCCTGTTGCTCAACGATGCACCGTTTCCGAGACATGTTTGTCTAGTGCTGCGAGTCCGAAAATAACGTCCGTTTCACTCTATGATGCATAGTTTCCGAGATATGCCCAAAAATGAAAAATGCCGACTCAACAAAAAAAAAATTTGGCCCAGGGCCAAGTTCAATTAACATACCTCGAAGATATATTTGCCTAGTGCCATGAGTTCGAAAATAACGTTCATTTTACTCTACGACGCACCATTCACGAGATATGCCCGAAAACGAAAAATGCTGACTCAGCAAAAAAAAATTTGGCCCAGAGCCAAGTTCACTCAACATACCCCTAAGACATGTTTGTATAGTGCTCTGTTTCGCTCTACGACGCACTATTTCCAAGATATGGCCGATAATGAAAAATGACGACTCGGCAGAAAAAAATTGGCCCAGGGTCGAGTTCACCCAACACACCCCTAAGGCATGTTTGTCTAATGCCGCTAGTCTGAAAATAACGTCCGTTTTGCTCTACCACGCACCATTTCCGAGATATGGCCGAAAATGAAAAATGCCGATTCAGCAAAAAAAATTTGACCCAGGGTCAAGTTCACCCAACACACCCCTAAGGCATGTTTGTCTAATGCCGCTAGTCTGAAAATAACGTCCGTTTTGCTCTACAACGCATCGTTTCTGAGATATGGCCGAAAATGAAAAACGCTGACTCAGCAGAAAAAAAATTGGCCCAGGGCCAAGTTCACACAACATGCCCCTAAGACATGTTTGTCTAGTGCCACAAGTTTGAAAATAACGTCCGTTTCAGTCTATGACGCACCGTTTCCGAGATATGCAGTGGGCCTCAAAGATGACTCACCAAAATCTCTTTTGACCTCTGGGTCGAAGGCCATTTGACTGATTGACCCCATAATCAATATGGTTCCTCTCTTGACACAATATCAACCTACATGTCAAGTTCTAGAAGTGTAAAACAAGTACTTTTCGAGTTATGATCCGGAAACCATTTGACAGAAAATTCATCCTCACGGACTAACTGGACGTCGGAGCCGGCTCCGAAGCGATAAGGTTCATCTATATAATATGACTGATAAATGGTGGAAATTTCTCGGAGACAGGTCCAGGAGTTCTTGAGTTATTGTACGGAAACCGAAAAAAAAAGAATTCTGACAAAACCATAAGGGCATTTCGGCACGAAATGCCCTAAATATGATATTCAACACTCTCATTGAAAATCCAGAACCCCAGATGTGATCAATTTTATTTAATATAAAACAACAAATGTATATTCACGATAAATATAATACAAGCTCAACGTTGATGCTTCATACGCTCCAACTTTGCAGCTTTTTGTTTTTCACCCAGTTTCCGTTTCAATACTGCTTGTGGTTCTATTGTAAATGTCGAATTGTAAACCCCTTCTTGTACAAGTTTCATGTTTAGATGTGCTCTTTCCTTATATCGACTCCACATATTCCTTAGCATCCATTTAGGACAAAGAGCGATCGTGTGAGTGAATGTTTCGCTCTTCTTCTTCATGTCATCCATGATAGGTACACATTTTATTGAGAAATTGAACTTGAAGTTGATATGTTCAATGTCATCAATTTTCGCAGGCAATATTCCTGACAGGTAAATGTCATCAACTTTAAACAATGGCGTTGTCTGTGAAAGACGGTATAACTCAGGCACAAGGGCACGAGACTGTGCATATAATATCCCCAGACAGTAGGTCGGGTATATATTTTCAGCAAATTCCTCCTTGGTTACATGCCATTTGCCACTTTCATTGCGAGCTGGTCTTGCTGAGCCATACTCCTTGCAGTATCCAAAGATCGAATGTTTCTTGTGTTTGTAATGCTCTAGTGTGTATATCACGCCATAGATGTTTACGAAAACATCATCGTCTGCTTTCATGGCGAATTCAGCCTGTTTGCAGTATGTATCCACCCACTTCAGAGCTATTATACCTTTCACTGTCAAGTTCCAGTAGGAATCGATGAAGTCTCCTTGGATGATGTCCTGATATTCTTCGCTCTCGGCGTCTATTGCCCTCTGTATTGTCGCGTTCAGTGGCCGTCCAACAAAGAAAATCCTTGCCATGATCCGAGTAGGGAAGAGATTGTCGGAGACCCAGGTGTCTCGCAGGACCATCCGTTTGGAGAAATGGTCAGGGGCGGTGTTGAAATACGTGACATATTTTAAATCCTTATGCTTCGTGCAGAGATTCGGTCTATTTATAAGCAATTTAATTCCATCCGGGTATCCATTGACAGCAATGACGTCACGTGGGAATTCCTTGATATTCTTCTTCGGATGAGGTGCTTCCGTTTGTTTTGGAGGAACCTTGGTCATCGGTTTTAGTGATATTTGTATTTTTCTCGGGTTTTCCGAGTGTTTTTCCTGTTCCGGTTCATGTGCTTGTCCTAGAATAGGTGAATACACATATCTGGCCTCGCGTTCGGGCTGTCTACTATCATTGACTAAAATATACGTTAATGATAGCACCACAATCATCAAAGGGTAGTCACTCTTCATGAACTTCTGGAACTTCATGGCGCCGTCCTCAAGCGCACACACCCTGAAATAAAGAATACATATTTTTTTTTATTATTGCGTATATTGGCTTGAATTGTGTTCTATTAAGGACTGGTGCACGTAACATACCAGTGACTGCAGTGAGGCACTTTCCCATTGACTTATAATGTGAAAGTAAAGGTAACAAAATCACCAAGACAATACAATCTCCTGACCCAAAACTTGGCTAGCACACACACATATACTCATGGATGATATACTTATACTCACCAACATAAAAACTCGTGTGTTCTGCTTGCCAAACACTGGTTGCTGCGTATATGTATACTTTGTTGTGGTCAAAATAATGAGAATATATCTAAGGCCATACTTCTTCTGTGAGATGAATACAATGAGCGGAACATTCTTAATCCCAAACACCTCGGTGCACCCGAGTGCATATCACCCGTGAGTTTTACTAGCATCACTAGTTATCTGCTGTACAACATAATCCTTTCCCTCGCCCTGTAGTGAGAGTACTTTGTCTACTGAGATATGGGTCGGAAAATGACATATGAAAATGATGATTTTAACAGATTTAACATTGTTTAGTAACAAACGGATCTCGGTTGGTACTGTAATGCATGATGGCTAACAATCAGAAAGGCAAAGTTTCACGTTGATAGGAAGTATGTAAATGTATGAATTTATTACCTTTATATTTACATTATAAGTGAATGGACAGCTGGTCAAGTCCAGGTTATTGAAAATTACATGCAATAAATCCTTAATGCATCAAAATTAACGAGTCGGACATGTATGTCACGTTGATCTTTACCTATTGAAAAATATTCTGAAAATATACCCTAAAAACTAAGCTATTCACATCTAGAACCCCGGGTTATTCCCAGGTCGCTGACGAGTGATACAGACATGATAATGTATGTATATCCAGTGAGTGTGTGTTTGCATATTCCCCGGGTCATAAACGCTATGATACTGCACATTGTGTTTTTCTTTTGCTCATAATCGAGTTGCATGATAAATCACAAAAAAATCT
Source organism: Terebella lapidaria (assembly GCA_949152475.1). Lineage (NCBI taxonomy): Eukaryota > Metazoa > Annelida > Polychaeta > Terebellida > Terebellidae > Terebella > Terebella lapidaria. The sequence goes on along the minus strand of OX424570.1, from coordinate 6,164,022 downwards.
AGAGCCTGTTAACACTTGGACCTGTCAACTGAAGGCAATGATCGCAACAGTCAATTAAGTAAGGTTACTTCGCGAAATGTTTAACACAACAAAAGAATATCAGCGTTCGTCTCAGCAACTGATAACCAAATAGAATGGTATTATTTGGAATCTCTGAGATAATATTAAGATTTTTGGGAAAATATATTAATATCGGTTTTTCACTGTATTTTATCTTGAATGACAAACAATTATATTTTTTCTTACTAATTTTGTAATGGGCTGATTGCACGGAACATTAGCATTTGGATTGGTCAATGACATCATAATTATCGATATTACGGGCGTGTGGCTTGTTATCGCCCGGTCTTTATCAGTGATAACGGCCCGCGTGGACGGTACAACATGGCTCCGGGCAATATCGAGAAATATCGCACGCTGGGTCGTCAAGAATTTATCAATATACCGCGTCAATATTTCCTATTGATCATAGCATTGTGGTAGTCGGGAGTGTTTTTTTTTCGCCTCATAAAGTACGAAGTTATTGGTAGGAATACACGTTCATCTATTGCGTAATTTAATTCTTAAAAATATGATTATATTTTTTTCCTTTCTCGAGAAAGAACCCACGTTCGAAAGTTGCATCTGTCTCACTCGTTCCATGGAATGTATCGCATCAAACCGTTAACGCCCAGCCTACAGGAGGGGTTTGCGGTTTTTGACATCAATGTAGTTACATATATTATTTGAGATTTGATTTGAAAATCCTTGTGCAACAACATTTTCCCTATGTTACCTCTGGAACAAAAAATATTTGTTTAGCCAGATTATTTACAATATCATTGCATGACAGAAAATCGTGACCAGTCTAAATAGTTAACCCTTGAATGTGTGCAATACTGCATGAAATAGTCACCAAAAGTGTCCCAAATAATCATCCAAAATGCGTAATTGTCCCTGTATTTCAAGTGGTTGCCATAAAGTTCGCCCATCAAAGGGCAGTCTGAAGATGACCATAAATTACATACGTGTGGTTTATGGTAACATGTCTTAATCTAAACTGTGATGTTATAACAACCCACCTGTAAAAAGCACTGCCCTTTTCACAGTGATAACACACGTTTGCGTTTGTACATAACGGAATGATATTCCACTCCTTTAAGGTAATATATAATGTTATCCCACTGAAAATTAACAAAATACGACTAAAGTGAAAGTTATCTCAAGAGGGAGTTTCCAATTTCAAATGCTCACATGGGATTAATACCACCATACCAGGAATAAATATATTAGTCTTGCATTGTAGAAATAGTCATACATACTTGAAAACAATCACGAATCGTGCTTGCAGAATGCGCACCCAATTTGCAAGAAACGTGTTATTCATTAACTCCGCTACGAAATGAATTCAACAACACAAGCACGTTCTTAGAGAAAGAAATTGTTAGACATTTCGTACTGGTCACATGCATTCTACAGAAATATTAGGCACTAGTAATTGATAACAGCCCACTGATAAGACATGGACATAATCGAACGGATAAATCACACAGGAAGGCGCTGATACCGGTACAATACCAATAACTCGACCGTCTCCGTATTGAACTTTACACATGTACTATTATGTGTCAGACAACTTATACCCCCCCCCCACAATTAAATCACACACTGGCTTTAGAGCTGATCACTAAGTTGTCACTAAGATGTGAGGGCGTAAGGTGACATGCAGTGAGATGCGGCTCTATAGACAGAAGATGCGGCCATATGGATGAGGATACTGGGCGGGGAATGCCATTACCATCAGGTGCGCTGTGCTGAGCTGAGCAGGTGTCAGCAGCCGACGGGGGAGGCCGCGGCATAAGAGGCGCTCAAACCAACAGGTAAGCTATTTACAGGGTACTATCGTAACCATCTGTTTTCATTTTCATGTATATATGTGTTGTATGTATATATTATGACATCTTCAGACTATATTATTATAACGATGATCAAATAATTTGGTTGACTGTCAACTGGACTATTTGTATCATGGTCCTAGAAAACATACATCCATAAGTCAACGTATTTTATCTATTTCTTCGACAAAACATACTTGTACGATACTTTTATGAAAATTTTCCAATATATATCAGTGCTATTTTCTAGTAGAGAAATCAATCATTGTCGCTAATCATATGTTTGTTTACTACCTATGCATACGAACTCATTTGTCTTTGTGGGGTCAAGAATCGTAAATCATAACATACCATCTTATGAATGAAAGTATTTTCAAGTAGGCCCACATCCTATACTGCCGTGCAAAGGTGAAAGGCAGTATCTGCAAATTTTCCAATTTCCGGTTTAAATGCTAATTAGTGATATTTTTGCTTCTTCTTTCCCATAATAAGACTTGGTTGGATGTACCTCTCTCCCTGGATGGGATACTGAGTGGATCAAACGGCAGTATCTGAAAGATATCCATAGTTTACAGAGGTAAAGAGCAGTATCTACAATTACCACGTGTCTCTACCGGGACATCAGCAGTATCTGCACATATACTGCTCTTTACCTCTGTAACACTGCTATTTTATTCAGATACTGCCGTTTACCTCTGCATGAAGGCAACATTCAAGAAGCAGACTCAGATATACTCCCTTCATAAAATCGATTCTTCGTCTACCAGATCATTTACAAACGTATGCCTGTCAGTCCTGTGCCTGTCAGTGTTAAAATAACACCATGAGATAACGAGAGAAGTTCCTACTGGAACTCGCATTGAGCCGGCGGATTGAGCCTGTAACTTAGAATCATGACCGTGAGTTTTTCGTTCTGGGTAAACCCGACCCGTACATGGAGTCTACCTCGATCATTCAGTTTTACCATATAGTCCTTAGGCCATTTTCCAGAAGACCTCTAAAATAGGTTTTCGTCGCCAAATCGGGCATATTAGGTTTCTTGGTTTCATTTTATAGGTTTTCATGTCAGGAAAAATATAAGACTGGGTAACCTACTCAAAAAGTGTCCAAACAATGGAAAAAATGACTTTTTCCAAAATGGCCGCAGCGTCCAATCAAAAAGTTAGTTTTTGTTTTTTCTCTGCTTCTAGACAAGCTAGAAGTATAATCTTGGTGTCTTTTCTTTGGTTTTGAAGGTTGAGGAATCCAATGGAATGCATTCCATGAACATTTATGCATAATTTCAATTGAAAAAGTACACTTTAACTGGTATTTGAACGTCAGAAATAGCGATTTGCGGAGGAAGTCTGTTTTAAATGTAGCTGCGCTATTCATTCACAGGTATTACCATTTTGAACAAAACAATTCCATGAATAAATCATCAACATACCAGTTTATGCACATCCAAATTTTTATATAAAGAAAACTGGAACAATGGCCATATAGGTCATATGCTATCTACTTGCTGAACATTCGTTTCTAAGGTTGTTTTTTCTACTTCATATTTAATACTGTACTGGGTATATGTGAAACAAATAAACTTGGCAATTGTTGTACAACATATATAACACATGTGGTTGAGTTCGATCATAGTCAACTTTCTCTCTAGATGTATCTGCAACAATTTCATCCGAATGTGTGATTCGTCAAGAAACCTCGAAATCAAGCCGAGAGTTGATCTTTGAGCCGGCCCAGCCGACTCCGTGGTCAGGTACACAGATGGAATGAAACCGAACTTAGATAATTTCAAGAAGTAAAGTCAACCAAAATTGAACGTAGAATTGATTGGAAGACCAGTCGGGTAAAATAAAGCTGATAACGTCTGAGACAGCTCAGAACCCAAGCTATCAACTGAACAACCAGACGAAGAGGAAGAGGTCGATGAGGAAAGCGAACTAAAACCCAAATGATTGGCAATTGGCTACCACCCGAGACGACCTGCAGCCAGGGAACCGACGTCACCCGAAACAACCCAAAGCCAGAGTGCCGAAGTCATTCGAGACAAACTGCAGCCGGAGTACCAAAGTCTCACGAAACACCACTACAGCAGGAAAACAAGAGTCTGCCGAGTGAGCATTCCAGCTGGAGAATCAGAGTCAGACGAGTGAGCATTCCACCTGGAGAACCAGAGTCAGCCAAGTGACCATTCCAGATGGAGAACCAGAGTCAGCCGAGTGACCCCTGCACCCGGAGAACCAGAGTCAGCCAAGCAACCCCTGCATCTGGAAAACTATAGTCAGCCGAGCAACCATTCCAGAAGGAGAACCAGAGTCAGCCGTCCAGATATTCTAGCCGGAGAACCAGAGTAAGCTGAAGGCCCCTTGCAGACAGAGAACAAGAGTCAGCTGAGTAACAATTCCAGCCGGAGAACCACAGTCAGCCGACCTGCCACTCCAGCCTGAGAACCAGAGTAAGCTGAACGACTCCTGGAGCCAGAGAACAAGAGTCAGCTGAGTAACCATTCCAGCCGGAGAACCTGAGTCAGCCGACCTGCCATTCCAGCCGGAGAACCAGAGTTAGCTGAACGACCCCTGCAGCCAGAGAACAAGAGTCAGCTGAGTAACCATTCCAGCCGGAGAACCACAGTCAGCCGACCTGCCACTCCAGCCTGAGAACCAGAGTAAGCTGAACGACCCCTGCAGCCAGAGAACAAGAGTCAGCTGAGTAACCATTCCAGCCGCAGAACCAGAGTCAGCCGACCGGCCATTCCAGCCTGAGAGCCAGAGTTAGCTGAACGACCCCTGCAGCCCGAGAACAAGAGTCACCTGAGTGACCATTCCAGACGGAGAACCAGAGTCAGTTGAGCGGCCGAATGACCTTTGCACCCGAACACCAAAGTCAGCCGAGCGGCCATTCTAGCCGGAGAACCAGAGTCAAATGAACGACCCCTGCAGTTGGAAAACCAGAGTCAGCCGAGTGAATATTCCAGAAGGAGAACCAGAGTCAGCCAAGCGACCATTCCAGCCAGAGAACCAGAGTCAACCGAGCGACCCCTGAGACGAGGCAAAGAGCCAAACTCATAGGCATCCGGTCAGCTAAGCAAGGCTGGGGAGCGAACCTCAACCAAACGAACATATGTTACTACTATATCAACCCTAGAACCGTTACAATATATGTATTTGATGTTCATAAATTAGACGCTTTCCGGTCGCCTACGACCACATGGGTGTATCCCTGTGATGCCCTGTCATCTCTGTTGCCCAGAATATATTATGTTAATTCAGACAAAATATCTTATATCAAAATAGTACTGCTGCCCCCAATGTCTTTCATCAATGTCAGCAATAAAAGTTCCAAGCCTTAGCTAATTTTATGCCATGCAGTAATACTTTCAACTACTGAAATATTCACCAAATTATTTCTTACCAAATATCTTAGCATATCCAATTCCCAACAATACAAGTGATTTCTTTATCTACATTCACTGATAATGAATATGATTCAACTGTTGTAATAAGTTGGTGATATTAACTAATTAATATTATTACTGCAGATATAAAATATATACATTCAAACCTCCCATTAGTGAACGTTCAAGGGACCAGGCCAAAATGTTCACTAACTGGAGGTGTTCACTAATCGGAAGAATGGGTCTGGGGAATTCTGAACGAGAGTTGTACAATGACAAGTTTTTTCTTTTGGAAGACATGGCTCATGCTAAACAGAAGCAAGAATATCAGTAAATGAAATAGTGCATGGGTATTTGCTATATATATCAGGGTTTTTTTTCATTGTTAATCCACTATCATCAATTTAACTCGAGTTCAAACTGTCATTCTTGGTGCATGAGGTGAAATCTTTCTTTAGGTTATAGGCATGAGTTTATTTTCTACTTGACATGTTTACACTTGGGCAGGCAAGATTAATTTTGCCTAGTGAATCCCCTTGCTTTAGACTGTAATAACGGAGAAGCTGGGAAGGAGAAGCTGGCGGTCAATGAGGTGTGACAATGCTGGTTACAGAATCTATGATAACTGAAAGCAGAGATGGCTTAGGAGGTATTAGGGGAAGGGGGGGGGGGGGATGGGAGCCAACGGTGTTTGGCAGTTAGGGTCAATGATACCCTGATAATTGGTTAACATTGGATTGCCTATGTTCACTAAATAGAGGTCTATTAACATTGAAATGCCCCCTTTGGGACCCAAAAAGGTGTTCACTGTTCACAGTAGAGAGGTGTTCACTAATCGGAAGAGAGCTCCAATGTTAAAGGATAGGCGTTCAGTTGGGACCGGGAAAAACTGTTCACTAATACGAGTTGTCACTGATCGGAGGTGTTCACTAATGGAAGTTTGACTGTACCTGACAAAAGACTTACTATGTTTAGTCATATAATGAAATGTTCTCATCTTCACTATTTTTATTGTGGGCAATAATAGACTTAACTGATGAAAGTCAAATTAATGTATTCGATAATACAACACTGCAGTATATATTTAATTTGAACAAATCCATCAGCTCCATACTTGTACACACATTCAGTGTGATATGTTTCCTAATTGCAACCAAAAGGAATGATCGCTGACCTCGAGCTGGATATTAACTTTGTTTTAATAACTCTTTATTAACTATAATTATAATTATTTAATATTTCTGTGTCTGGTCACTGCTCAATATGCCTCTCCAATATCCTAGTGATACCTGTAAAAGTACCACCCCTGGAGCCTTCACAAGCCATGTGTGTCAAAACAGATCATTTTGTCACGAAATGTGTCGCCAATCGGCCATCTTGGTCGCCATGGCAACCAAAATCGATAGGTTTTGGGATGTTACTATACGTAGAAACCCATAAGAGGATCTCTTATGGGTTTCTGCTATGAGGCATATCCATATGGAATATTGTCAGAAACAGTTCAGATTTGCACCTTGTGGAGTGTTCACAAGGAAAGTCTGTACGGCACTTGTAGCGGCACGACAATCGCAAATCCATAGTACCTTAACTTTGTTCAGGGGATACATTAAACTCTTAATGATGTATTCATGGGATTGTTTTGTACGAAATGGTAATACGTGGTAATGAATAGCGCAACTACATTTGAAAACATATTTCCTTCGCAAAAGCTATTTCTGACGTTCAAATACCAGTTGAATTGCATTTTTACAATTGAACAAATGCATAATTGTTATTGGAAGGTGTTTGATTGGATTCCTCAACCCTCAAAACCTAAGAAAGGACACCAAGATTACACTTCTAGCACGTCTAGAAGCAGAGAAAAAACAAAAACAAACTTTTTGATCGGACTCGGCGGCCATCTTGGAAAAAGTCATTTTTTTCATTGTTTGGACACTTTTAGAGAAGGTTACCCGGTCTAATATTTTTCCTGACATGAAAACCTACAAAATGACACCAAGAAACCTAATATGCCCGATTTGGCGACGAAAATTTTTTTTTTCAGAATGGCCCACAGACTAATAGACATGCTTTAGGTCTATGCTCAATGCAAGCTTGTACCACGGTGACCGAACCCAGTGTTTACATCACCCGGCATGTTATACAAGGTTGGCAGATTGGGGGAAGGGTTGTCACAGGTGGGATGAACAGCTAAGCCTCGACACTACAATCCGATATACAATAGACATCATCTGGCTCAGAAACAACGCTCGCGCATATGAGCAAAACGTCTTGACATCGCACCGTCATAACACAGAATAGACCTATGCGCATTACTAGTCTCGATCATCTGAGAAAATATCGCTGCAGGCACTAGGGTGATGAGGAATTGGGGAGGTGCGCATATATTTAATGGTCACTGTGGCAAAACTGATGGAGCCTCTGATCATTCCCGATGCACCTGATAAAATGATTTTATTTCTGAGATAATTAGATAAATAATTCATTAAACACATCTTCAAAATATCCCTGCAAGTATCGGTAAAGAATATTTTCAGAAACCCAGAGTGCGGGTAGCAAATACATGTACGTGGAGTTTAGGGAATAGCGAATCATCTTCAAGTCTGTGCTCGGCTTGTTTGACGTGGTGACTTTGTTTATTTGCTAATTATGATTTGATTTTGAATTGCAGCTAGCGTATTTGGCTCAATAGCCACGTCCGAAGAGCTAAGATTAATGATGCTTGGCATGTTGGGTGATTTCAACAAACGGGGCCCTGTCTAATATATATTTCCTACACGAACCCGTGTAGAGAACTATGGGATTTATTCATTATTTTGTGATGAACATGTATACAAATCACACGCTCCAATGCAACCAACATATATACTGAGACCCTGGAAAAAGCATACATATTTCAAAATGCGTTAACACATGTGTATCTTTGTTATGATGAAAGAAATCACCAAATAAAAAAAAAATATTAATGCACGTGAAAGATACATTTGTATGGCCTAGGCTAGAAAAGACTTCTGATGGGCTGATTACCTTTTCTCTATCCCGTAAGTGACTCGCGTCGATCCCATGTGACACCCCCACCCCCACCCACCCGTATATATACAGACCAATGAAGAGCGAAACGTGGATCCTAAACACTTTGCACAAAAAAAGTGACCAGTTGGCAGTGACCAGCGTTCTTGACACAAAATTCACATGTACGGAATAGCTTACATGGTCACCGGAATTGATCAGTCACGAATACAGCAAGTGCCATGATACAAAATTAAATTAAACTGCAAATAAGCGCCCAGGCGCTTGAACAGGTCAATATAGTACTTCAGTCAAAGCTGGACGAAATATTCATGATTAACAAATGATGGAAAATGATCACATACAATTTTGAGCAGATACTGCCTGTTCAATGCTGGGTACAACACAAGGTGATGTAGAGGCAAATGGCAGTATCTGCACGAAAGCTTATATACTAGGCAAAATAATTATTGGAATGTAACTTTACATCTTGGACAAAAAGCCTATCAGTTGTATGTATTCCATCAGGTGATGAAAATTTTTGAAAGTGTGTATACAGAAAGCAGCCCGAGTAGAAACATTCGAAGGCTATTTCCTCATTTTATGAATATTGCAGATACTGCCTTTTACCTTTGCACGGCAGTATACCCCATGGACCGCTTTTTGCAAGTTTAACGTAACAATATGTATCGACGTCATAAATAGCTCCACTCGAGCTAGATAAGGAATAGTATTTCTTAATCATACAGTAGATGTCTGTTTGTATGATTCAGAAGTGACGTTGCCGTTTAATAAACGTACTCTGGATTTAAATTCACATGAATCAACCTTTCGTTTTATTTCTGGTAAATAAATGATAATATTTGTAATATGTTTTGAATTTTAATAGTCGCCACGATGAGCCAGTATTAGAATTACATTCCATTTAAAAATTTTTACTCTTATGTTTGGGCACCAATAAATTTCACGTACAATATTGGGTCGCTACTTCGTATAGATATTGAAATAATATACATATAATGTGGATTGATACATCCATCATGGATAACTCCCAAAAATGCCCGTGGTTTGGTGCACATTCACCAAAGGGCGATCGATATCCCAAACGTCAATATACCACATATCGATAATTAAATCAATAGTTGAAGAGTCAATCAATACGGCTAGGTGCATACCCAGTTTCCCGAAATAATATCATCGGGAAAACAAGATTATTACCTCAACAAGTGAAATCATATGATGTTTTGGATATTATATATCGTCACTATAGTGGATTCGATTGTCAGTATTTGTTATCAAAAGTGTGTCACAGATAAATAGTCCATCGAATTTTACAGCTTATTGGAGATTCAGTTAAACTTGAAATCACGGACAAGGACATAAAATGAAAATAAACTCTACAATTTATACTGCGATGTGGATAAAAATTTATGCGTACATGGACAAAGCTGTGTCGAGATCAACATAAGGTCAAGATTGTTTATTTTACCATCTGATGGAAGTATAAACAATGCAGTAATTACCTGACAAATCAGTGGACTGATTCAGTCAAATTACAATCACAGGGCGAAAACTGCAGATAGCTACAGACGGAATGCTTGTATGTTTGAATGAGTATATGTCACGAGGTTTGAGGTCAGCTCCTTATCACAAGGACACAGAAAGAGCTTGACTTGAATGATATCAGTCATATTTGAATCCCATCTAATTAATTATCTTTACAAACGTACGCCTCTACTACTATTTCACACATAACTACCGGAGATTGCCGACGACTGACGGAAATACCCGAGGGAACGGCGACCGTTATACATGGAGAAAACTGTTCACAATGCATTTTGATAAGATAAGAAAGGATTTGTAATCTGAGGTGAACGTCAACACTACTTTCGTCGTTAATGGACCAAGGGTCAAAAATGCGTCATAGGCATACCATAACGGCGGGCTGTCATCTAAAGTATTTGGAACGAGTACGGTATGAGTAGTCTATCACGGTGAGTAGCCATACTTCAGTCTGTATTACATACAAGGGCACTCCTTAAGGATGTTCTCAAAATAACCGCAGACAATCATACAATCGTACATAACACAAAAGAGGACCACTGTAATCCGGGATAATGCAAGTATCATCAGTCCTGAAAACCGCTTGCGAGCGAGATCGTCGATAAATGTGTGTGGATTTTGAATGGAACTTGGACTAACTTGTTAATCTGTAAGTAATCAACATTATAACGCACATATCCATATTATTTCATTTATTCAGTTATATTTTAGTCGATATGATGAAGTGTAATTAAATTTTATAAGTAAATCCCTGTTTATCAAATATTCGACTGGTTTTTCCCTTCACTGGAATAAAATATTTCACTGTCTATTTTTATTTCTTCAGAGTAAAAGTTAAAATCTCCAATAAGCTGTTAATAAAATTACACATGTTTATATTCATGTCAAAACATGAATCCACGTCTATTTGATATTATCTTCCAGAACATCAAACAATGCTCATCGCTCATTCATAATTGTTCGTACACTTCATGTACAATAATGACGCAAATTACTAATAATTTCTAGTCGCATACAATTATGCAAGTGTACGAGGAAATGTCGGGTATTGGATATATTTATTAAATGACAATCATTGTATGTTCACTTGTTTTCAGGGTGACGTAACGAGGAAAACATGGCTCGCCTCGTGACTGTACTTCTCATATTAGGTAAGATTCAAATATTATGTGGTATTCTACAAAGAAATATCTGATTTTATATGGATTTGGTGCTTGCAAATAAATTTTAATACCCTTTTGGGACAGAACCGCGCATGTTGTAGATATGATACAATATACATAGCAAATTACTGTCTTGGGAAGGGGGTAAAAATGGATATTTGGAACTTGGAAATACGTACCATCAGACTTTTTTGAGACAGTACTGCTCATGTTGTAGGTAATAATTCAATAATATGGTGTATTCTGTACAGTGTATACATGTAAGAGGAACCAAAAAATTTGCCAGATATGACATGGAATCAAAATCGGTATATAATCGAGGGCAGCAAGCTATTCCATCATCTGATCAAGCAGTCGAGAACGAAAGTGTTCTGATTCAGAAGTGAAATTTACCAGATGTGCATGTACACCCGATAATTAATGTAGGGTACAATTATCTAGTAAGTACATCGGTAAACAAGATAGGAATGGTGATATCTAACCGCTAAATACCGTGTCCTTTACAGGGGGTATGTGGTAATAATTCAGTAGCTATATTTCTTAACTTAATTGCAGTGCACCGAGTTCGTATTAATGCTTGACTAGAATACGAGTAAAGTATGGAAATCCATAGAATAAATGAATGTTCAATGATAGTGCCCTCTGCATAGGTTAGAGGTATGTTAGATACCATAAGACATTGCATGTCATTCTCTTCTTCAAGGTTCGGTGTTGATCCAGTTATGTGGATCGTTCACAACAACATCACAAACCGATGACGTCATCACTTCTGCAGAAGTCGTCACATCAGAGCCAATAACTGTGAATGAGTTAACCAACGAAACGTCGACGAATAGTGACGTCATGGATACGACAGAGAGTGACGTCACTACCGATACGATGACGTCATCTCCAGATGAGTTAACTTCAGTTGACTCAAGTATCTCACAGACGATAGAAATATTTACAACATTGGATGGTGCTACATCTAGTGAACATGCAACGAGTGAGGACCCATCCACTCAAAGTGATACTGACACAAGCTCACGTGATATTACTACTTTAGGAATAACCAGTGTAGACGATTCTACAATCGGTGGCTCCACAGATGGTACAACAATGCCATCAGCTCCAGAGAATACTAGTGATATGGGTACCACAGAGGCACCCCTAGAAAGTACCACAGGCGCTTCAACTGATAGTTCTTTCACAACAGACGCTACATCGATGCGAACTGCGGATGATTTAACAACCGTTACACAGGATTTACTCACGGATAGCACAGCAGGTGACGAGACGTCTGAAGCAACTGTAACCAACAGTGCAACAGTCACTGATTCATCGCAAACTATAACCGATATAGTTTCCACTAGGGATATGACCACACCTGGATCTTTGAGCAATCAAACAACTGAACCAGGGACAACTGAAATGGACACATCACCAATGGATAATGATACATTTAGTGTCACGGATTTCCCTGATACAACTGTTAATGATACAACCAGTGTCACGGAGTTCCCTGATACAACTGTTAATGATACATTTAGTGTCACGGATTTCCCTGATACAACTGTTAATGATACAACCAGTGTCACGGAGTTCCCTGATACAACTGTTAATGATACATTCAGTGTCACGGAGTTCCCTGATACAACCGATAATGATACATTTAGTGTCACGGAGTTCCCTGATACAACTGTCTCACGCGTTACGTTTGAGGAACGAAGCTCCCAGACTGAAAGTATACCAACATTCCCGACAACTGCAGATGACAATGTTACTTCTGAAACTGTAGCCACTGAACCTTCGAGTGAACAAACAACTATTGAAGATGCAGGTGCTACCACAACCGGTGTGTCTGATGTCACCTTTAATGATACAGTCACGGCAGAAGATACAACTCCTGGTAGTCCTGTGTCTTTTACTGAACCGATGACATCCATCACAGAACCAACCATGACTGAAGGTGAGAATGTAACAGAGGAGGTATCTGTCACAGAACTCCCTGGAACTAGCCCAGTCACTGACCTCACTGAAACTTCCACACTAGAACCGAATTTGAATACTTCTACTGAAGTATCAATGACAACAATGGAATCATCTGAAAGTGGAAGCTCATTTACTGAACCAACCGCTACTGAAATTACTGATATCACATCCGAACCAAATACAGAAGTGACGCTTTCAACAACTGAAGCACCATTTAATAACGACACTGAACCTACTCAAACTTTGCCAATTGATAAATCAACGCCTGCGTTCAATGATTCAACGGTAACTACTTCTGAATCACAAACTACAGAAGAACCTGGCACTCTCCCAACGGAGCAGACCACAATGAACACTTCACAAGAAACTCCAGATGATTTCACATCAGTAACACAACCGACACAGACATCTACAGTGGACGAGGTGACTTTGACCACTGCCCCCTACACCGAATCATCAGAGGAAGTCACAAATGGCACGGACAATACCATCACTACTACTGAACAAACGATTCCGACGACAACCTTCGCATCGGAACCAACACAGTCAACAGTCGATTTAACAACTGAAGAATTAACTTCAGTAAGCGAGGGTACTGAAACTACAACCAATGCAACATCAGTCACCGATGTTTTCACCCTTCCACCTGATACCACAACAACCTCGCCAGAGATGACCTCTGGTACTGAGGCCAGCCAGGAACCGACCCAGACAGAGACGACTGCAACAACCGAGAGTGTGACAGATGTCACTATCAGTGAAGGGACAGGTTCAACCACCGAGGAACAAGACATTTCACAGACTTCAACAACACAGGCTACCATGGTAACTACGGAGCCTGATGTCATAACGTCACCATCCTCTGACGATCTGAACACAACTGCCACAACAGTCACGACAGTCAGCACTGTTGAGGAGACAGACGCAACAGCCACAGAGCCGGGTCAGTCAGCTTTATGGTGATACTGTATTAGTTTCAATAAGTAATAGTCTAATAAGTAATAGTAATAACTAATGGTCTCAGTAATCACACTAGAGAAGACATTAACGTGTTAGTGTCTCAGTTGAATGGAATCAAACTGACTTTAAACCAACACGTGCGACATGTCCTTTGTCGAAACTCGTATCATGGCCTTCATATATTCATTTGGCACTCAACTCCTTCCAGATACAACAGTGACGACTGAAAATCCCTCTACGGCTCCGACCATCCCGCCTACCACCCAAGCACCGACCACCCAAGCACCTACCACGCCCTCCACCACGCCCCCACCAGACTCCCTGCCGCCCAACCTCGGTAAGTTACTGAGGTCAATAATGTTATTCACTTCATTTACCGTGATTCTATAATTCACTGCGACTTCAAATGCAATTACCTCCAACAGTTGAGGTGTTAACCTGGATAAGGCAGGTGGACTTCTATATATGTCTTCGAGGATATTGTAATCAATTCAGCTGTTTTTTGAAATTGTGAATTCCCTGATATAAAACACTACTACTTCCACCCCATGACAGAGGGACAGACGGCAGATGTGCAGCTTTCCGTGAGGTTTCTCAAACCTTGGGATGATATTCTCTATGACCCTGACTCAGAACTGTTCAGGGAACTACAAGTGGAAACTGAATACGCCGTGAGTGGACCTTTCCAAGAAGCAAAATTCTTTATGCACTTTCAAATTCCCAAACTCATATTGAGACGTGCAGTTCTTAAATTGGTGATCGCATGTGATTGAGTGCTGTGATGTTACATTATATTTTCCCTACTTCAGTTAAATACAGCTTTCCTTGCCAACACCCAAGGTGATCCGCAGGGAATAAACGTCCACGCTTTCACGTACGTAGTCTATATATTTCATTGTGTTTATTTCAGTATTCCAATTCTTTAAATAGTTAATAGCAAACGGATTTTACGAAGTTCTTTAGTGAAAAAAGAATCTTACTTGTTTAAATCACGTTATCTTTTTGTGTTCTAACTGAACCTACTGCTGTACAATTATTTAATTTCTAAAATCACTTGTGAAAAATCGAGTACCATCACTTTCATTTCAAACCAAACAGGCCAGGTTCCGTCATTGCGCTGTATAACGCAAGCTACGCCCTTGAAGCAATGTCCCCTAACGTCACGCAAATCACAGAGGACATCCGAGTGAACGTTTTCCCCGTGTTAAAGCTGGAGGTGATCAACGGCAGTGACGTGGATGACGGTTACCTTGATGATAATGCTACACCCGCACTGTATCAAGGTGTGGTATCATTTTTTACAACAATTTTTAGAGGTTATGTGTGTATTTGGTGAGGGGACATAATCATAGAAATGATAAACAGAGATATATAATTACCAGTAATGTGTACATTTATAACTATATTGTTTTAAAAATGAAAACTCTAATGAAGAAAAAACTTCAGCTCTTACTGATCATAACAAATATCTTTTAAATTCAGAATAGTTTAAAAAGTGTAATTGCACGGTCTCCATATCAGATTTCATTGTATAAATCGCTATTTTGCTCTACTCTGTGAATGTATATACGTCTGACCATATATATTGTTGTTTCCAGAGGAGATACGATTGAAAGGAGTTATGACGGACTTATGTACCTATTACGGAAGTGACGTGTGCCCACGTGGCTACGACTGTGTTAACGACACGAGCGCCCCCTCGCGTATCTCTTGTGTGTCGCAGTGTATCACGCAAACATGTGCGGAAAACGAGGAGTGTTTCTTCGAAGGGGAGGCATTTGTGGTGGCCTGCAGGTATTTGTAGTTCACAAATACTTAGTTTAGCTCTAAGTACATTTTGATATAAATTAGCTTCCAGTTAAGCCACGCAGGATGAAGCAATGTTATTGCAGCACATTTTTCTCCCTTCAGATGCAAATCTGGATTCGTGAACGCGGTGTTTTCTGATGGATGCGTGGATAAGAATTTAGTGATCGGCGTGTCGTGTGGAGTCGGGGGAGCAATCATTCTAGCCCTGCTGATCGCGCTGATTGTCGTGGCCTGCAAGAAAAGTCGCCACCAAGGGTACAAACTCGACAACTCAGGGGTCTATTTCTGATGTTTTTGTATGTTAGTTAATGTTCGTTATGGCTTTTCTTTTTGTTTATCATATCCACTCTGAGTGGAGATTTGGAATGGTGTGATTTGATTGGTCGATAAATAGGTCAATGGTGTCTGGAAAGAAACGGTTATTGGTGGAAAATTAGGTCATTACTTAATTTGTAATTAATTTATTGTTTCAAGGTGGCGGTGGTTGTTTGCTTGTTTGCTTTTAGCAATAGTTACTTGCATAATAATATACTTGCGGTCGGTTTTTATAAAAATAAAAATTGCTTTATATAAACCCTGTTTCTTGAAATATGACCGCTCCGAAAAATTTAGCATCTTGCAAGTAATAGTTCTGATTTATTTGTCAAAGTGAACCTTATCAATGTATTGGCATATTTCTCCAATATATAAACTTTCGACACACATTTGAAAACTGCCAATAATTCATTGCACAGTATACATGTTCTCTGTATGTTTTTCTATTGTTTGCCCATAATTCCATCTTGTTTTAATCCGATACCTCTTGTACATGATATAAATGGATTAGTATGTTATGTGTTTTGATGGCATACATACCCGTTTATGTTAATATCATGTACCTGTGATGTATATTATGTCAATGGCATGCGATTTCTCATTGCATGCACAATTTTTCATGGCATGCAATGTTTCTCATGACATGTAAAGATTCTCATGCATACTTCCTACCAGAAATGCTTGCATGTCATGTATTTTGGCATTCAAATATATAAACAGTTTTTGATTTGTTCAAGATTTTCAGTACTAGAAATACTTAGCGACATGTTATTTATTTCTGCCTGTATTTATATCAAACCAGGTACACGATATACTCTCCATCTCTATGTTTTTCGCAGACAAATTTCCACATTTTTGTGTCATAACCACCCACCTATTTTTCTATTAATATCAAACTGTTATTTTTCGATGCTTGTTTTGTTTTGTTTTTCCAACAAAATAAAGTGAATGACATTCACGTTATTTGTTCTTTCAATTACGAAGAATTATCTTAGCATTTTCAGTTTTTGAATTAGAACCAATCATTAAATTACCTGCATGTTTACTAATGACGAACTTCCGATTTTATTTCTATTGTTGATTTATTGCAAGCATCAGTCAATCATAAATTATAAGGTAAGCTTTTTTGGTGATGGGTGAAATTACCATATATCATGGCCATTATTTTGGGATGGGGGCATTTGAAGTTTATTACAAGAATCTGTTACTTCCGAAATCACAGAAATATTGTTCTCATTGCAAGCACAAATGAAATCCCTTTTTAGCTTACCGGCCCATATGAGCCGATAAGCTATTGTCGTGGTTTTTCGTCCATCGTCCGCCGTCGTCGTCCGCCCAATCATCTGCTAACATTCTTCATATTTTTTTGGGGGCTGATGGATTTGCCCATAAATTTGTGTGAATATGTGTTGGGTTAATACCCCCAGATTTTTCTTTCATTTTTTTGATTGAATCGTTCATGCAGTTTTGGCGGCCATTTTTATGCAGAAAATGGTTGTTTTTGCATGTTTTCAACTTCAAAAATTGTTTTCTCAAAAACTGTCTGAGATAAGTTTTGAGATTTAAGTTCCAAAATGTTCCCCTAATATATCACTATAATGTGTATAAGTTTCGATGCTCTTGAATCGCCGGTCTGCGTGTGGCGGCCATTTTGATGTTTTGTACGGGGCCCAAATGGGACTTTCCCATGTTAAATCCTCCTATGCTTATAATGGGTCACAAATCCTCCTATGCTTTATAAATGGTTCCTGATATCTCACTTAATATTGAGATTAGAGACTTGGAATCAATTGTGGACAGATAGGAAATGATATATGCTGAATAATCTTGTGACCTTGAATATGACCTTTGTCCTCATTTTTAAGGTCAAAGCACAAAATGGCTAATATGTCGCTTATTATCAACTTTACAGCTTAGGAATCAATTGTGGACATATAGGAAATGATATATGCCGAATATTCTGATGACCTTGAATTTGACCTTTGACCTCATTTTCAAGGTCGAAGCACAAAATGGCTAACATCTCGCTTATTATCCACTTTACAGCTTAGGAATCAATTGTGGACATATAGGAAGTGATATATGCCGAATGTTCTGATGACCTTGAGTTTGACCTTCGACCTAATTTTCAAGGTCAAAGCACAAAATTGCTAATATCTCGCTTATTATCAACTTTACAGCTTAGAAATCAATTGTGGACATACAGCAAATGATATATGCCGAATATTCTGATGATCTTGAATATGACCTTTCATCTCATTTTCAAGGTCAGAGCACAAAATGGCTAATATCTCACTTATTATTTACTTTACAGTTTGGGAATCAATTGTGGACATATGAGAAATGATATATGCTGAATAATCTTGTGACCTTGAATATGACCTTTGTCCTCATTTTTAAGGTCAAAGCACAAAATGGCTAATATGTAGCTTATTATCGACTTTACAGCTTAGGAATCAATTGTGGACATATAGAAAATGATATATGCCGAACATTCTGATGACCTTGAATTTGACATTTGACCTCATTTCCAAGGTCAGAGCATAAAATGGCTAATATCTTGCTTATTATTTACTTTACAGCTTGGGAATCAATTGTGGACATATAAGGAATGATATATACTGAATATTCTCGTGACCTTGAATATGACCTTTGATCTCATTTTCAAGATCAGAGCACAAAATGGCGCATATCTCACTTGGCGCATATCGCATATCTCACTTGTTTACAGCTTAAGAATCAATTGTGGACATATAGGAAATGATTATGCTGAATATACTTGTGACCTTGTAGTTACCGGACGATCGGTCCGATCACCTATTGGGTAGCCGGTAAGCTACAGGTCCTTTGGGCCTATGTCTAATGATTATCATGCTTTCAAAACACATATTCATAAATAACTGTTTGAATTAGTTGAATAATATATATCTTGTTTGAATATATGTGTATTATTAGCATGCATGCATATGAATGCATATTCCGAGGGATATACCATATTAGAGTTGTATTACACTAGGTATATTGACATAACAATTGAATCCTAATTTCTTTGACCAAATTGAACATTAGCAGGGTAAACAATAACGTGATTATCAACTCATTTATTGGACACGCTATTTGGTAGCAAGTCAAGGGGCATGAACAGTCATGAGAATAAACATTCTCGCATCACTCTCTGAATGGTAGAATTGATAGTGTGTGTTACTCGGCCAAATCCGTCAACAATATCTAGAATCAACTTAGGCCTGCCACATATAAGTTAGATCACAGCCCGTAGTTCTAACCGATTTTATTTCCATTACAGGGTGAATGGCAAGAAGGGTTTCTACTCTTTAGAAGATTCAAACACCTCCAGCACATACAATCACGAGCCGTTTTACACGTTTACCAGCTACGAACTACAGGATAGACCATACAGGAGACGGCCACCTCGCCGTCCTTTGCCAAAAGTCGACCTCAACCCGCCATTTGATGACTTGGAACGAGGGGCCGGGTCCGAAACGCACGCGGCCGAAAATCAGTACGTGATTGGGCCACCGCCGCCGATTCCCAAAACAGCGCCGGGTTTTAGACAGCAAAGAGCGGGAAATGACGGGGATTCCGGATCCAGTGATGCATCCAGCGATCGACCATTAGAATATCACAATCCAGGATATGACAACAGGGTGAATGAATAATTAGTTATTTGTGATAAACTAATATGAAATATTTACGATTTCCCATGAAATGTCACAAATATCAAATAAAATATAGGCCAATGTGAACACACATGATATATTCTCGCAATACAAAGAACACCAAGGATTCTCACTGATAGCCAATGTGTAAAAAATTCAAAATTAATATTTTATTTTTACCCAGGGATATGCGGATTTAGCTGGTAACCGAGGGTCAACAAACACCTACGATTATCCATTCACTGATCCCACGGATTATGCTCAAGGAGGTTTCTCAACATTCCGGTCGGAAATGGCCGACCAATATGACGTAAGCAGTGACGTAAGTGATGGACCTATATGAGCCACCCTTTCGTTATATCGAATACCACGGCATATCGGGTTTCAACTGTACTGGGCTTATTTCGTTCTGTCCATTTTGAACTGTGTGTAAATGGGCTTTATATTTCATTTTGAGCGTTTTCTGTTCAGCTGATAATCGGCAAATATTAAAGCAACTGCCTTCGAATGTATGCAATATTTTCTTCAAAACTAAATCTTAGTGCAACACATAAAAAAACATGTGCACATTGGTTTTGACGATTGCACTCCGTCCGAGTTGTCTTTTCATCCAATTTAACATTATTTTATGCCAGCTTTGTTTATAAACAAACGAAATGTATCCATCAAACTCGAATGTAAACAAATGCCCAAATTGACCTTAAAATTCCACATTAGGTACATTTCCCAGTTTGTATCTGCAAATATGGTGTAGTTATGAGAAAATAATTAGTGTTATTATATAATAGATATAATATAATAGATATAGATACATGAATAGGTTCCGAAATCAAAACAACAAACGACGATATTCAGCGCAAAAACACCTTGTTTCCATTTGGATCCATATTGATCAGTCCACAATTTGCCGTATTGATTTGTTATGACGTCACATTGTCAATTTCACCAATCAGAACGCGTGAAAGTAGGCCTAGTTAATTTGATTCACACGCGGCCTCGTGCATACGACTTTTCAGTCATAACTGCAAGCGGCAATCATGCAGGAGGATGAAAATGCAAATGGAAGGTTCCACTCTGTGAAGGACCGAAAGATTACAAATATTTTCGATAACGCACACAGTACTAACACGAAATTACAGACCAAGTTATGTGTGCGTACATTTGAGAAGAATTTGGCAGCGAAGGGGCACGATTTTGACGCAAATGACTGGCTTTCGTTACCGGAATATGATTGAATAAATCTCAAGTGAATTGTTTGTATCATTCATTGAGTTGGCGATAGAAATGGAAGTCCTGATCTTGATAAAGCAATCAATTTTTCAAGACGTTTGGAAGATCTGATATTGCAAGACACACGAAACTTCTACACAAAATGAAGATTATATAATAAAACAATTATGAACTTTATGTTTCGGTCAATATGTTTGTTCGCAGACCTGTAAGTTCCTAATATTGACCTCGGCTTCGCCTCGGTCAATATTGGAACTTCCAGGTCTGCAAACAAACATATTGACCTCGACAAAAGTCCATAATTGTTAATTACATGCCGTTTTCTGTGTGGAATTGTCAGTCCATCTTGCATTTCTACGCTTTGTTTACATCTGCGTGTGATGAATACAATTCGATTGTTTATGTACAAAACTGGCATAAAATATGTGTTAAATCAGATGAAAAGACAACTCGGACGGAGTGTAATCGTCAAAATCAATAAGCACATGTTCTATTATCTTGTATTAGATGTGTTGCACTAAGATTTAGTTTTGAAGAAAATATTGCATACATTCGAAGGCAGCTGTTTTAAGAACCAATTTCGTTATATCGAGTTTCATCTGTATTATTTTGACCATTTCGAAACAGGATGTATCAAACTGATTCCTTTTTCATATCGGGCCGTGAATATAATGTTTTGTCCGTTTTCCTAAATATATGTAACCATCCCTCGTGAAGCATTATAATTTTTCTTTTGAAGGTGGAAAAGAATACTAAACTGGCAGCTATATAAAATGCAAATTGGTCAAATTAGTCATGACAGAAACACACGTATAATGTTTCGTAACACATAACTTGTTACATATTTGGTGTGTATTTCCATCTTTAGTGCGGTGAGGGAACGAACATCCAGATTGTACAAATTCCGTGAAATACCAGGTTTAATTATTTGTTATCCTCATATGTATATATTTGTTTTGCTTCATTGAAAAAAAACCTTTGCTGTTGTACATGTCAAAAGTGTGAACTATGCGATACTTTTTATGTATGTTTTTCTCTTTAAAAATGTTGGTGCTAACTGCTATTGCTTAACTTTGTTTCGTTCATTTGAATATTTCGTGTACAGAAATATTTTTGAATTGTTTCGTATACAGATATTGTACAAAGTTCACTTGCTTCTATATGATTTGTAACTGGATTGTTGATTGGTAATTTATTGCTTTGATAAGTTCACTATGTGTATGTTTATTCAGGGAATCAATGAAAATGTGATATATCAAGAAAAAATATAAGTGTAACGGCTCTTGAATTTTGAAGCCCTTTATTTGACCGGCTACAATGAGAAATGTAAACTGATGTATATCTTCTGCCTCCTCTCTTAAATAGATTTCAATGAATTGTTCCGGTCCATTTTATATTTGGAGAATATAATAAACAGGTTGTGATAGGGATTTGGTGTGTTTCTATTCATGAATACGGCTTCGATTGACGTCATAATCAAGTGCATTAAAGTGTGTTTTGCAATAAATCTATCAATATTATTCTGATTTATTTCAGCAATGTGGACCGCAAATTATACGACTAAAGCGAAGACTGGAAAACAATACAAAGTTATAGAAGAGATAAAATAGTTCTGAAATAACTGATTGGGGTACATTATCGAAATGTACAAATTGTTTGTGTCTTTCTGGATATAGACCCACCTTGCCATATAAAGATATTCCAATTTTCACAGTTCAATCTTGCATGACTAGAACTGATCGATATTCATGGGACATGGTCGGTGCTGATGAGTAAGCCGGCTAAAATTCGTCAACAATACTGACTTCGCAATGCATGAAAGATTTTCCCAGAAGAGAGCATGAAATGCAAAGGGGTCTTTACCGAATGACGTCAATGAATTTGCAATTGGTGCAGGTATCCATTCACACGTATCGTCCGAAATTCCTCCTGTCAGGGACGTCTCAATTTTGCACAAAGAAATTGGTAATGAAATTGCCTCTCTGAGATGAGTTTGAGAAAAATAGAAGATGGTAAAACTGGTAAGATGGTATTACGAGAAGAGTTCAATAAATCATTGTCAGAACTGTTCAAATCACAGTTACAATGGTTCTATCGACGAACCCCAAACATCCTATGCTATAATGTATCGATGTTTGAATGGGATTATTCGAGTCCTGACAATGAGTATACTTGCCGATTTTAAAAATTGATTGTTTGGAAGAGTAACTTGTTAAAGCCACTAAATGATATCTTGCATATTGAGGTCTGTGATATGTTTATAAATGAATGTAACACGCAAAGTTTATCAGTGGTATGCTTCTTAATAAAATAGTGTTGGAAAATGTTGTGTTGGAAAATGCTTTTGCTGTAAGTATTTGTCATCATGATACACAATTCACCAAAGCTCACGGGCCACCGCTTGTTTGGATCGGAGTTGTTTGACAAATCATTCTCGAATCGACATCATGGATAAAATTCTTGGTTAGAAGAATACTTCTAGCATGTGGTCCGATATGATACATCAGGCCAAGAAAAAAAATAACTTCGTTTCCTGTCCACCTCCCTACTGGCCCTAAATGGTGCTACTGGATATTATTTTTTTGGTATCATCCAAAAAAATTTTTTTTCACTTTATATGTGGGATCAACAAAATTTGAAATGTTGAATGAAAACATGAACAAGCAGTATTTGTCAAGCAATAAACTTGCACATGTGTATAAATCAATTATTGCACATACATCATAACTATATAGGCGAAGAATGCTCATTTAACTGTATATTTGATACATAAGCATCACACCTTTGAAACATCCTGCAAAATTCTCAAATGCAATTCTCGTCATGAATATCACCATTCCCACGGTCATAACGATATAACGATATTGGTAACAGCATTACTGATAGTAGTGATCATACAATAAGGTGTTATCACAATGTTATCCCATTCTCACATATATATGGATATATGATGTCAAATGCTTTGGCCATTCGCATGACTGTCGTTTGGATTTCACGATTTCAAGACATACTGCTAGTTAAATTGATCGTAATGCCAGTTGTATACACCCATTGCACTATTGGAACATTCGGTATTATCGCCCTATTGTTTTTTTCCGCTATGGCCTTGACATTGCTCAAAGTGCCATTGAGGCCCCCCCGGCTTCCGTCCACTCATCTCAACAACTCAACAAAATCGACTTACCAAAAGCATATCTCACTTCGGAGGCATATTTGTTGTGCGACTCGGTCTTCTATATTCGATGATAAGGCTTAAAATGCGAGAACACAAACTCAATTAAGAATCTCGTTAGACGAGTAGTATTACAGTAAGGTGCAGGATCTTGCAATAGCATACAGTAGCAAAAATCAGATGCTACTGCTATTGCTACTGCTATACTTGTATCCCAGACCACACAATAGCACACAGTAGCAAAAGCGTATGCTACTGCTACTGCTATTGCTATACTTGTATACCGACTGGGACGCTACTGCTATTGCTACTGCTACTCCTTCAATGTCTGGTCTGGGAAGCGCACGCTACTGCTATTGCTACTGCTACACCTGAGCTTGATCTGTGACCGGGACGCTACTGCTACTGCTATTGCTACTGCTACTCTCCGGCTTGATCTGAGACCGGGACGCTACTGCTATTGCTACTGCTACTCTCCGGCTTGATCTGAGACCGGGACGCTACTGCTATTGCTACTGCTACTCCCCAGCTTGATCTGAAACAGGGACGCTACTGCTACTGCTACTCCTCCAATGTCTGGTCTGGGAAGCGCACGCTACTGCTATTGCTACTGCTACACCTGAGCTTGATCTGAGACCGGGACGCTACTGCTATTGCTACTGCTACTCCCCAACTTGATCTGAAACAGGGACGCTACTGCTATTGCTACTGCTACTCCCCAGCTTGATCTGAGACTGGGACGCTACTGCTACTGCTATTGCTACTCCTCCAATGTCTGGTCTGCGAAGCGCACGCTACTGCTATTGCTACTGCTACTCCCCAGCTTGATCTGATCCGGGACGCTACTGCTATTGCTACTGCTACTCCCCAGCTTGATCTGAAACCGGGACGCTACTGCTATTGCTACTGCTACTCCCCAGCTTGATCTGATCCGGGACGCTACTGCTATTGCTACTGCTACTCCCCAGCTTGATCTGATCCGGGACGCTACTGCTATTGCTACTGCTACTCCCCAGCTTGATCTGAGACCGGGACGCTACTGCTACTGTTATTGCTACTGTTACTCCCCAGCTTGATCTGAAACCGGCATGCTACTGCTATTGCTACTGCTACTCCCAAGCTTAATCTGAGACCGGGACGCTACTGCTATTGCTACTGCTACTCCCCAGCTTGATCTGGGAACCGGACGCTACTGCTATTGCTACTCCTGAGCTTGATCTGAGACCGGGATGCTACTGCTACTGCTATTACTACTGCCACTCCCCGGCTTGATCTGAGACCGGGACAGCCTTGCTATGAACATTTCCAGTTCTATATTAAACAACATACATGTTAAGATATTGTCATGTCTTTCTGCGAAAAGGGCCAACATGGAAAATGATATGGAATAAACCAATTAGTTTATAAGATAATTCTAGTACTATACTGAGGGTACTGCGTACCAGTAACATTGAGGTGGGCCGACAGGGAAAATGATATGGAATGAACCAATTAGTTTACAAGATCATTCTAGTACTATACTGAGGGTACTGCGTACCAGTAACATCGAGGTGGGCCGACAGGGAAAATGATATGGAATGAACCAATTAGTTTACAGGATAATTCTAGTACTATACTGAGGGTAATGCGGACGAGTAACATCCAGGTGGGCCGACAGGGAAAATGATATGAACCAATTAGTTTACAAGATAATTCTAGTACTATACTGAGGGTACTGCGTACCAGTAACATTGAGGTGGGCCGACAGGGAAAATGATATGGAATGAACCAATTAGTTTACAGGATCATTCTAGTACTATACTGAGGGTACTTCGTACCAGTAACATCGAGGTGGGCCGACAGGGAAAATGATATGGAATGAACCAATTAGTTTACAAGATAATTCTAGTACTATACTGATGGTAATGCATACGAGTAACGTCGAGCTGGGCCGACAGGGAAGATGATATGGAATGAACCAATTAGTTAACAAGATAATTCCAGTACTATACTGAATGAAGGTAATGCGGACGAGTAACATCGAGGTGGGCCGACAGGGAAAATGATATGAAATGAACCAATTAGTTTACAAGATAATTCTAGTACTATACTGAGCGTAATGCGGACGAGTAACATCGAGGTAGGCTGACATGGAAAATGATATGGAATGAACCAATTAGTTTACAAGATAATTCTAGTACTATACTGAGGGTAATGCGGACGAGTAACATCGAGGTGGGCCGACATGGAAAATGATATGGAATGAACCAATTAGTTTACAATATAATTCTAGTATTATACTGAGGGTAATGCGGACGAGTAACATCCAGGTGGGCCGACAGGGAAAATGATATGAACCAGTTAGTTTACAAGATAATTCTAGTACTATACTGAGCGTAATGCGGACGAGTAACATCGAGGTGGGCCGACAGGGAAAATGATATGCAATGAACCAATAAGTTTACAAGATAATTCTAGTACTATACTGAGGGTAATGCGTACCAGTAACATTGAGGTGGGCCGACTGGGAAAATGATATGGAATGAACCAATTAGTTTACAAGATAATTCTAGTACTATACTGAGGGTACTGCGTACCAGTAACATCGAGGTGGGCCGACAGGGAAAATGATATAAAATGAACCAATAAGTTTACAAGATAATTCTAGTACTATACTGAGGGTAATGCGGACGAGTAACATCCAGGTGGACCGACAGGGAAAATGATATGGAATGAACCAATTAGTTTACAAGATAATTCTAGTACTATACTGAGGTTACTGCGTACCAGTAACATCGAGGTGGGCCGACAGGGAAAATGATATGGAATGAACCAATAAGTTTACAAGATATTTCTAGTACTATACTGAGGGTAATGCGGACGAGTAACATCCAGGTGGACCGACAGGGAAAATGATATGGAATGAACCAATTAGTTTACAAGATAATTCTAGTACTATACTGAGGGTACTGCGTACCAGTAACATCGAGGTGGGCCGAAAGGTAAAATGATATGGAATGAACCAATTAGTTTACAAGATAATTCCAGTACTATACTGAGGGTATTGCGTACCAGTAACATCGAGGTGGACCGACATGGAAAATGATATGGAATGAACCAATTAGTTTACAAGATAATTCTAGTACTATACTGAGGGTACTGCGTACCAGTAACATCGAGGTGGGCTGACAGGGAAAATGATATGGAATGAACCAATTAGTTTACAAGATAGTTCTA
Source organism: Terebella lapidaria (assembly GCA_949152475.1). Taxonomy (NCBI): domain Eukaryota; kingdom Metazoa; phylum Annelida; class Polychaeta; order Terebellida; family Terebellidae; genus Terebella; species Terebella lapidaria. Next base: position 6,136,675 of record OX424570.1, on the reverse strand, counting down.
GTACTATACTGAGGATACTGCGTACCAGTAACATCGAGGTGGGCCGACAGGGAAAATGATATGGAATGAACCAATTAGTTTACAAGATAATTCTAGTACTATACTGAGCGTAATGCGGACGAGTAACATCCAGGTGGACCGACAGGGAAAATGATGTGGAATGAACCAATTAGTTTACAAGATAATTCTAGTACTATACTGAGGGTACTGCGTACCAGTAACATCGAGGTGGGCCGACAGGTAAAATGATATGGAATGAACCAATTAGTTTACAAGATAATTCCAGTACTATACTGAGGGTATTGCGTACCAGTAACATCGAGGTGGGCCAACAGGGAAAATGATATGGAATGAACCAATTGGTTTACAAGATAATTCCAGTACTATACTGATGGTAATGCGGATGAGTAACATGGAGGTGGGCCGACAGGGAAAATCATATGAACCAATTAGTTTACAACATACTTCTAGTACTATACTGAGGGCATTGCGGACGAGTAACATGGAGGTAGGCTGACATGGAAAATGATACGGAATGAACCAATTAGTTTACAATATAATTCAACTACTATACTGAGGGTAATGCGGATTAGTAACGTCGAGGTGGGCTGACAAGGAAAATGATATGGAATGAACCAATTAGTTTACAATATAATTCTAGTACTATACTGAGGGTAATCAGACGAGTAACATCCAGGTGGGCCGACAGGGAAAATGATATGAACCAATTAGTTTACAAGATAATTCTAGTACTATACTTAGGGTACTGCGTACCAGTAACATTGAGGTGGGCCGACAGGGAAAATGATATGGAATGAACCAATTAGTTTACAAGATAATTCTAGTACTATACTGAGGGTAATGCGGACAAGTAACATCCAGGTGGGCCGACAGGTAAAATGATATGGAATGAACCGATTAGTTTACAAGATAATTCTAGTACTATACTGAGGGTAATGCGGACAAGTAACATCCAGGTGGGCCGACAGGTAAAATGATATGGAATGAACCGATTAGTTTACAAGATAATTCTAGTACTATACTGAGGGTAATGCGGACAAGTAACATCCAGGTGGGCCGACAGGTAAAATGATATGGAATGAACCGATTAGTTTACAAGATAATTCTAGTACTATACTGAGGGTAATGCGGACAAGTAACATCCAGGTGGGCCGACAGGTAAAATGATATGGAATGAACCGATTAGTTTACAAGATAATTCTAGTACTATACTGAGGGTAATGCGGACAAGTAACATCCAGGTGGGCCGACAGGTAAAATGATATGGAATGAACCGATTAGTTTACAAGATAATTCTAGTACTATACTGAGGGTAATGCGGACAAGTAACATCCAGGTGGGCCGACAGGTAAAATGATATGGAATGAACCGATTAGTTTACAAGATAATTCTAGTACTATACTGAGGGTAATGCGGACAAGTAACATCCAGGTGAACCGACATGGAAAATGATATGGAATGAACCAATTAGTTTACAAGATAATTCTAGTACTATATTGAGGGTACTGCGTACCAGTAACATCGAGGTGGGCCGACAAGGAAAATGATATGAACCAATTAGTTTACAACATAATTCTAGTACAAAACTGAGGGTAATGCGGACGAGTAACATCCAGGTGGACCGACAGGGAAAATGATATGGAATGAACCAATTAGTTTACAAGATAATTCTAGTACTATACTGAGGTTACTGCGTACCAGTAACATCGAGGTGGGCCGACAGGGAAAATGATATGGAATGAACCAATAAGTTTACAAGATAATTCTAGTACTATACTGAGGGTAATGCGTACCAGTAACATTGAGGTGGGCCGACTGGGAAAATGATATGGAATGAACCAATTAGTTTACAAGATAATTCTAGTACTATACTGAGGGTACTGCGTAGCAGTAGCAGTAGCGTCCGAATCCCAGACCACACATTGGTGGAGTAGCAGTAGCAATAGCAGTAGCAGTAGCGTCCCGGCCTTGGTTCAAGCTGGGGAGTAGCAATAGCAGTAGCAGTAGCGTCCCGGCCACGCATCAAGCTGGGGAGTAGCAATAGAAGTAGCAGTAGCGTCCGCCTGCCAGACAAGCCCTTGGAGGAGTAGGAATAGCAGTAGCAGTAGCGTCCGTCTCCCACACCAGCCCTTGGAGGAGTAGCAATAGCAGTAGCAGTAGCGTCTGAATCCCAGACCACACATTGGAGGAGTAGCAATAGCAGTAGCAGTAGCGTCCCTGCCTTGGTTCAAGGTGGGGAGTAGCAATAGCAGTAGCGCCCCTGCCTTGGTTCAAGCTGGGGAGTAGCAATAGCAGTAGCGTCCGTCTCCCACACCAGCCTTTGGAGGAGTAGCAATAGCAGTAGCAGTAGCGTCCTTCTCCAACACCAGCCCTTGGAGGAGTAGCAATAGCAGTAGCAGTAGCGTCTGAATCCCAGACCACACATTGGAGGAGTAGCAGTAGCAATAGCAGTAGCAGTAGCGTCCCGGCCTTGGTTCAAGCTGGGGAGTAGCAATAGCAGTAGCAGTAGCGTCCGTCTCCCACACCAGCCTTTGGAGGAGTAGCAATAGCAGTAGCAGTAGCGTCCGTCTCCAACAGCAGCCCTTGGAGGAGTAGCAATAGCAGTAGCAGTAGCGTCTGAATCCCAGACCACACATTTGAGGAGTAGCAGTAGCAATAGCAGTAGCAGTAGCGTCCCGGCCTTGGTTCAAGCTGGGGAGTAGCAATAGCAGTAGCAGTAGCGTCCCTGCCTTGGTTCAAGCTGGGGAGTAGCAATAGCAGTAGCAGTAGCGTCCGTCTCCAACACCAGCCCTTGGAGGAGTAGCAATAGCAGTAGCAGTAGCGTCTGAATCCCAGACCACACATTGGAAGAGTAGCAGTAGCAATAGCAGTAGCAGTAGCGTCCCGGCCTTGGTTCAAGCTGGGGAGTAGTAATAGCAGTAGCAGTAGCGTCCATCTCCAACACCAGCCCTTGGAGGAGTAGCAATAGCAGTAGCAGTAGCGACCGTCTCCAACACCAGCCCTTGGAGGAGTAGCAATAGCAGTAGCAGTAGCGTCTGAATCCCAGACCTCACATTTGAGTAGCAGTAGCAATAGCAGTAGCAGTAGCGTCCCGGCCTTGGTTCAAGCTGGGGAGTAGCAATAGCAGTAGCAGTAGCGTCCGCCTGCCAGACAAGCCCTTGGAGGAGTAGGAATAGCAGTAGCAGTAGCGTTCCGGCCGTGGTTCAAGCTGGGGAGTAGCAATAGCAGTAGCAGTAGCGTCCGAATCCCAGACCACACATTGGAGGAGTAGCAGTAGCAATAGCAGTAGCGTCCCGGCCTTGGTTCAAGCTGGGGAGTAGCAATAGCAGTAGCAGTAGCGTCCCGGCCACGGATCAAGCTGGGGAGTAGCAATAGTAGTAGCAGTAGCGTCCCGGCCACGGATCAAGCTGGGGAACAGCAATAGCAGTAGCAGTAGCGTCTGATTCCCAGACCACACATTGGAGGAGTAGCAGTAGCAATAGCAGTAGCAGTAGCGTCTCGGCCTTGGTTCAAGCTGAGGAGTAGCAATAGCAGTAGCAGTAGCGTCCCGGCCACAGATCAAGCTGGGTAGTAGCAATAGCAGTAGCAGTAGCGTCCCGGCCACGGATCAAGCTGGGGAACAGCAATAGCAGTAGCAGTAGCGTCCCGGCCACAGATCAAGCTGGGTAGTAGCAATAGCAGTAGCAGTAGCGTCCCGGCCACGGATCAAGCTGGGGAACAGCAATAGCAGTAGCAGTAGCGTCTGATTCCCAGACCACACATTGGAGGAGTAGCAGTAGCAATAGCAGTAGCAGTAGCGTCTCGGCCTTGGTTCAAGCTGAGGAGTAGCAATAGCAGTAGCAGTAGCGTCCCGGCCACAGATCAAGCTGGGTAGTAGCAATAGCAGTAGCAGTAGCGTCCCGGCCACGGATCAAGCTGGGGAACAGCAATAGCAGTAGCAGTAGCGTCTGATTCCCAGACCACACATTGGTGGAGTAGCAGTAGCAATAGCAGTAGCAGTAGCGTCTCGGCCTTGGTTCAAGCTGAGGAGTAGCAATAGCAGTAGCAGTAGCGTCCCGGCCACAGATCAAGCTGGGTAGTAGCAATAGCAGTAGCAGTAGCGTCCCGGCCACGGATCAAGCTGGGGAACAGCAATAGCAGTAGCAGTAGCGTCTGATTCCCAGACCACACATTGGAGGAGTAGCAGTAGCAATAGCAGTAGCAGTAGCGTCCCAGCCTTGGTTCAAGCTGGGGAGTAGCAATAGCAGTAGCAGTAGCGTCTGAATCCCAGACCACACATTGGAGGAGTAGCAGTAGCAATAACAGTAGCAGTAGCGTCCCGGCCATGGTTCAAGCTGGGGAGTAGCAATAGCAGTAGCAGTAGCGTCCCGGCCACGGATCAAGCTGGGGAGTAGCAATAGCAGTAGCAGTAGCGTCCGTCTCCCACACCAGCCCTTGGAGGAGTAGCAATAGCAGTAGCAGTAGCGTCTGAATCCCAGACCACACATTGGAGGAGTAGCAGTAGCAATAGCAGTAGCAGTAGCGTCCGCCTGCCAGACCAGACCTTGGAGTAGCAGTAGCAATAGCAGTAGTAGTAGCGTCTGAATCCCAGACCACACATTGGAGGAGTAGCAGTAGCAATAGCAGTAGCAGTAGCGTCTGAATCCCAGACCACACATTGGAGGAGTAGCAGTAGCAATAGCAGTAGCAGTAGCGTCTGAATCCCAGACCACACATTGGAGGAGTAGCAGTAGCAATAGCAGTAGCAGTAGCGTCTGAATCCCAGACCACACATTGGAGGAGTAGCAGTAGCAATAGCAGTAGCAGTAGCGTCCAGGCCATGGTTCAAGCTGGGGAGTAGCAATAGCAGTAGCAGTAGCGTCCCGGCCACGGATCAAGCTGGGGAGTAGCAATAGCAGTAGCAGTAGCGTCCGTCTTGCACACCAGCCCTTGGAGGAGTAGCAATAGCAGTAGCAGTAGCGTCTGAATCCCAGACCACACATTGGAGGAGTAGCAGTAGCAATAGCAGTAGCAGTAGCAGTAGCAGTAGCGTCCGCCTGCCAGACCAGACCTTGGAGTAGCAGTAGCAATAGCAGTAGCAGTAGCGTACTGGCCTTGGTTCAAGCTGGGGAGTAGCAATAGCAGTAGCAGTAGCGTCCGAATCCCAGACCACACATTGGAGGAGTAGCAGTAGCAATAGCAGTAGCGTCCCGGCCTTGGTTCAAGCTGGGGAGTAGCAATAGCAGTAGCAGTAGCGTCCCGGCCACGGATCAAGCTGGGGAGTAGCAATAGCAGTAGCAGTAGCGTCCCGGCCTTGGTTCAAGCTGAGGAGTAGCAATAGCAGTAGCAGTAGCGTCTGAATCCCAGACCACACATTGGAGGAGTAGCAGTAGCAATAGCAGTAGCAGTAGCGTCCCGGCCTTGGTTCAAGCTGAGGAGTAGCAATAGCAGTAGCAGTAGCGTCTGAATCCCAGACCACACATTGGAGGAGTAGCAGTAGCAATAGCAGTAGCAGTAGCGTCCCGGCCTTGGTTCAAGCTGGGGAGTAGCAATAGCAGTAGCAGTAGCGTCTGAATCCCAGACCACACATTGGAGGAGTAGCAGTAGCAATAGCAGTAGCGTCCGAATGCCAGACCACACATTGGAGGAGTAGCAGTAGCAATAGCAGTAGCAGTAGTGTCCCGGCCTTGGTTCAAGCTGGGGAGTAGCAATAGCAGTAGCAGTAGCGTCCCGGCCACAGATCAAGCTGGGGAGTAGCAATAGCAGTAGCAGTAGCGTACGCCTGCCAGACAAGCCCTTGGAGGAGTAGCAATAGCAGTAGCAGTAACGTCTGAATCCCAGACCACTCATTGGAGGAGTAGCAGTAGCAATAGCAGTAGCAGTAGCGTCCTGGCCTTGGTTCAAGCTGGGGAGTAGCAATAGCAGTAGCAGTAGCGTCCCGGCCTTGGTTCAAGCTGGGGAGTAGCAATAGCAGTAGCAGTAGCGTCTGAATCCCAGACCACACATTGGAGGAGTAGCAGTAGCAATAGCAGTAGCAGTAGCGTCCTGGCCTTGGTTCAAGCTGGGGAGTAGCAATAGCAGTAGCAGTAGCGTCTGAATCCCAGACCACTCATTGGAGGAGTAGCAGTAGCAATAGCAGTAGCAGTAGCGTCTGAATCCCAGACCACTCATTGGAGGAGTAGCAGTAGCAATAGCAGTAGCAGTAGCGTCCTGGCCTTGGTTCAAGCTGGGGAGTAGCAATAGCAGTAGCAGTAGCGTCCCGGCCTTGGTTCAAGCTGGGGAGTAGCAATAGCAGTAGCAGTAGCGTCTGAATCCCAGACCACTCATTGGAGGAGTAGCAGTAGCAATAGCAGTAGCAGTAGCGTCCTGGCCTTGGTTCAAGCTGGGGAGTAGCAATAGCAGTAGCAGTAGCGTCCCGGCCTTGGTTCAAGCTGGGGAGTAGCAATAGCAGTAGCAGTAGCGTCCCGGCCACAGATCAAGCTGGGGAGTAGCAATAGCAGTAGCAGTAGCGTACGCCTGCCAGACAAGCCCTTGGAGGAGTAGCAATAGCAGTAGCAGTAGCGTCTGAATCCCAGACCACTCATTGCAGGAGTAGCAGTAGCAATAGCAGTAGCAGTAGCGTCCGCCTGCCAGACCAGACCTTGGAGTAGCAGTAGCAATAGCAGTAGCAGTAGCGTCCTGGCCTTGGTTCAAGCTGGGGAGTAGCAATAGCAGTAGCAGTAGCGTCCGAATCCCAGACCACACATTGGAGGAGTAGCAGTAGCAATAGCAGTAGCGTCCCGGCCTTGGTTCAAGCTGGGGAGTAGCAATAGCAGTAGCAGTAGCGTCCGCCTGCCAGACAAGCCCTTGGAGGAGTAGCAATAGCAGTAGCAATAGCAGTAGCAATGGCAGCAGCGTCTCGGCCTTGGTTCAAGCTGGGGAGTAGCAATAGCAGTAGCAGTAGCGTCCGTCTCCCACACCAGCCCTTGGAGGAGTAGCAATAGCAGTAGCAGTAGCGTCTGATTCCCAGACCACACATTGGAGGAGTAGCAGTAGCAATAGCAGTAGCAGTAGCGTCCCGGCCTTGGTTCAAGCTGGGGAGTAGCAATAGCAGTAGCAGTAGCGTCCCGGCCACGGATCAAGCTGGGGAGTAGCAATAGCAGTAGCAGTAGCGTCCGTCTCCCACACCAGCCCTTGGAGGAGTAGCAATAGCAGTAGCAGTAGCGTCCGTCTCCCACACCAGCCCTTGGAGGAGTAGCAATAGCAGTAGCAGTAGCGTCTGAATCCCAGACCACACATTGGAGGAGTAGCAATAGCAATAGCAGTAGCAGTAGCAGTAGCTTCCTGGCCTTGGTTCAAGCCGGGGAGTAGCAGTAGCGTCCGAATCCCAGACCACACATCGGAGGAGTAGCAGTAGCAATAGCAGTAGCAGTAGCGTCCCGGCCTTGGTTCAAGCTGGGGAGTAGCAATAGCAGTAGCAGTAGCGTCCCGGCCACAGATCAAGCTGGGGAGTAGCAATAGCAGTAGCAGTAGCGTACGCCTGCCAGACAAGCCCTTGGAGGAGTAGCAATAGCAGTAGCAGTAGCGTCTGAATCCCAGACCACACATTGGAGGAGTAGCAGTAGCAATAGCAGTAGCAGTAGCGTCCGCCTGAAAGACCAGACCTTGGGAGTAGCAGTAACAATAGCAGTAGCAGTAGCGTACTGGCCTTGGTTCAAGCTGGGGAGTAGCAATAGCAGTAGCAGTAGCGTCCGTCTCCCACACCAGCCCTTGGAGGAGTAGCAATAGCAGTAGCAGTAGCGTCTGAATCCCAGACCACACATTGGAGAAGTAGCAGTAGCAATAGCAGTAGCAGTAGCGTCTGAATCCCAGACCACACATTGGAGGAGTAGCAGTAGCAATAGCAGTAGCAGTAGCGTCCCGGCCTTGGTTCAAGCTGGGGAGTAGCAATAGCAGTAGCAGTAGCGTCCCGGCCTCGGATGAAACTGGGGAGTAGCAATAGCAGTAGCAGTAGCGTCCGCTTCCACGACCATGCGGAGGAATAGCAGGAGCAATAGCAGTAGCATTCGGCTCACGTACCAGGGCCGTGAACAGTAGCAATAGCAGTAGCATGGGAATAGCACGTAATAGCAAATTTATCGTTCAGAATATACATTGGCCGACATAGCAGAATAGCATGCCTCCGGGCAAAAATGTACAATCCTGCACCTTCCTCTAGTATTAAGGAGCTGAAAACCCTATTTGAATCGCCTGGACGATCAGCAATTTCATTAATATCAAGTAATGTCAGGGGAAAACAATAGAGCGATAATACGGAATTTTCAAGAGTACAAGGGGGGTATATATCATTTATTCACCAACAAACTAGCTTATGAACATGCTATTTGTACCATATTTCGATATTTACCTGGAGTTTGACACCTAGAATCTTCTCGCTGTTTTGCTCGAAGTTATTGCCAAAACTTCCGCGTCATTCTAAGCAGATTTCTCCTGAATTCAGTCCAACAGATTTAACGACCATATCCCGTTGTATACGAGCAGATCGTATATTGTACATATCATATTATGGAACATAAAAACACACCCACTGTCCAAATTACCGGGGGGATCTCGTAGCAGAGAAAAAAAAAAACATCGCCCTACGATGTCAAGTTGGGCTAGGTGCTCACTGGAGCGTGACGAACCGTGAACAACCGAACAACCCCACTCGACACTGCCGTTGGTGTCCGTAGGTTTTGTGCTATATATGACACCCAGTGTGGTAGAATGTTGACGAGGTTCATTTGGCCTCTTTACATTGCACGTTGGTTTGACGAGGTTCATTTGGCCTCTTTACATTGCACGTTGGTTTGAGTGGTGTAGTGCTATTGTTAATAAGTTAAAAATAGTCGTCAGGCTTCATCACAGGCATGCTTTAGGTTGTCATATGATGTACGTTTGTGTATATTTTGAAGATTATGTATATTCTACACGTGTTTGACTACGGAACCCCGAATCTGCTAATAGGGCATGTCAAGGAAAACAAGTGAAACCGTTCGCTCACTTTATTAAATCGTTCGTTCAATATGTTGAATCGTTCACTCAATTTAATAACCCTTCACTCAATAAAATAAATCGTTCCTTTAACATATCATCATATTGTTCATGTGGTTTAATAAACCGTTCACTCAACTAAATATACTGACAACTGGAAGTAATAGTTAGATAAATAAAGTAAACGATTTATTAAATTGAACGAATGGTTTCATAAATTGAACAAAGGGTTCAATAAATTGACGGAACGTTTTGATATATTGAACGAACGATTCAATGAATTGATTGAACAGTTTATTGAATCGTTAGCTCAATTAACCCTGGGAACGACATTATATATTGAACTAACGATTTATTATATTGAGTGAACGGTATAATAAATTGAAATCGGTATATTAAGCGAACGTTTTTTCATCTCATGTCCTATTAGGGGCTCCGTATTATGGCTATTGTAAGTGAATAAAGACCTTTGTTTACCCCAACAGTGAATTGTGACTATTTGTCTTGATGTTTTATCGAGATTTTATTGAGATATTTTATTGATATTTTATTGTAAGGTACATACATGCGACTACAGTGTACATTTATTATATACAATGAATAAATAGTTGTGTGCATGTTAAATATCTTACTATTGTCGTGAAATTTTACGCATTTGGCTGTCCTCAAAACAAATTGTCTTAAATAAATACAATCAACTAGATAAAAAATATTCAAAGTGAATTCATTCAAGACATGGGGTCCATCATAACGCCTCGACTGAAATTGTCTCAGTGAAGCCCAATGAAATTTCATAGCATTATCCTTTGGTCGTATCAATCTACACTGTTCTCTGACACACTATCATATTTAGATGAATCATTCTCTTGGATCTGTTCATCATCACCATCCTTAAGACTTGATGCTTGATGATTAAGTCCGCTTTGCTCAGGAACTGCTGTTGATTCTGGATCTTCTTGAGGTGTTCTTGGGGAGACTGAGTTCGGAACTATTCCTGGGACTTCCACGACCAAATTGTTCCTGTCTTGAGCACTGCTAGGGGTGAGAGGAGGTAAGTCCCTGGGAGAATTCCTCGGGGTATACTCTGGAGAAGTGAAGTTACCCTGTGGAGGTGCATCGTGCGAGTTGAAATCCAGGTCTGGATTTTCTTGGTTGACCAGTATGATATCCCCATTTTGTCCTTGCATGGGTATGGCTCCATGTGGGGCCGAATAGTTGAGAGACTCCATCGTTTCTTCGGAGATTTGGGGTACTGTGAGGTCGCTGTTTCGAATTTCCAAGGGTCCATCATCAAACGATTGTTGAGTGTAACTGGACGACCTTAGTCTAGACTGGCGTTGAGATGAGTTGTTCTGAGATGTGATGCGGGGAGCATTGGCTTTGGCCACTCGGACATAACCAAAGTGGGTTGGAGCGTATAGCGAAGTGGCTGTACGTAAGAGAGACATGTTGTACAGGTGCCCGCCTTGTACGAGAGGTACTGATGCAAGGCTAGGATGCGTGGGAAGTTTGGGTACTTTCATACCATCCATTTTTGTATTTTCGGGATTCTTTGGTATTCCACCGAGTTTGTTTCTCCTTTGGAACTCAGTCGTGACATCTGGATTGGACATGGTTCCAATGTGCTTTCGGTTTCTCCTGTCAATTAATGTTCCTCTGGGCCTCCGCGGGGAAGCTCCCAGCCCAATAGCATCTTGAGTAGTAGCCGGAGAGGAATCAACGGTGTCATGCTTGACTTGTTTTGGATATTGACTCCCTCGGTAAATCCCCTTGGAGTCCTTGTGGTGAAGGCCGAACTGCGAAGATTGGACATCCTTCTTCGGTACAGCTGGAGTTCTCGCCACTGCCTCGTTATTTCCAAGCGGCATCTCAGACTCTTTTGAAGTTTGGTCCGAATTCGCTGGAAAACTTGGTTTGAGCGGAAGTGGTGAAGATGGTGGCGCCCCCTGGTTTCCAATTCTCTTCTGAAGAGCTAGCCGTGCTTTCTGGTAATCAATCACCTCTTGGATCCCCATGGCTTTCCTCTTCTTCAGCCGGGCGCCACTCTCGCCAGACTCAACAGAACTCTTAGGCAGAGCAAGATTTTCACCTTGAATTGGATCCAAAAAGATGGCAGTATCTGGCACACCTTTTCTGTGTTTCTCCAATTCGACTAACTTCTGCTGCTGCAGAAAAACATGTCTCTCTGGATACGACGAGGTTTTGCTCTTGGTCTTTGCCCGTTTGCTCTTGTCTCTTCGCGGTGAGTTACCATTGGATGGCATTCCATGGTCTTCCGAGAACCGTCCTAGGTCTTGTCCCAGTGTTTCATCTTCAAGGACGTTGAGGTCTCGTCTTAGGCGGCGAAGACGGTTGAGGTAAGCGGCAGTCCGCTGCGGCTGGTTTCTTCCGTCGTCAAACCAAGCTTGCTGTCCGGTTCGCTCTAGTGCCCTTTTGGAAATGGAATGAGCAAGAAGTTACATAAACAAGAATATTCTATTCCTCTCTTTAATATTTTATGTCTCGTGTGTGTATCCCCCCTCCCGGAATCTATTACGAGATTTACCCAGGTAAAAAGTGATACGGAGTACTACCTTGATGTACTATATTGTAAAACACTGGCCAATAATTGGAGAAAGACAGTTACACGACTACTCAATGTCCATACATGTTATATCCAAAACGAGAAAGGTTCATGTTATAAGCCATGATACGTCAATGTTACAATTAGTTATGTCAACTGCTAACGACCGACACATGTACAGCACATTCTTATGGACCCCATACAGAGTACGGAGAGAGCTGGTATCGTAATGGAAAATCAATAAGCATTGAAAATGACAAAAACATATATTCACGAATGAGGTTTTACAACGGACATAAATCAACATAGTTTTACGAGTTGTTTTACGAGTGTAGATTCCCTGGTCAAAATAATAGTACATGATATGACTATCACATTTTTGTTTCTTTGTGTTTCATCATCGATTTTTTTGTGTTTCTCCTTATTTATTAATAACGTATATATATTGTAAATATAGCTACTTCCTCTATTCACAATTACTTCACACTGACAATAATACCACTTTAAGTCAATATGAGGCACCACTCACTTGTTCTGACGAGTTTCAACTTCTCGCATGAAGACCAAAGATGACGTCAAGTTCGAGGACATATTTCTAACTTCTCTCTTTCTAAATAACGAATAATGATGTCTTCATTCACCAATCTGTACCTGTAAACAATACAGTTTGTTACACGTAGATAATACCAGACAAGTATATAGCACGTTTATAGTTTCACGTTCCCATGTGCTACGTGATAATTGATTATGTTGAACAACACTCGCAAATTAACGACATTATTCAATTGAAAACTATCTCAGGTACTCGATACGACCTTCAGCTAAAACGGAGCAACCAACTCTCGATTTTCACCTTCGATTTACACAAGAATGAAAACTCTAACGACATTACGTTTACGTGCAAAAATGCTATTATTTATTACGAACCTGCAATTCAGCTGACAAACGCCGCGGCAATCTGTAGTTGAAGTCTCCCTTAAGTTACCGACCATGACAACCGCTATAGACTAGTATATGGCCGTGTATTGGGCATATGATGGCCAATATTGATTTGAGCGTGGTTCTAAGGACAAATGTTTGTTTGAATAGACGGTAATAATTCGATAACGTTCAATGTGTTCTGTTCGGATCACGCGAACGTTAAGAGGTTTGTGCCAGGACTCTTTTTATGTTTTCAGTCGGTGTAAAGCTTGACTGGATTATCGTCAATCTAATCGTGTGGTTTATATTGAAGGTAAACAGTTCGTAGGTTTACCTTATATTATAAAAAAGTCCTACGTTTACTTGGTATGTTCTGCAACCGAGTGCTTGGTAGGTGATTCAAACCATATGTGTTGGACAACGTTTATTTCTTGTTTATAACCAGCAAATGTGGTATTATGTGCATGATATATCACATCGGTGATACATTTATGACAAGTAATAAATCTGAATATTTTTTTTTAAGTCACCTAGGTATATTCTACGACTATATAGGGTCATTATGAAAGGTGGAGGTTATGCAAATGTATATTTTTCTCTGATATATTCCAAGCTAAATGCAGTGCAGACAAAAAAGTGGATTGGGATCTCCGTGTCATTTTGTAGGCCTGATTGAGTTCCGTTAATTTTGGAAACTGAGATGTATTCACAGAAATGTGAACTCTATTGAAAGATACATTCGGAAACCATCTGCATTAAGATTAACCATCTCACATTTTAGCCCCTATTTTTTCTTGGCTGGAAATGGCTCAAAACGAATAGATTTGGGACGAAAAAATGTTTTCATCGACCCGTCGAAAAAACAAAATGGACGCCCCACGGAGACCGGTGAGGGCAACGAAACTTTCACACGTCACAAAGGTATATAATTGGAATCTTTTGGAACAAAAATCTCGAAAGAGGTCATAAAGTTTCTGAGAAATGCCCGCTAAACTTCAAGCCCAAAATTGATCGTTTTTCATCTAAACTGACCGCCATTTTGAAAAAAAAGCGAAAATAATAAACTAGAAAATAAACTCGCTCTTGAAATATCTTCAAGCTTTTTTTGTGCGAAATTTCAGAAAGATTCGACTAAACACTTTAAAGATAACATACAGCTGACGACGACAGACGGACAACGGACTGGCGTCGGACAACACAACATCACTGAAGCTCCGTTGCCATTCGGATAACGGAGCTTAATTTTAAACTATGTGAAATATTCTGCAATATACACTGTCAATAGTTCTATCATAACAATACATATATGAGAAAGTTTTCATGCATAATGCAGGTATTTGAGAGCTTTCGAATAGGCGTCATAGCTGATTAATATCGATATATGACGGTGGATTCATATTTCAAATTGTATACACAGACACGTTATGAAATGGTGCTTTTGCCATGTTTCATGTCAACGTTCAAATGCCGTAAAGAATATGAAAGTATGTGATCAAGATAACGTATACCTATATTGTCCATGGAACATAAATTCAAAACAAAGATCATACTGACATCCACAGACATTCTGAAATGTAGCGATTTATGGCATAGCTTCGGTGTGTCATGAACATCCATATTTCGTTTTTAGGTTACCGTACCTTTTGGTTGAATGTGAACTCGGTGAATTTTGTGTGTGTGAATACTTTAATTAGGTTACCGGACCTTTGGTCCGATAACCTATTGACATGGCGTTGCGTCCGTCGTCCGTCCGTCCGTCCGTCCGGCGTTAACATTTTTATCTTCAAAGTTAACGATCTAATCTTTCTGAAATTTTGCACAAAAATGCCTGAAAATATTTTGGGAAGGAGGTATTTTTTTTGTTTTTCGCAATTTTTTTCAAAATGGCGGCCGTTTTTGTCGAAAAACGCTCAATTTCGGACTTTGACGGCCATATTCTCAAAAACTGTCTGATCAGTTTTGAGTTTTTGGTTTCAAAAGATTCCCCTCATATACCTCTGTGATATGTATAAGTTTGGTTGCCCTAAATTCGCCGGTCTCCGTGTGGCGGCCATTTTGAATTTTTGGCGGGTTGGCGAAATTTTTTTTTTTCGCCCCAAATCGCGCTACTATCCATTTCGGGCCATTTCTAAGGCAAAAATTTTTTTCACCCTTTTTGCACTTTTTTCCTTCATAATGGGAGTTGTCCGGACTGTACTCATAGAACGCTTGAAGATAGAGCTTAGAAATTGGCACTTTCAAATGGGAAGTCATATAATATAATTTGTTGAACCCACAAATGTTAAAACGCCCACAAATGTGAAAACCCACAAATGTGAAAACAAAATTTTTGTAAATCACCCACAAGTGTGAAAATATCATTACCCACAAATGTGAAAAAAAATCCACCCACAAATGTGAAAAAAAAATTTAACCACAAATGTGAAAACGGTTTTTGTCATTTGCCCACAAATGTGAAAATCAAACACAGCATTAGGTTCCACATGAGGAATGTCTTTTATTGTTATGTCTTTTTACGGAACCTTGTTCTGATAACCCATTGCATGGCATTGCGTCCTTCATCCGTCGTCGTCCGTCATACGTCTTACATTTTTATTTTTATCTCGAATTTACGGTCGAATCTTTTCGAAATTTGCGCTAAAATGCCTAAGAATACAGGGAAGCACTTTTCTGAAAGATTTTTTGGGCTACCGGACCTTTGGTCCGATAACCTATTGGCATCGCGTTGCGTCCGTCGTCCGTCCATCCGTCGTCCGTAAACAATTTTATCTTTAAATTTTTGTAACGAATGTGACTTCGTTAAGTAGCAACCAGGTTAGTACCGTCATAGCATGGTTAGTAGACAAACATCACATCACATATCACATCATATAATGAATAGTTATAGTAATGTCGCCGTTACGTGAGGCCCGAGAACCATGGGAGGGGTCCCCGGAACCACAACGCTTGGGCGTGTTGTTCGTCCGGCCTTGTTGATCCTTGGGCATCCTGAGCCCATTTCCTTGAAAAATAATTCTACTTCCGGTTTGGTGTCATTTGACACCACAGGTGTAATCTGATACCAAACCGCACCTAGTATATTGCCAATTAGCCCTATGGGTTCGAAAATAATGTCCTTTTTGCTCTACGATCAATATTTACTGAGATATGGAGGTTTTTATGGAAAAGTGGGTGATAATAGGGGAAAGTATCAATTTTTGGCCTTCAAACACACCAAAACGGCCTAATAACTGATCCTTGGGCATCCTGAGCCCATTTCCTTGAAAAATAATTCTACTTCCGGTTTGGTGTAATTTGACTCCACAGGTGTAATTTGATACCAAACCACGCCTAGTATATTGCCAATTAGCCCTATGGGTTCGAAAATAATGTCCTTTTTGCTCTACGATCAATCTTTACTGAGATATGAAGGTTTTTATGGAAAAGTGGGTGATAATAGGGGAAAGTGTAAATTTTTGGCCTTCAAACACACCAAAACGGCCTAATAACTGATCCTTGGGCATCCTGAGCCCATTTCCTTGAAAAATATTTCTACTTCCGGTTTGGTGTAATTTGACATCACAGGTGTAATCTTATACTAAACCACACCAGTATATGGCCAATTTGTCCTACGGGTCCGAAAATAACGTCCTTTTTGCTCTACGATCAATATTTACTGAGATATGAAGGTTTTTATGGAAAAATGATGATAATAGGGGAAAGTATTAAAGCTATAATCACTTTTAGAATTGACAAAATTTATTCATTCTGCGGTAGATTTATTTTGTCTATAGAATGAGATATCGTACAAATTTGGGTCTGAAAATATGTCTTGCGTGCCTAAATTGAGTTGTCAAATCAAGATTCAAATCATTTTTTTTCCTGAAAGCGGCCCGCCTTGCGAGCGATTTCTACACACAGTCTCGTGACGTCATTGGTGTTTGTGTAGATACTGTGGCAACCGGCAATGTAGGCAGGCCGATCATTCTCTATCCACTGTTTTCATGCACGATTAACGGCAATTTCTGAGTATCTGTTGTCGAACTGTGCCTATTTCCTATATATTCCTGACTCTCTCAAGATGTAGTTTCAAATTTGCGTGACAATCAATATCGCTAAATTTGGCTGATTTTAAAATTGATTCCAACTTTAATTGTGCAATAGGTTTTCAGAACAAAGGTCGGTAACCTGAAAACATTCCTCATGTTGAAGCTAATGTTGTGTCAGATTTTCACATTTGTGGGCAATTGACAAAAATCGTTTTCACATTTGTGGTTGTTTTTTTTTTCACATTTGTAGGTGAAGTTTTTTTCACATTTGTGGGTGAAGATTTTCACATTTGTGGGTAGTTGACAAAAAACGTTTTCACATTTGTGGTTGATTATTTTACATTTGTGGGTGATTTACAAAATTTGTTTTCACATTTGTGGGTTTTCACATTTGTGGGCGTTTTAACATTTGTGGGTTCAACAGGCGACTTGTGTGGTGACCTTGAATTTGACCTTCGATGACACTTTTTTCCTTCACAATGGGTGCTGTCCCGACTGTACTCATAGAACGCTTGAAGATAGAGCTTAGAAATTGGCACTTTCAAATGGGAAGTCATATATGACGACTTGTGTGGTGACCTTGAGTTTGACCTTGGATGACCTTGAAGGGTCAAAACAGCCATTTTGGGGTCGAAAAATGCTCAAATTTGCATCTGGTCTGTATTTTCTCAACAACTGTCCGATCAATTTTGAGATTTTTGTTTAAAAAGATTCCTCTTATATACCTTTGTGACGTGTATAAGTTTTGTTGCCCTTGAATTGCCGATCTCCGTGTGGCGGCCATTTTGAATTTTTGACGAGTCGACGAAAAAAAATTTGTTCGTCCCAAATCGCATTACTATCCATTTTGGGCCATTTCTAGGCCAAAAATCCCCCCCCCCCCTTGAAAAAAAAATTGGACTTGGAAAATTTTCGACACTTTTTTCCTTCATAATGGGAGCAGTCCGGCCTGTACTCATAGAACGCTTGAAGATAGAGCTTAGAAATTTGCACTTTCAAATGGGAAGTCACATGTGGCGACTTGTGTGGTGACCTTGAATTTGACCTTCGATGACCTTGAAAGGTCAAAACAGCCATTTTGGGGTCAAAAAATGCCCCGATTTGCCTCTATAGATGGAATGCTTGCAGATAGAGCTCATGTTTGCATTATGAACATATATGGCACAACTAATGATGACCTTGAACTTGACGTCAGATGACCTTGAGTGCCAAATGTCTGACTTGGAATGTGTAAATTGACCTGAGCGGCCTAAACGATTCCACCCAGATATATCTTCGTATTATGAACATATAGAATACTAAATTCCGCATACATGTAATGGTGACATCGAAGTTCACACGGATGACCTTGATTGGTAAATCTCAAGGTCATATGTTTACACTGCGAATCTCAAGGTCTGTTACCTGCCAATGCTGCCATGGCCAAACCAAAATTGTCCGGTAACCTATCTTAGCCTTTGGGCTAATTTTTTGTAGGAGGCTGTTATGGTAGGGTTCCGTTGTCATGCAATTACTCTTATTAATACATTTATATCAGCAGTGTTTTTCAATCAGTTAAACGAGATGTACCGGGTTTTATCGCAAATTTGCGAAACCCACACCAGTGTATATACTTAATCTAAGAGAGTCGTCCGGAGAAGTCGGAAGACAGGAGATACATTGGGTGAGGTCAACGGCAATCACATATACCCGGTCCTGAGGGGCGGGGAATAACTACAACGTGCAAGATATTGCTGAATACTTGTAACATACTTGTTTCAAAAGACAGTACACCAGTTGGTCAATATGGAAACTGACACCAGGTCGTGGATGTGCATGTTTGTGTATTGCAAGTTGAAATATACACGTGAATATACTAATTAAGGATGCTTATCAGTCAGGATCCATGCCTTGTCAGCAAAATTCTGGTATGTTTTGTTTGGCCTATAACTCTGCAGTTTGATATTGGATTTCGCTGAAAATTGTTGCGTAGGTTCTATACATGACTACAAGGCTTGTCCAATTACCAGATTGAAGACCCAGTCGATATTCATACAGATCCTGAACGTTATACACCGCCAATCAAATGTAACTTACATAGAAAACAGACAGCGTTTTAGGGTACAGTTTCTTGACTATGGTTAGACTACATATCATAGAACAATAACCTACTGCCTGTTTCGGGATTTACCTCAACACTTGATGGGAGTTTGATGGTCAAAATAGCATGTTATATATCATCCGCATTGAAGATACACTGGGCAAAAGAAATTCATTGTCAATCGCATTAATAACGTCTATATCCGTTGGCATTGTAAACTCAACCGCAAACTACATCAAGAATTCAGTGACTCTAATATTTTCTAAATGCATTATAAAACCAAAATCACAACAACATCTCACTCCTGAGTACAACGTTCTCGACAGCTGAGCATTGACGGTATTTGCCATACGAATAATCCGCTGATCTGTACTTAGCGCTTCACTGACCAGCGGCACGATACATTTTCAGGGGATCGCAATAGATAATACACATTTGAACATCAATTTGACATGAAAATCGATGGGATACTTGAAATTTGAGGGTAGGTTATCAATTTGACATGAAAATCGATGGGATACTTGAAATTTGAAGGTAGGTTATTGATCACCGATATGTGCACTCGCTGTAGTTAAGAAACTACACCATGTGATGCTTCGTGTACGCAACGTAAGTTACATTTGTTCAAGCAACATTCAAGTCCATTTATATACTAATTTATCAATGAAATCTTCAATTTCTTATTCGCGTCAGCTTCATGGATATATATAGATTATATATTCCAAATTTCATGTAAGTTTGTTATGAAACGGCCGAGATATGAACCAAAATTGCACATGGTATGAAGCTATTGAAATTACGTGGATCGTACTCGATACGCAATCTTAAGTATAAGCCCACCAAAAAAAAAAGATACACAAACGAATTAACATGGTGATGATCGCGGAACAATATATACAGGATCATAAATATTATCCGTATTTGTACCACGGTTGACACCTTTAACAATAGGCCAGACTGTGGTCTATTCAACATACATATCTAGATGTTCAACCAGTACAACGTGGATCCCACATGTCTTCTCTGTGGAGAGGGTGATGAGGATAGAGCTCACTTTCCGGTGAGATGTCACTCCAGGGGCGGATCCAGGAATTTGAAAAGAGGGGGTCCAACATTATACGGCGTGGGGTCTGAGGCCCGCACAATGGCCCCAGAAGCCAGAGCCTTTGTTCTGTCCTGTGGTAGCTTCCTGGTATCTCCTGGGTGTAAATCCCACTCCTTGCCCCTGGTATATTTGTAAAAAAAGTTGTGAGTGAAGCGAGCCTGTCCCAGTATGGGTCTGGGGCCCGCTCAAGAGACCCTGAAGCCAGAGTCTTTTTTTATGACTTGAGGTAAGTTGATGGCATCTCCTGGATATAAATTTCATTTGAATACCCATTGATCGCCATACTTTCATAATAAACGCAAAAACTAGAAACGAAGCGAACCTGTCTCAGCTTGAAGGGGGGGGGGGGGGGTCTCGGACCTGCTAAGGCGCCCAGAAATCAGAGCCTCTTTATCATGTTTATGTTCTGAATTAGCTTTAAGGCCTTTCCTGGGAATAAATTTAAATCAAAAATTCATCGATGACCATGTTCTGGAAACTTTGATAGAAAGTAGAAGGGAAGCAACCCATTTTGGCCGGGGGTCTGGGGCCCGCTTAAGGGCCCCAGAAGTCATAGCCCTTTTTATGTTCTGAACTTTTTTGTGGCCTTTCCTGGGAATAAATTGAACTTAAAAATTCATCGATGACCATGTTCTGGAAACTTTAATAGAAAGTAGAAGGGAAGCCACCCATTTTGGCCGGGGGTCTGGGGCCCGCCTAAGGGCCTCAGAAATCATAGCCCTTTTTATGTTCTTAACTTATTTTGTGGCCCTCTCCTGGGAATAAATTGCACTTAAAAATTCATCGATGACCATGTTCTGGAAAGTTTGTGAAAAATGTACATGTAGAAGGGAAGCTACACATTTGGGCCGGGGGTCCTGGGGCCCGCACAATTAAAGGCCCCAGAAGTCATAGCCTTCCTTATGTTCTGAACTAATTTTGTGGTCTTTCCTGGGAATGATTGCACTTAAGAATTCATTGATGACAATGTTCTGGAAAGTCTGTAAAAAGGTGGAAGAGAAGCTGGACATTTGGGCCGGGGGTCTGGAGCCCACTGAAGGGCCCCAGAAATCATAGCCTTTTTATGTCCTGAATTAATTTAATGGCTCTCCTGGGTATATATTGCACTTAAAAATTCATTGATGACTATGTCCTGAAAAGTTTGTAAAAAATGTAGAAGGGAAGCTGCACATTTGGGCCGGGGGTCCGGGGCCCGCTGAAGGACCCCAGAAGCGAGACCCCTTTTAATGTCCTGTGGTAGCTTCCTGGTCTCTCCTGAGTATACATTTCGAACAAACTCACCATGATCAACTCGTTCTTAAACATGGTATTTCGACAACATTTTTTCGGGCAGGAAGGCTGAACCCGCCTATGTATATGTATTTTTTTTTTTCGAAAAGGGGGGGTCCTGACCCCAGTAACCCCCCCTCTAAATCCGCTACTGCACTCATGCTGACGCTCGGCATGACATCGTGTATATCGCCTCAGTAACAGTGTATTATTTCACACATACACCACTGTCTGCCGTGGAATATAGGAACACGTTCGAGTGAACCCGTGGTACAAGTCAGATAGACCACTCGCACCCGTGGGTATGGCTCATACACTCTACTATCTACTCGTTTTCTATCTACTACTTATTGATTAACTTCGGTGATGTATAATAACAAACACATATCAATTGTAATTAATTTTACCTATCGAAATTGAATGCATAATGATATTCTTTCAATTAACAACAACTTTGAAATGTTTTGCGTTTCAGAGCAAATGCAATATGCTATGTCTCAATGTACATTTAATGGAAACTCTTCCTTGGTGGAAATGACTTGAGGCGTTCGTGTGCTAGAGCAATTAAAAGTAAACACCGGCTATATAAATGTTGAAAGGTCGAGCGACATGCAGTGAATTCATGGTAAACACAGTTAAATGCCGACCAAACTTTTAAATGTTATACGTCTAGAAACTGGTTCTTTTTGAGTCTTCTCTGGCCAGCAATACATGTCGTTTCTTAGCAACCAACTGGGCGTTGATCAACATAACCATGTGAGAACTTAATGTACGATCATGAGCAATGTGTAAATTTCAAGCAATATACCAGAAAAGTAGAATAAAACATTCCGTAATGTCAAATGAAAGTCGGTTTCGATACTTCTATCAATTCGGATGAACAGATCCATATATAGCGCATACATCATGTTCTGACAGTACATTGTCCGCAATTTCAATTTGGATGAGGGCGGGTATGGAGCTGCTTTTGAATGCCAGAAATAGTCTCTTACCATTGCCAAAATGTTGCATTTACCAAACTTGGTAGGCATCAAACTTTCGTGTATACAACATTCATATCGGCCGTTGTGAAACATTCATACTCCACCGAGATAGTTTTGTAAGTAAATTTATGTCAAACGATGCATGGTTCTAGAAGTTCAATCACATATCAAACAATCGTACCAATGTAACTGGTCATCTGACCGTTCATGAGTAAATTTTGTATTATTCTTGAAACTCATATATCTACTTCATGGGATCAACATGAAAGTTTAACCTGTATAATACATGTAAGTTACGCGATACAACGATAGAAATTATATGCACATGTATAGCATCGTTGGATTGGACTTAGTTAACCTCTGTGAAGTGACAGTTATAAATCAGTTATCAACATGAACAGAGAACACACATCACATATTTTGCTATCTACTACTGATCTTTTGCTTTAACATATCGTTACTCTCTATAAAATCAGTACTCAATTTCTTGACATCATCGACAGTCAATCGCTTCAGGAGAGAGTTCCACATGGTCCGGAACAAGTCAGGTTTCTTAGCGTGTACAAACAAACGTGTGAAAGGTTTGTTGATATTGTTGACTTCTTCCAATGCTTCGTCCTGTTTCAGCGTGAAATTCTGGATAAGTTTGACGTATTCAACGTCCTTGACCTTGTTCGGTAGCAGTCCCGTGATGTACACATCATCTATCCAGAAGAACGGTGTGCTCTTTGAGGCGTTGTACATTGCGGCTGCCAACTTGTTAGAGAGGATGAACGTCAATCCAGCGCAGTACTGTGGAAAGTATCGCTTTCCGGGAAACTCGTTGAATCGTACACACCACTTGGCACATTTGGCCGGGTCTCTGAGTATTGGCATGGAATTATCCGCCCATAGAGGGCAGGCAAGCATGTTCTCTTTCTCAGCTTGGTCTCCCAAGAAGTTGATCAATCTGAATATGTTGACAAACGCGTCATCATCAGCTTTAATGGCGTATCTAGGTTGACTACAATAAGTTGAGACCCATTTGAGGCCCATCAGGCCTTTCAACGTGAGGTTTTTATAATTATCATTGAAATCTCCCTGAATGATATCCTTGTGCTTCTCAGATTCATCCTTGACTTTGTCTTGTACGCTCTTTTCATCACTTACACCCATCAGGAACACCCTCTCAATGATGTGATCATTGAAGAGTTCGGTGTTGGCCCAAGTAGTTCTCAGCAGCTCCCTCTTCTCAAAATTCCCGGGGGATGTGTGAACATAGATAATGTATCTCAAATCTCGTGACCTCTTGCAAATATCCGGGTTGTTTATCAAGAACTTGACGTCATTAGGCAGAGGATTGTTGGTTGCTTCACCGTTGTTGTTGTCCCCTTGGATGAAGTCGAGAAGTTCTTTGACTTTGAGCGAGAGCTCGATGTTGACCGTTCCATCAGCCGCTGCTTGGATGTTGGTGATTTGCACGGAGATCTGTGAGTCCGAATCTTTTACGGGGTGCTTCACAAGATCACGTGTGTGGTCCCACGTGGCAAAGAATAAGTAAGCCACGTTCAAGAAGACGAACACGAGAAGGATAAGCAGGATAGCGACACCGAATAACGTTCTTGCGCCACGGCGGGATACGGAAAATACATTCATCCTCTTTGATTACGTCATCAACCACGACGGTTATCCATTTCCGGTCGTCTTTATGTCACGTGGTCTCCTTCAACAGGCGATGATTGTTTCCGTGTTGTGGCTGGCACAGTCCTATCTAATCTAGAACATGTACCGTAACGATTTATTTCTCACTGATTGTCAAGTTCTAATCTCGAGAGCCATCGATATGATGCACGGTAACCAGGATTATCAACAACGTCTTGTGCACTTCACTTTGAATCACCTGCCAAAAACAAGAACAAGACAAATATCACGACATGAGATACAGTTATGAGGCAATTATATAATTGTTCATCTTGTACACATGTAGGCCCCACCCGTGTACGTGCAGTGAGAGTACAATTTCGTTACAGTATTTTTGTAAATCCGTATGCTGTTATACCTGCTTCCTTCTCGGCCCCAAACGAATAATTATAACAAACTCTGCACACGGGCCTTATATATATATGTATTGTCTGCGAGGAATTTGAGTCGACCTCTGGTACCCAAAAAATAAATATACAAGTTGCCATGGTACATGTGGTATAGCTCTAGGCACATAAATCAAAACAAGTTATAATACTGGCATCTAAATAGTATATCATTTTGTGTAATTACTGATCGGTCGATATATACATGAGCAACCCATTGCAAACTCCGTACGGTGTAAAGGAGGGTATGATATCGGATCTCCCTGTGGCTGTTACTATACGCGTGTATGTCTATAGTCGTGTTATTCATAACGTAGCGTTTATGTAAAAGGTGCGGTCATGCTAGTAGCAGTGTACTCACCAATAATAGGTGTAGACATGTGTCATGTCCTCGGGGCTGTACATGCAATGTCACCAGGAAACACCGTATCTCCTTTTGTGCTGTCCACGAGTATACAAACGTGACAAGTGGTGGTCTGGCTGGGGTCAGATGTGTAGGCCTATGCACGTGCACTGTCGTATTTTGTCAACAACCCGAGGCTAACTGACGTCTCTGTCGTAGCAGGCAACTATATACAGTAGGTGGAGCCTGGCTTAGGCCTACTTCCAAGTTCCTGGGGCCTACTTGTCAGTAGATCCGGGTAGTAGATATGTTGTGACGGTTCGAGGGATTCAAGAGTCGTACAACGTTTGCTAAAATCGTGAATGATATAACTTCCCGGTTAATCATTTCTGCAACCATGCCCGATGGTCCATAGTTTGTGGATCTGTACCGCATGTAAGCAGTGCTACGTGTAAATATAGACGGCCAAGTAAGACTGCCACTGCCACCGCTATCTCGACTAGTTATTGAGGGTGGGGAGGGAGGGAGGGGGGTGTCATGTCTAGAAATGGTTTTGACATTTCGCAGTACGCCTATGGCCATTAACGACACCGTATATCAGAGGTCCGTTAACATGGTTAGCTCTTCTAAATTTACATACATTATGGCCCTTGAAGACACAGTAATGGTCTTTTCAAGAACAAAACCGATGATCTATTTCTTCATATATATGGCTGTTGAGCAGGTCCTATATGCGGTGGTATAATCAATAGAGCGTGGTACCGTGAACGGTAGACCGTGACCACACGGGGCCTACCTGTATATTTATCGATTCCACACGGGGATGCGGAGCCCGAAAGTTCTGAATAAAAGCACGTGGTTTTTTCTCCGATACTTACGGTGGCTCTTTTAGGACATTGCTCTTTTATTTAAAAAAAAAGAAAGAAATATTTGTGGCACGTATTTAATCATTTTATACGCGCATATAAACATTTTATACGCGTATTCAATATTTTATACGCGTATTTAATGACTTATTATGCATATTTAATATTTCATATGCATATTGAATCATTTATTACACGTATTTAATATTTTATATGCGTATTTAATATTTTATACCTGTATTTAATGATTTATTATGCATATTTAATATTTTATATGCGTATTTAATCATTTATTACGCATATTTAATATTTTATATGCATATATAATCATTTATAACGCATATTTAATATTATTTATGCATATTAATTATTAAATACGCGTATTTAATAATTTTTACGTGTATTTAATATTTTATTTGCATATTTAATATTTTATATGCTTATTTAATCATTT
This sequence comes from Terebella lapidaria, assembly GCA_949152475.1. NCBI lineage: Eukaryota > Metazoa > Annelida > Polychaeta > Terebellida > Terebellidae > Terebella > Terebella lapidaria. The sequence goes on along the minus strand of OX424570.1, from coordinate 6,110,985 downwards.
ATTACACGTATTTAATATTTTATATGCGTATTTAATATTTTTTTATGCATATTTAATCATTTATTACGTGTATTTAATATTTTATACGCGTATTTAATATTTTATATGCATATATAATCATTTATAACGCATATTTAATATTGTTCATGCATATTTAATATTAAATATGCATATTTAATCATTTTTTGCGTGTATTTAATATTTTATTTGCATATTTAATATTTTTATATGCGTATTTAATCATTTATCATGCATATTTAATATTTTGTATCCGTACTTAATAATTTATCATTATTAAAAATATTATTTTTGAAAATTTCGAATACACATTTAAAAAATTTGAATACACGTATCAAATGAATAAATATGCATATAAAATATTAAATATGCATAATAAATGATTAAATACGCATATAAAATATCAAATACGCATATAAAATATTAAATACACAGAATAGATGATTAAATACGCGTATTTAATATTAAACATGCATAAACAATATTAAATATTCGTAATAAATGATTATATATGCATATAAAATATTATATACGCATATGAAATATTAAATACACGTAATAAATGATTGAATACGCATATTTAATATTAAATATGCATAAAAAATATTGAATACACATAATAAATGATTAATTATGCATATAAAATAATAAATATGCATAATAAATGATTATATATAGAAAATTAAATACGCGTATATACGGTGGCTGATATATGCCATACTTTTATTTTTCAGATTTCATTTATTTATTTTTTCCAGAAGGACATTCTAAAGAAAAGAAAATAATTAAATGCACGTACTTAATGTTAAATACGCGTACTTAATATTAAATACACGTACTTAATATTAAATACACGTATATAATATTAAATACGCGTATATAATATTAAATACGTGTACTTAATATTAAATACGCGTACTTAATGTTAAATACGCGTACTTAATGTTAATTACGCGTACTTAATATTAAATTAACAAAAAATGGATGTGATTATGTTGCTGTGTTGCTGTGGTTATGGCGCTGCAAAAAAAAGAACAAAATATGTAACTGTCTGGTATTTAATATTAAGTACGTGTATTTAACATTAAATACACGTATTTAATATTATATACGCGTACTTAATATTAAGTACGCGTACTTAATATTAAGTACGCGTATTTAATATTAAGTACGCATATTTAATATTTAGTACGCGTATTTAATATTATATATGCGTATTTAATATTATGTACGTGTATTTAATATTAAGTACGCGTATTTAATGTTAAGTACGCGTATTTAATGTTAAGTACGCGTATTTAAATATTAAGTACGCGTATTTAATATTAAGTACGCGTATTTAATATTAAGTACGTGTATTTAATATTACATACGCGTAATTAACATTATGTACACGTATTTATTATTAAATACGCGTATTTAATATTAAGTACGCGTATTTAATATTAAGTACGCGTATTTAAACATTAAGTACGCGTATTTAATATTAAGTACGTGAATTACATCCGTCTGGAAAATATTGTAAATAATTGAAAACTAAAGAATAAAACTATGGCATATATCAGCCACCGTACGTATACAATATTTAATATGCGAATTAAATGATTAAATATGCGTGAAAAAAAATAAATATGCATAAAAAAATATTAAATTCGCGTAATAAATGATTAAATATGCATATAAAATATTAAATACGTGTAATAAATGATTAAATACGCATTTAAAATATTAAATACGCGTATAAAATAATTAATTACGCCCCACTAATATTTCAAACTTTTTAAAAAAAATAAATAAAAAGGCAATGTCCTAAAAGAGCCACCGTAGATACTGCCTAATTCGCATGCAAAAGTTCAGCGCTAGACGCATGTAACGGTCACTCGGTCGAACATGTCTACAATGGTCCTATTCACAGACCCCTCCTAGAAGTCGGCAAACTCCGTAGTTCAAACTGACCAATCGCAGCTGCGCGCAATCTTCGGAAATCTGGGGGTAATCCCAGCCTGACCACGTGTAGCAAAACCACTCATGATGTCGTGTGACACACATGATATAGTGTTCGGGCCAAAAAGAATCCTGACTTTATGTGACAATCGCATATATATCGAGAAAAAAATACCCGTAAACCCATCCCTTCCCCCGTTGAAACCAACCTTGCCCGCAAAATCATTTTACTGAGTAGCCAGAACTATTTGTTTACAAACACAGCGCGAGGATCACCATGGTCAATCGTACGTGTTTCCCTTACTGGGATTTCCCTAATACTGAGTTGACATTCTGACCAAACTCGCATCGCCCGTTTTTGGTGATCAATTGGCTAAGAAACCCTTATTTCCATACAGCCTCGTTGCAGATAATGGGGCATCTGGGTTAAATATAATCTGTATTGCCGTCTATGATGAGAAAATGTGCGATAAACTGAACACTGCGGATTTGTTTATTACCGTTACTGCGCGCAGCTCAGATCAAGCGAGCGTCGCTTGGACTGCGCGCAGCTGTGATTGGTCGACACTCTCGTGACCAGTGGCGGGAAATTCTGTGAATAGGTCCATTCGAAAAGATCAAACCGTTGTTAGCTCGCTCAATGGCCAAACATAAACTATTGATGAAAGAACAAGATTCTATTCGCATCACTTTCTTCTCTATAAGACGTCACATTTGTACATCATACCACATGCCTTGTCACATGTTTATACCTGCTTCCCCCGAAAAATCTGTTGTGTAGCTCATTTGCCAAATGAGCTAAAGGAATATAGCGAGGTTACATATGTGTAGAATGTGGACCAGGTGCTAGTCCGCCGTACGGGGTCCGACTTATACATGTCATTAGTTAGTACAGCATTATAGTCATGTAGCCTGGTTGTACCTGAGACCGAGAGCAATGGAGACAACTCCCAGTACACGAGCACGTGGGCATGTTGCTGGCCGGAGTCTCCAACCGCCTAGGGATAGGGCCATAGTATCGAGGACGGACCTTGAGAACCCCATAAACGATCCCATATCCACAAAATTGAATTTTTATATCAATTTTGTGATACAAAATCAATTTTGTGTGATGACAAAATTCAATTGTGTCCAACAAAATCGAAGTTAATGTACCGATTCTCAATTCTGTGATACGAAATCAATTGTGTGATGACAAAATTCGATTTTGTCCAACAACTCAAACATACCATTAGCGTGGGTTTGAGTACCAGTCTGCCTGCAAACATGCTCACATCGAGAATCAGCTGTTTGGTGGATGTAACATCTGCAGTTGCCAGGGTCAGGAGTTCATGTGGGATCAGTGACGGCAGTTTTTTCATGTACATGTACCGGGTGGACTCGAGTGAGTGACAACTCCCCGGAATGTGGGCTCTGTCCTCATCACCCTCTCCACAGAGAAGACATGTGGGATCCACGTTGTACTGGTTGAACTTTGCCCGGTTGGTCTGTAAGATGTATGTCCCTGTCAGGAGCCTTGCCTTGATCGCTGCTCTCTGCAAATCCCACACATTGTGTTGTACTGTTGACCAGACTGGGTGAGGGGTGCCTATGGAAAGGGTTCGCCAGTTCAGGTATCTCAGTGATGTTTTCGAGGAGGCTTCACTCATCCACTTCTCTTTCCAGTACTGGTTCATGGCCCTTCTATCCCTGGCTTTCTATATGGTTGGGGGCGCATCGAGAAGATTGAATATTGGACCCAGGTTGTATTGCCAGAGGATGCCCCTGACTTGGTTGAACCAGGACTTGACCAGTTCTATCGTGGTAAGTTGTCTCAGTGCAACAGCATATCCAATGGAATCTTCTCCTGGATGATGTTGAGGAACAAGGACAGGGTTTTCTTGTCGAGAACAGACTCTAGCGGGAGAAGTCCAAGTAGTCCATAGGCTACACAGCTGGGAGTACGGACTGGGAGGAACTGGAGTTGTTTGATGGTGGTTTTCTCGAATCTGGCTATGGCTTCCATGTAAGTGTTAGTCAACTGGAGCGACTCCAAGCCATGGGTGAAACGTGGGACTACATATACTGACCACAGTTTAGCAGAGATGGGTGGAGGAGTCCAGCACCCATGAGTGCATACAGGGTTTTCCGTCCTAGTAGCTGCCTTGTTACTGTATCAAGCTTCGTCGAGTCAGTTCTCATTATGCCTAGATGCAGTGGGCATTAAAAAACTCCAGATCATTGGATTGCTTCGAGATCCTTCAGATCATTGAATTGCCTCTGTGCAAGAGGCAATGTAATGCACTTCTTGCACTGGACAAGTTATTGAACGGGTAGTAGCACTGGTACTCTGTGACATGCGGGTTGAGGTGATCAGTGGTGGAGTACTACCAATCATGGCTGAGGGCGCCACGTGGGTCTGCATACCCCTGGAGGATATCCAAACAAAGAAGGCAGAAACAGCCACTCTCCTCCGGTGGCGTCAGTGTGCTCACCTCGACCTCCGACAAAGGAGTCTTTCGGAATAAGGGAACGTCTGCCATCATCCCGCAGTCTGCCGGTTGGCATTCCTTATTGTCCTTTGAATTCCGTATGAAGAGCTGCAGTCCCTGGCGCACACATGGCGAGTCGGGCCGTTACACATTGACAGTTGCTCCCACTGGAAGACCAGAGATAGCGTCTCCTCGATGTATGTCAACCTTTCCGCTCGTTCGGGCTCATTCCAAACCGCAAGGGCTGTGATAACCGTCGTCAGGGCAGCATCCGTCCATTGCATGCTTTGCAGCCAGTTGGGCAGTAGAGTCGTCAGCCACGTAGGATGGTTCCTCTTCTAGCATATCCGACTGTGGTTTAGCGGCCATGACCCGTGTGGGCGGTGGTTGTTCCAGCTCAGTTAGATGGGATCGAAACCCAGGGGTTGTACCTCGTTTGTGGAAGTCCCGCTTCAGCTGTTTGACTCTCGCTCCATAGATCACCGTTTCCGAGGCCTCTTGAAACACTCAAGACCTGGGTCAAAGGTAATTAATTTTCTCCGAAATTCGTGTAATGAAAAAAAAGCCGATTACAGCCGTCACTAAAATAATACAGTCCTCCAGAAACATAGTCCCAAACTTCAAAGACTGATTTTGAGGTAACTGAACCTATGGTCCGATAACCTATTGCCATGGCATTTCGTCCGTCTACTTCGTTATCGTTAAAGTTTACAGAAGAATCTATCTGAAATTTCTCACAAAAAATTCCTTAAAATATTTCAAGAGGGAGGTGTTTTTGAGTTTTCATAATTTCTGCATTCTTTCCAAAATAGTGGCCGTTTTTGAGGAATAAAAGGCCAATTTTGGATTTTGACGGTCTCTCAAAATATGTTCAGTAACTTCTTTGATGCATAATCATTTATGACCTTCAAAAACCTTGAAAGGTCAAAACGGTTCTTTTGTTGAAAAACGAAGATTTTTCTACTTTGGCGATCTCAAAAGCTGTCTGATCAGTTGAGATTTTTGTTTCAAAATATTCTTTTTATGTACCTTCATGATGTAAGTAAGTTTTTCGCCATTGAGTCGCCGATCTGTGCATAGCAGCCATTTTGATGGGTCGGTGAAAATTTTTTTCCTCCAATTCAAGTCACCATTCGTTTTTGAGCCATTCCAGCAAAAAAAAACCAAACAAACAGACATTTTATCTTGCTACTGAAATTTTTTTTTTCATTATTTATAATTTATGTTACAACATTTCTACTTGGTGAGTTAGATACTATTTTCTAAACTTTCTGGAAATATGATTTATATACTGAAATAATGATTAATTTACTTTTTTGAGAAATAAAACTATCTTGGGAGAAGTAAATAACATTTGTTATAACATTTTCAAGAAAAATGTTTTAAAAAAAAAACAAAAAAAAAACTGTGTATACGTTCTCAGTGTGCTCAGGGACAGCGATGCTGTGTTGGGTCCTGAGTAATTTATCCGGGTGACAACGTCTCGGTACAGAGCACTTGTACGATCGACCATTCAAGACCGGTTCCCACTGGACTGTAGCTTTACTGATAATCTGATAAACGGGTGAATTCCCCAATAAACTTCAATCAGCCCATGTACTGAAATTATATGGGATGTTTTTACCAAATTAATATCGTCCTCCAGATAACTGGATTTGAAACCCCGAACACCTCCAGTCCAATGAAAAATAGAAGTATGATCCCCCAATTTTTTTAAGGCAAATGCCCCCCCCACCTGATGAATATTCACCAACCCATTACCTTAATACCTCGGGATATATGCGTTTCACGACAGAGACATGCGTCAACTACCAGCCTGCCCTGCTTGCAGCACCAAATGTGGAAACCGGAAATTTGTTGTCCAGACCGTGAATCGAACCCATGTTCAATGGGTTTCGAAACCAACGTTCTACCAAGTGAGCTAAAGGGATATTCCATTACCCTAGCTAGTAGGAGTGAGGAGAAAAATATGACAATATAAAGTATGGCAGACGCTATGGATACTTGATGATCCACCAACGTCTGTAGGCCTAGGCCTATCTAGGACACCAGAATATTTTCAAGCAAGAAAATGCGGCTAACTGCAGAAAGCGATATTAGAGCGAGAGCAGTGAAGAAAATATGTTAGTTTAATACCTTTCCCTCCCTCCACATAATTTTAAGTGACTCTCGTACACAGGAAAACAAACTTGTTTCAAATCACTACAAAGTACGAAAAAAAAATGATCAAATTTATTTGTTCTAAATTTATTATGAACTTAGTGAAATATATAGCTTGATAAAGTGATTCCAAGTTTTAAAACAAAAACCATTAAAATATTGAAGAATAGGGCCTATGTCAATCTGACATGGCTTAAAATAGTACTTCAGATATGATATAGTGGTAAGGGCGTGGATTTAGGTTGGGGTTTTTCCCATGGTCATGTGACATCACAGGTAGTAATATACTAATATTTGCTAAAGGGGTTGTGTCTCAAAGTTAGACTCATACTCGCCAGAGGGATCGTCATAACGTTGGCCTCGTACTCATTAGGAGGTGCAATCCTCAGAACTCGTGTCAAAATACACCCATAAATGTTTTGGACGTTGTGACGTAAATGTCACAGTGCACCTGTAAAAGGCATGAAATGTTCGGACGCAATATCATAACACACCCAAGAAGGCTTTGAATATCACAATGCACTTATAAATATTCTGAACGTTATGGTATTTTGACTTTGATTTTCGTTCAATTTTTCCAATTCATTTTAAAATTTATATCCTTCATAACAAATCTGGAATGAATGAAAGATATTTTCAAGATTTTTTTTTCATTTCACAGAACATATTCACTATATATATAAAATACAATGTTTACACTCATAAACTATATGCAATATACCCACATACTTTTATTTTTACATTTTTGTATTAGTTCTTGGTTCGCTGAACTACGGATGCAAGGAAGATATTCATGTCAATTTAATATGTGTGTGCATCATACAACTATTATACAAGTCTTCATCCATCGAGTCCTCGTCATTTGGATGAACAATATCTTCGAAAAAAGATGAAGATTTCATTGATCGACAAGGCCAGTGCTTTATCGACATTGGCTCCATACTTTTCCAACAAAGGGCTCATCTTACAATGGTTTGGTACAGTTCCACCAATCCCATCTTCATTTCTAGATCCACCTCATCTTCAGGTAATTCAGGTGTATATTCCATGACATGCTGCAACAGGTTTTTTGAAGGCTAATATACTCACGTTTTGGCCCTGGAGATCCACGGCCATGGATCCGTTTTGAAAAAATGTGATGTTCCATTCTGATAGCCAAGTTAGGTGCGTCTTTGAAAGAAGCTCCTCGCACTAAGTTCTCTTCAAATGCACTTTCAAATGTGCCAGTTTTAATCCGACCTCTTCGAAGCAGATCCATGCAATTTACCACTATCAGGTAAATTTAAATCATTTTCTTTTTCCTTCTCTGACATTCGTATCCCATCCTGAAAAATCTTGAACATGTGTTTGAATGCACTTTCACCCTTTTTGGGCGAACTCGTTTACTGATGAATCACTATCATGCGCAGGACAACTCGGCGTATGCACAGCTTGTAGTTCATAGTCTTTCGAAGACAATGCTCCACAGCTGAGAGACTTATCCCGGGGCATCCTTTCTGAATGCCAATCCATGGGTTAAGTATTACTTGCAAGGCGTGATGTTTTGAGAAGGTAAAGATGCGAGGTTGATCCAGATAATGTCTTTTCGAATACTTGAAGAAACTTTCACGGGTGGGTGGGGTGCATTTGATCGGCCAGGGTCATGATTTGCTGCTCGTCGTCAGGTTTATTGAACAGATCAAATAAGCACAGCTGCTCCTTTGTGTCTGGTACTCGCGGTAGTATAAGCATGCTCAGGTTCCTATGGCGGCTCCCCTCCGTCACAAGTTCGTGATCCTCAGATCATCCAAAGACTTGAACATAAGGTTGTCCAAGAAGTAATCGGAATCCAGATTCATCAGTATCTCCTACGTAAATTGCATGTAACCGTAGACCTCCTGACTTCGTAGAGGGGATGCCATTTCTTGTACGTCCATGTAATCCTGGTCGGGCAGGAGATGTTGACTGGATTCCAAGAGGAATTTTATCCAATCTGTCTTTTCATACCCATTGGTAGAGCCAGCAGTCTTCAAATAAGAACTAGGACTGGATACAACACCACTTTGAAATCATTTTAATATACTGTGTAGGAACTTACACATATAATGAAATATCATATATGACACAAAATGGACTGATTTATTTCTACATTCTAGCTCAGCATATCACATCCAATGTGTACAGAACTTCTTCACTGAAAACAAGACTTTCCCGGCACACTCCATCATCACTCTGCTCTCGGGTGGTAAAAGGGTGGTGCTGATGTAACGTGTCACAATCTACCCTAACACTCGGAACATTCCATTCCTTTCTGTGTGAATATGAAGTCGAAACACAGCTGGTTAAATTGAAGTTGTCTTTGATTATATTGTCATAGCTCGATGGAACATTCAACCACATGTCCCAAAAGGGTCGTTTTTTGACTGGAAAAACGAGAGAGTGATTTAGTCTGAAGTGGAAAACACTGTCATTATCTTGAATCATGCTATCTTCTTCAGTATAGAAGAATATATCAATGAATGGAAAACCCCACGGATACCCTTCTCTTATTGGCTGAGTTTGATTTGACCAGATCTTCCAGCGATGACCGATAGTCATAAACATATATGGCGGTCGCACATGCGCAATGAAAGCATCTTGAATGTTCGGCTTTTGCTTTGTATCCATGACAACATCAAAATCATCATCCCAGGGAATTAGTCCATGATGACGATATGAACCAAGTAGAGTTCCATGGAAGATGAAGTAGGTGAGTTTGTGCTTTTCAGTGATGTAGGTAAAAAGCTTGATGAGGTTACTCATGATTTTCCGTTCCGAATTTGACAAAGATGTTCCGAAGTGACCGAACAAGCTCCCAGGGCGTCCAGGGGCCTGGATTCCTTTAAGTTTGTCCAAGTCCCGACCTTGCCAGATCTCGGACTCCGCTGGTCGTAAGTTCAGACTGGACGTTCCTATTTGGATTTCGTAGGTACTTTTTGGATTCATCATGGTTGATACATTAGATTTGATCACATTTCGTTCCGTCAAGAAAAGACCAGAAAAGATTAGAAGAACAAGAAGGTATCCTATGTATCTTGAGTTAGTCCACATTCCAAGTTTTCTTTGTGGTTTTATGATGTGAAACATATTGGGTAGGACCGACCGTATTGCAATGAGAAATAACCCTTCATAAAACAGTCAACAAAAGCGAAGCCAAATAAAACGACTATCTCTAGATTCATCAATAACTTGTGCTGTAGCGAAAATGATATTGATGTACACTGGCAAGCTGTTCACGTCGATTATTAGTTTTCTGGTGTATATCACATGTAATCATCTTTGTAGTGCCCCGATAAAATGTTTCAAATACCGTCATTCAAAAAGTGATATCTAAGGCTTGCTTCAAAGAAGCGCACAACGCGCACCATACAGTGTAACCTTCAGAGTGTCTTTGACAACAACTGGGAAATACATTTTTCATGAAATTTATCATACAGTAGAAATATATAACTGATATGTTTACAAGTAGAAATACGAAACATTCGTCATATTGAATTGAAGAATGTATGATTGCTGGTAAACCTATATGTCTAATATAAGTACATACATACGAATCTAAATGCACAACACACAATAACAACACAAACACACATTCACTGTGGAAGGAAAAACAAGAACCAACGATGGAAATAAACAAGTACATAAACAAAACGTGAACACAACTTTTATCACAAACGGAATATATCATGATGCACAGAAAACAAATTAGCCCAAGGGTTTAAAGGGTTACCAGAGAAATAGAAAGGTTTGGAAAAGTCTTCGCCCACTTATCGGAAAATCAAAAGATCAACGATTCAGGGGCATCAAAGCGTATACAGTTACTATACAAAATCATGAACCAACTTCAACCCCAAGTGGCGTGAAATGCAGATATATGTGACCAAAATTGTCTGGAGATATCTCGAGAAAATGGCCGTCAACGTCCGAAAACTCGGCATTTATTTTATCCAAAAAAACAAAAAAACAACTGATAACATAAAACAGAAACAAAAGGACAAAAATGTGAACACGTACACGTATTATTATGACTTGTTCATTGACGAAACAATACATATCCGCACATAAAAACAAAATACTGACTTGTTGGAACGTTTATCCATGGAATTTGAATGTCGTTGACTTGAAATATGAAAGACCGTATTTTCTTCTGATACTAATGTCATGCACCGTCAGTTCTCACACTTCCATTTTGATAATCTCGCTTGATTTCTCATCTATGATATCACAATCTGATTCTCCCACGTTGATTTCATGTGTGCCCTCTGTCTGGAAGCGTTCTGGCTTTCGGCACACGAGGAGCAGCATCAGCGCTATCAACACCGCGAACACTACAGCGTACCCTAAGATGACATACATGAACATATGTGGACCATACTCCAAGAACAGATACCCCGTCATCCACTGGTAAAACATCCCTCCTGAAGCACCTCCAGCAAACAGGACACCGAGGGAAACTCCTTTCATCACTACGTAACGATTGGCCCAGGCAAGGCACGTAGGAATCACAGGCGACAGACTCGCCCCTAACAGGCCAAGGAAAATCCAGGCAACTAAACGCGAGGAGTTTCCCCACGTGGCCAAAACGACCCCACAAGTTACATTCAGACATGTTTCAACGATGAGCATTGTTCTTGGGTGGAGGCACTTTGCGATGAAGATGGTAGTGCCTCTTGAGCAAGTGAAACAAATCCAGTACGCGGAGTTTAGAGTGACTGCTTCGCTCACGCTGAAACTCAACTCGCTCTCTGTCGCGAACGAGTAGATGAAACGTCCAACGGCGTTGTCCGCACCGACTAGATTAAACGTGAATAAGAAGAGCAGAATGAAGAATTGGATGCCGAATATAGGGTCGCCATCAGTACAGCTTCCTGGTGAGAGTAGCGTCTTTACCCTGGATGGTCTTCTTTTTGCAGCTGATGGCTTCAGTTCTGCCTCATGGTCTAGCGTGTCGAGTGCTGTAACACTGACATAAAGCGTTTGACTTTGCAAGTTCTGAGCATAGGCGAGTTTCTTGGGATTCTCTGGTGTGTTTCGATCATGGAGGTAATAACCAAAGAAGATCAGACATAAAACTCCAGAGAGTACCGCGCATATGGTGTATGGAACTTCTATTCTGGACTGCCATGTGTTCAGTATATCCAACTCGCTGGGTTCTACAGTCGTGTTCATTGAGCGATATGCATTGATACTGGTATTTCCTACATTACGGCCCTCTATATAGTTCTCTGCAGTTTCATTGTAATACGCTGGTTTCTTCCCTAGGAATGGTCGAGCAATCTGTGGTATGATGAATGCTCCAATACCAAAGCTGAAGTGAAGCAGATGGATTGGCACGGCGGCTCGGCTCTGCCAGATTTTGATGCACAAGAAGTTGCAATCTGGAACAGAAAACGCAATCGAAAGTCTTAATATTATGCCTATTATTATACTGACAGTCATAACGCACCACGATTTCATATACACGCCTTTCTCATACCGTGCTCCATTGTAAAATCAAATATTTTACATGTAAATCAATACACAAACTATGACTAAAACTCCACTGGGCATTGACTGACATGTGTCGATAGATCCTTGACTGAGGCCACGGCAGAGCACCAGGAGACACAGGACCTCGAGCTGGGTGACCCAGGGAGCTAGCACGGTACCAACGGCAGCCAACAGGAAGGCCATCGAGAGAAACGCCTGCATGCGAGGACAGTGAATGAAACGATAGTTAAAGAGAGAAATAGATTACATAGTGGGACCCTAACTACTACTGAAATTTAATGAACTGTTGCTGATTGGCTGGTATCCGTTACCTACCTGGACGTGCCTGGAGAGGCTTAAGCCAATCAAAACGTCTAAATAACGTCCCAACTATATATGTGTAACTATCACTGATTGGTCGATTCGCGTTACCATCGTTACCTACCTGGACGTGCCTGGAGAAGCGGTCAGTGAGCACTCCCCCAGATATGCAGCTGAGCAGGTAGCCAGCACTGTGTATAACCAATGCCCTGGATATCTCTTCGAAGTTGCAATTGACGCGCTGCATCAGGTCTGGCAGCGTGGGTCCAATAATCTCCAGGAACATACCCTAGTAGATAGTGGGGAAAGGTGTTTGTTAAGAGTATACTTTTTTCCGGTGTTATTTTGGTATGGGGGTGATGGTGAGAACTTCCTTTGTTGGTTTCTTCATGGGATAACCTTTCCATGGATTTCTTTCGCTAGCTGGCCCGTTTGGAAGAAATCATTATGTTTGTTATATGTTTGATAGAATCGGGAATGGAAGTAGAAGGATGGGTTACTAATTATCTTGAAAGTTTGTTACTATGGATAGGAAGACTGTTGTAGTGCCATAACCCAGAGAAGTTTACTATATTCCCGTTACAGTACCGATAGCAGGGTTATGTTTATATTTGTTTATATTTAGGCAATTCGAATGAAGTCTTCATACATGAACATAAAGCAAATAAGTTGATAATATCATCTCAGCCCAGCCATGACATGGGCTGAAATCGTGAAAAAAGATACATTGGTTCCTCAAACAATTCATGAAACGTTGATCCATCATGATCTGAAAGAATTAACATATATAGAGAACATTGTAGTTCGTGAGTAAAACCCAAACCTGGGGAGATTCTTGTTAAGAACACCTCGAGTGCTTTGACTTGGGTAACGGTGATTTTCATCTTGGCTTTTCAGCTTTCGTTTCTTGTTGCCCTGCAAGATCAACCCATTAAGTTCCGGAATATACATTGTTTCGAAGCTTGGAAGCATGCATTATCATCTCTATTACCATGCCTTTATTTAAGCATGTTTGGCCTTCATCAACTCCTCAATGCATTCCGTTGAGATTATATTCAACTTTCATATTGTATCGCGTGTTTTTGCAACACACCCATTAGTGCTCACATGCAACATATAATAAAGCGACAAACTATGGAATGTTAACCGATATCTCTCTAGGTGTTATCCGGCGAATAGAAGATAGAAGTAACACAACACAACTCCTCCTAAATGAGCTCACCATAATAAGATACGCCATGACAATTGCCACCGTTCGCAGTCCCATGTCAACGGTGATTTTCCCGGGACAGTTGTCACCGTCTGACGGAACCTTTCCATTCTGGAGTTTCTCTTTCTCTGGCGTTGACGTGAGGCCATTCTGGAGTTTCTCGTCGGCGTTGGCTGACTCTCCAAGCGTAGCCATCTTAATCGCACCTGGTTTGAAGAAAAATACACAAGTTTCGTTACTTTCATTGAATTCAGTCTTGTTCTAATAAGATATCAGAACCAATACTTCATATTCATAGTATTCATTTGAAACTGCTAGGACAACCTATTGTGTCTTTACATACTCAAACATGTAGAATGACAATATAAAACACCTCTAGAACAAGAATTTTATTGTAATCACAGACTATATTCTAGAACAATTAGCCACATGGTGCCCAATGCACAGAATTCAATACGTTCAATCAAGTACCATGACTGGTTGAGTCAGGCAATACAAATGTACCAGCTGCAAAGGCAGATGTGTTTTGCATTGCTTTACAACACCTGTGACATAATAGATATTTTACGATGATAAAAAAGATCAATGATATAAAATAGCAGCAGTCAAGATGTTTGCTCGTTGGAATATTCGTAAACTTGAGTGTTTTCTCACAAGCCAGATCAAAAGAGAAGATATTTCAATATTATTATGATAAATGTCCGATAATCTATGTTGAATCGTTACATTTTATTACTGTGATGACCCGAAACAAATATGCTGAATTGCCGGCGATGAAAACGAGTCCCAGGTTGTTATGTTGCCTCAACTGTCGTTTTTATGTAATTCATCTGTTCGCAATACTGCTATTTATATTAGCCATTATAATTGATCGCCTGTAGAATTATATCAGTTCTCCCAAGAAATCAGCATTTTGTAAAATCGTAAAAGTCGATAACCTGTTTCAAAGACTATACAATAAATCAACTATAAAGCCCTACCTTTTAATATTGTTAAAACATTCCACCAGATTCAGATGTGAAAATTTGGATAGAAACATGCAATTTCTGGTGACATACATAATACCATAATAGTAGCGATTCGATATATTCCAGTGTAATATGTGGTCGATAAACAATTAGTTTTGTGCACCGATATGAACCTTGAATCATTGACCAATGTATTTGTGTTAACAACAGACAACCAATTCATTATACATACATTGGTGGCATAAAGGACTAATGTCGTTGACATGTTTAAAGGGTCATATTATGTGACAACGACCTAGTGGCTATCAAAAAAACACACTCCAGTACTGTCCATACATACACAATCATATATTAAAACAAACCCTTAGTCATATTTGGCCTTGTATATAGCCAATCAAACAGGCATTGGCAAGAAAGTGGCTATTAGAGGGCCAAATCAAGTGCAGATAGCCCCATGAAACTCCTATGGTTATGACAATTTATCTATAAAGAGCTTTTTCTGAGCGTTCTGGAGTACATTACTTATTTCAGGACAGAGATAATGAGATAGCAAGCTTCGCCGAATCATTCATTGGTATTTTATATGCTTTACATTAGTATAAAATTAATATCCATTGTTTCATTGACGTTCAATGATGTTAAAACTGACTTTAAAAAATTGAAAACAAATCATGAGCTCAGTGGCCGGCCGGAGAAGATTAGTAAAACAAACCAGTTCGATATTTCGCGGTTTATAATCGGTTTACACACGATACATATTTACTGAGATATCACCACACTCAGGCAGAGCTTACAGATGAACCACGCTCTGGTTTCAATTTACTGGCTTAAATCCGAGTTGTAACCCGATAAATGGAGGTCAGTTAGCTGCTCAATGTTTGATTCAAGAAGAGAATTTTAGGTGTTGAAAAAGGACCACCACATACATGCACTAATATTTTGTGGATAGACCAGCCGCTAATTCAACCCCGCTCCGCCTAAAAAAAATCATTGTTAAAACATTCCTAACAAAATTTATAATTTGAAGTTTGACGTTAATTCATTTTCACAAAAACACATGATTGTATCGTGCAAATTGAACTCGGGAACATGGATCAGTTCAAAGTGCAAATATTTAATATCGGCGTGAGTATGTTGGTAAAAAAGATGACATATGGGGTGTGGCACATTGTGTAACCCAGAAACGATGTTTAACTGCGTGTTTTTGAGGGGTTGGGGAGCGGTAATATGACCCTCAACTACCGATATTTCGCTTGCGTGCATGTGCCATAATACTGAATTGCATAATCAATGTTTGAATTAGTTGCAACGTTATTTATAGTTGGTCAAGTATTCTATCATATCGAGTCTGTCACATTATATTGTTGCTATGAACTATTGACATAAACGTATTTTGAACATATTACATATATGAACTTCTCCCAATATATATGATGATATCCACTAAAATTCACCATCCAAACTGAAAGTAATTTCTAGCCGACAGGCGCTGTGAAAATTGTGTAATGTTACGTAACGAATACATAAATGTATGCGTTATTTGCCAAGTAAACGAAACGCCGTCGATGATTCATACCCATAAGAAATTATGTTATCATGTATATATCTGTAAAATGCGTCCGTTACTGATGAATGTGATATTACATGTATATGGCGCGTGCTACTATGTCATATTACTGTGCTACTAGTACCGGATATCGCATGCACGCCTGGGTGTTGATTACCGGCTGATTTACAGTATACTATATATAAGTTTTGTTATTGCACTTAATTGCGTAACCACTACTTTAGATGCTATAATATGAGATGCACTAAGTAACCTATCTACAAGTTTCATCAATGAGATAAACAAATTCCTGAGGATAATAACTAGGCGTATTAGGTCAGCTGATAGTCCACGAGGCATCCACTTGATGTCTTTATGTTTTTTTTTTTCTGTATCTGGCACATCGCATGGCGCAGTCGATGTAAATGAAGTGAAACCCCATTTATAGAGCAATATACAAATCGGACTTGAAATGGAAAGTACAAAATTGTAACTATATTAGTATTACTCTGTAATTATATCATTTGTACATATATATATATAAGCCTATGGCATACAATACAAACTCTTCTGGATCCATTGGTCCAGAGACACAAAGTATGATATATTACGTAATACATTAACAAAATGATAAATATACTATAGGGAAATAAAATGTAACCTATACACTACACATGTGAAGGCAATACTGTTTGCAAGGCAATACATATTGGAAGTTTGTTTTTAGGACGTGTGTTCAAGTTCTTTCCAGGAAGGAGCGTGCATAATTGATGCATTATGAAACCATGTTGGCAATACCACCAGTAGTAGACCATACATGTACAGTACATATAACCTCAGTAGATACAATGTTTTTGTATAGGCCTATAGGGGGTGGGGGCTTGATGGACGAGTTTCGCTACAGTAGCTATGCACACAGTATTTTTAGACATGAAATATTATAGATCTAGGCATACATACTATCAGCAAGACAAGTTAAACATAGCTGATAATATGAATGTGTCTACTTGCTAAGAAACATTCCTCCATAATCTACAGACCGATTCAAGCTCCTATATCATAATACGTGAGCTATGTCTAATATTCTCACGTAATACTCATATTTGTGTATTGCATGTCGTTCTGTTTTCTCCCCGTGGAAAAAAAATCTATAAATCGATATGTTTTCACTGATCTCCGATCTATACACTAGCCGCCGCGCTGGTCTTGGCATAAACAAACATCACTGGTATTATTATGTTGTTTCGTAATGCGCTGCTCACCGTTATCAGGTTATATCTCCACACTGATTTTAGCGTCCAGATTTCCAAACAGGCAGTGAATTTGCTTGTAAAATCAATCCCTATCCGTCCATTACTCCTTCTGTTCCAGGCTGCAAAGGGACAACTGAAGCAGTAGAAATGCTAACAACACGCACACGCGCTTGGCTGTGCTGGGGTATGCGTCACGCCGAGGCCATTTTCTTTGTCTGGCCGTACAGTTCCTACGGCAGGCGGGCCCTAGCGAGGATCAGGGGGAGAAGCCGTCGTTTGGAGGCGCAACGTGAGAAATTGATTTTGTAGCGTGTTCAGTCCGCGTGAGACCGCCAGCCACCGCCGCTGTCCACGTGAAAAAATCGTAATACTAGTGATTGTACGAAGGTTCATTACCCTGCATACATGGACGAGGCGTGAATGTACACACTTAGGCCTATTACAAGACATGGATAAATAAATAAGCGTCAATTAAATGTCATTTATTGACAGTGTCAATAAAGTTTGTCGTACAATGGAAATTATCACGTGGTTAATCATTCCATTATAAGGTCACATGTTATATGATAGAATGTACTGCCAACCGCGAACAAAAAAATACACTTCAGTCCGTTATTGTAGTGTAAGTATAGCCTATTCAGTATGTGTTTGATATTAGAACTGCCAAATTCCAAAGACACATGTGTTAAATGTGGTGAGGTTATTCTTTAAAAAGCAAACAACTACACTAGATCGAGCCCATATATAGGCCTATTAGCTTATTGACACGTTGCAGTTATGAATATATCATTGATTAGGGCCTATATACATATATAGGCCTCATCCTTTGGTGCTTCACCGCTATGGAAGGCTGACCACGCATTGAGCACAGAATCGCTCTGTTCTCGAACCTCCAGTTTTGTCGCTGAAGACAAAGTACTTGTGAACATTAAAACTCGCCCTGTATGTTCAAGCGTGTGCATACAACAGAAGACCAACTTTCCTCACTAGATACTAATAAATTTTCACATAAAAAAATTCCGCAAAAAAGAACCTTTGCTCGGACGACAATGAGAAAGAAAACGTCAGACGCCGAACAACAATCTTCTTTGGACGGCGACCAAATAAAGGCCTACTCATTGCGTGGTTTCTGGTTCGGTATTTAGGTTTTTTTTAGTTCCTTAATAAAACATTGTATGTCTCAAGTGCGCCAACAAAAAATTTCAGCAAGAGAGGTATTCCACGAATATATCTCAGCCTAGCTTCATAAAAGTTACACTCAAATTTATAGCGCAGGTAGGTTTTATCAAGTTGCATCGTCTGAATATTAAATTCATACATATGACTGGTGTAAACAGATAGGTATTACACTCGAAATGACATTTTATTCACAGGTATATCAGGCTGTGTCCGATGGCGTATACCACGCAAGGTTTGTGCCATGCTAGAAAAGTTTGTGCCGGTGTAAAGGATGTGTGCCTTGCTAGAAACTAGTTTCATACCTGAAAATAACTGTTTACTAACTATGAAACTGAGTTTATAACAACTCTCAACTCAGGTATGAATATTGGAAGCATTTTGCCGCCGTACTACACAACTGATTATGAAAGGCTTGAGTTATATCAGTCAAGATCCAAGATATTCCAGATGATGACCACTCAAAGTCATCTGGGACCAATTTTCCACCATAGCCTACATGTGATTTCCTTTTACTGGTATGATCATAATATAAACCTAAGCTCTATCTACATGGCAGCAAAATGTCTGACAAATAGGTGATTGTCTATGGACCCCAGGGAGTCGGAAAGTGGTTCCTGGCCATATATCGGGGGGTAATAATTTTGAAGCGCCTTGAGCAGGTTCCTGAAAAGGCCATATACAAAAACTTCGCATTATTACATCTATTTTGTATGCCGAGTCCAACCTAAACAATTTAGTTCCAATATGACCTTCGGATTTACTCTCAAGGTCAAATGAGACCACCAAAAGATCCGTTATATGTGCCTTCCTACATGTTCACGATACAAACCTAAGCTATATCTACATCCGTTTTGTATGTAGAGTCCAATTTCCACATTTGAGGTCAGACGTGTCCTTCGGATTTACCATTCAACGTCCTCTGAGGTAAACTTCAAGACTATCAACAGATCCGCAACGAATGACTTCCTATATGTTCATAATACAAACCTAACCTCTATCTGCATCCGTATAGTGTGCAAAGGTCAAATTACACATTTTAATTTGGACCAGACCTTGAGATTTTCTATTCAATGTCAAATATTGTCACTGTGATGTCAAATTCAGAATCACCTTTTGGACCTTTTTTGCCTTTCGAGTAATTTGAGGGATTCTACCTGATACACGAGATAAACAGAACATAATGTCACGAATATGTGAGATTAAAAGTTACTGAATAGGTTTTAAGCTAAGTGCAAAAAAGTGAAATTTCAGCCTTTTTGGGTCATTTGGGCCTTTTGGACGATTCAAGGCCCTATTTATTCTTACACAAGCGCGCCTTTTTCGGGCCTCCAAGGTTTTCTCTCTATACGCAAGCTAAACAGTCTTGACCATCCACGTGTGGAAAGTTACTGAATAGTTTTCAAGCAAAGTGCCAAAAAAGTGAAAGTTTAAGCATCAAAATACACAAACTGAGCTAGTCCTATCTCTGAGACAGTGTTACGCTGCGGAATTACAAACTGAGCAGTCCTAAATGTCTTCCACATGTGAAACTAGACGCTTTTCGGCCGCTAACTAAAATAGTCATTAGCTTATCATTTCTTGCCAAATACTATCCAGAAAATCTTGTCATAAGATTGGAATATATATGCAACCTTACTCAATCTCGATCAATATGGGTGATTTCAATATCTACATTTGCTGATAATGAATACGTCATCATTGGTGTAATAAGCTAGCGATAATAGGGGTTAACATCAACATTAAAGCTATACAAGCTCTACCAGACAAAGGCTTTGCTTTGTTTAGTCTGATCATTAATGTTTCTTACCTTTAACTCTTTTCATAGACTTACCTAGTAAAACTCATTTTAATTCCTTCAGTAATACTATTAATAATCTATTTTCAACAAAACCATCGGCTGTATACTTGTACACACATCTATACTCTGATTTTTCTAACTTGTTTACACCAGTTTTTGACGATTTCTTTGCGATGCTGAATGGTATCCTTCTATAACTTGGCATACTTCACCTCGGAGACAAACGGCAATTTTCTACCAAATTTCAGACTTCTATCGCAATAATTGAAGAAGTTGGCAATCTACCCCAATGTTAAATTCAGTCAAAAACGGGATCTTGAGAATCTGAGCTTATTCGATGATTTGATCCTGTTTACATCCACCAGGACTCGAAGTAGTGTTGTAATTTTAGACCCGATGATACATTGGGGGTGTATTCTACACAAACATGTTGATTTTGAAAGATTGCACTACTAGAAAAGCGAGCAAATGCACAAAATTGTGTGCGGACCCAGAAATTAAATGACAGGGCTAAATTTAACATGGGGGTTGATTGCCAACTTCTTCAATTTTCGTTATAAAAGTCTGAAATTCGGTAAATAATTGCCGTTTGACTCGCAGGTGAAGTATGCCAAGTTATAGAACGATAGCATTTAGCATCGCAAAAATATCAGCGAAAAACTGTGTAAACCAGTTAGAAAAATATCAGAGTATAGTGTGACTTGTTGCAGATGACAACCAAATGCAATGAACACAGATCTCAAACTGGATATTTCACATAGTTGTAATAAGTTAACTTACTAACTCATTGCCATTTATTCAATCTTCCCGAAAAACAACAGTTTTCGTGTATGAGCAATGCGAAGCATGCCTGACAGTATGGCATTTATTCCAGTAAAATTACCACCCCTAAATCGTTCACAAGCCATGTGTGTTGAAAAGGTTGATTCTGTTGGGAAATGTGTCGCAAATCGGCCATCTTGGTTGCTATGGCAACCAAAATCGATAGGTATCGTGATCTTACCATAAGACATCGCAACCTGTACATACATGCAATCTGTAGATCATTCAGAAGAAAATGACGCAGGCAAATCCATAGTATCCGCCGAATTTTGTTCAGGGGATACAATTAGAAAGGAAGTTACTGAATTGATAGATTTCGAAAAAGGGCCAAAGAGTGCAATTTTGGCCAATTTGGGCCTACTTTGGGGGCTTTTCAAGTGATTCAAGGCATATCATCTCCATACACCTCATAGATGGCCAAAAATGTCATGCTTATGCAAAATTAGAAAAAAATTTACTCAACAAATTTTGAGAAATCGTTTTTCGACAAAAAAACTGTTTTGAGCTTTCCAAATCATTGAAATTCAAATTAAAGGTCCCCCCTGAAACCGGAATATATGATTCCTCATTCGAATGTGCCAATACTTAGGCTGTGTCTTTTTATCTTTTATAGGAGTTTACTCCATATAGCTCCCGTTATAAAAAAAAAAATTAATGTGTATGAAATTTTCATTTCATTTTCGGAAAAAGTCCAAAAAAATTTTCAATGGCGAAAATTATTATTTTTTTGCTGGAATTGAAACAAAACGAATGGTGACTTGATTTGAGACCAATTTTTTTCTCGTCGACCCGTCAAAAAATCCAAATGGCTGCCACGCGCTGACCGGCCATTCGAGGGTAATGAAACTTACAGACATAACAGGGTATATATGAGGAGTCTTGTACCTCCATTAGAAAAAAAGTTACTGAAGAAATTTTGAGAAAACGACCATCAAAGTCCAAAATTAGCCGTTTTCCGTCAAAAATGGCCGTCATAAAAATATCTTCTCGAATTATCTTCAGGTGTTTTTGTGCACAATTTCAGAAAGATTTGATCGTGAACTTCGGCTGGACGGAAGACTAGACGAACGGATGACGGACGCAATGCCATGGCAATAGGTTATCGAACCATAGGTCCAGTAACCTAAAATGTAGAAGGACGACGGACCGACCATAGGGTCGGTAACCTAAAAACACTGGTGAATTGTTTCAGGTATGTTTTCTCAAATTTTCTGAAAGATTCGACCTTTTGCTGGTTACCTACTACCAGAAATCGAAAATTATCTTCCAAAGCCACTTAGCTTTGATCGGAATGGCGATTTACTGAGGATATGATACATCATGCATCTGGTGGTGACGATAAACTGGACCTGAAATGATACTGGATGTTTTCTACTAGACCATGAATTTAATTGTGTGACCTGACCTTTGGAAACAAACGTCTGAAGGTTTGTATTAGGAACATGTATATAAACTCAAATATGGCGTATCTTCTAGTGACATTGAATGTGACCGGAGACCTCAGTTTTCCTAGGATGCTCAAAGTCTTGTCTAACTGAAATGGGTAAGTTGGTTATGGAGACAGAGTCTAGGTTTGCATTGTTTGTGTAGTCATGTATGGTGTATTTGTGGTTAACATAACTCGGCGCTAAATGCCCTCGAGTGCTCTAAGTCAAATTATATCTACCCCAATAAGTGTGGCCATCTAACAGACATTTATTTCCAAGTGTCATGTAGCATACCATTACTCAGACAAACATGACTTGCGAGCTACAGCACAATTGGGCATATCTCGATTGGGTTGAAGTCATTGTCAACACGACTTGCCATCTACATGTTCCTTTGCTGGGGCTACATCCCCCTCTCTTGAGCCACAAGATTTGGCCGTAGAACAGACAAGATGACGTTATGATAATGACGCCAGGTGCCGATTTAAATCATAACGTGTTTGTTCGAAAAACAACGTGCAATTTGTTAATTTATTTCAATCAGGTTTTGGCAGGAAATGAGAATTACTCCTGGAACAAACACACAGATACTGTTCACACGAGTCAATATTCATAGTACAATAATAAGTCATAACATTTAGCTGAAGAATACAATTATTCATTTTGCAACTATTGATGTCACTATTTTACACATTCCTCTTATGCAAAATCATTCCCTTCCACACACAGCCAGAATCAAGTCTGGTTATACATGAACTCTTCCACAGTAATTGAGATTCAAATTATCTGAGGTCAAAACTAATAAATAGACAAGTATAAAACTGAAGTAATACATGATCAGGATGAATCTTTCGGTCGGAAAAATAACTTTCCCATGAAACAGAATGTATACAATTCAAAATTATATATTACTTGTATTAAGTACTGGGAAAGCTTGATCATAACATTATTCAAAACCGATCGTCGTATAACTGGATTAAAAAATTAGCCCAAGGGCTAAGATAGGTTACCGGACAATTTTGGTTTCAAGCATTGTACGTGACATATGATTTTGAGATTTACCAGTCAAGGTCATCTTTGTGAATCTCAATGTCACCATCAGGTATGCTGCATATGACTTCGTATGTTCATAATACAAACATATAAGTTTTATCAACAAGTATTTCGTGTGTAGAGGCCAATTTCAGATTTTGAGATTCGCCCTTCAAGGTCTTTAAGGTCAAGTTAAAAAAATGTGAAAAAAAAAAATGTGCCATTTATACATGACTTTTTTACAGGCTTATACACAATCCTAACCTGTATGTGCAAAAGTTTATGCTTCAGAGGCCACTTTCAAGATTTCAAGTCAGACATTTAGCACTCAAGGTCATCCAAGGTCAAAATCAAGGTCATCATTAGTTGTTCCATATATGACTTCCTATATGTTCATAATGCAAACTGAAGCTCTATCTACATGCATTTCATCTGTAGAGGCAAATTTGGGCATTTTTTCACCCAAAAATGGCTGTTTCGACCTTTCAAGGTCATCAAAGGTAAAATTCAAGGTCCCCTCCCAACTCGCTATATATGACTTCCTATTTGAAAGTGCCAATATCTAAGCTCTATCTTCAAGCGTACTATGAGTACAGTCCTGGCAGCTCCCATTATGAGGGAAAAAAGTGCCAAAAATTTTCTAAGTCCAAATTTTTTTTCAAAGGGTGAAAATTTTTTTTTTGTCTAGAAATGACCCAAAATGAATAGTAACGCGATTTGGGGCAAACAAAATTTTTTTTGCCGACCCGTCAAAAATTCAAAATGGCCGCCACACGGAGACCGGCGATTCAAGGGCAACAAAACTTATAGACATCATAAAGGTACATAAGGGGAATATTTTGAAACAATAATCTCAAAACTGATCAGACAGTTTTCGAGAAAAGACAGGCCAGGTGCAAATTTGAGCATTTCTCGACCCAAAAATGGCTGTTTTGACCTTTCAAGGTCATCCAAGGTCAAATTCAAGGTCACCACACGAGTCGCCATATATGACTTTTCATTTGAAAGTGCCAATATCTAAGCTCTATCTTCAAGCGTTCTATGAGTACAGTCCCGGCAGCTCTCATTATGAAGGAAAAAAGTGCCGAAAATTTTCTAAGTCCAAAATTTTCTTCAAAGGGTGAAAAAAATTTTTTTGTCTAGAAATGACCCAAAATGGATAGTAACGCGATTTGGGACCAAAAAAATTTTTTTCGCCGACCCGTCAAAAATTCAAAATGGCCGCCACACGGAGACCGGCGATTCAAGGGCAACAAAACTTATACACATCATAAAGGTACATAAGGGGAATCTTTTGCAACAAAAATCTCAAAACTGATCAGAAGTCCAAAATTGGCCATTTTTCGTCAAAAATGGCCGCCATTTTGAGAAAAATGCGAAAATAAAAAAACTAAAAAATAACCCCCTCTTGAAATATTTTTAGGCAACTTTGTGCAAAATTTCAGGAAAATCCGCCTGTAAACTTTAAAGATAAAAATGTGGACGGACGACGGACGGACGACGGACGGACGCAACGCGACGGCAATAGGTTATCGGACCATAGGTCCGGTAACCTAAAAAATACTGGGATTGTGCATGATATACACAATTTTTTTTTCATCACATTCCCACAAAATATTGCAGCCATTGTTCAAATTTCAATATTGGATACCCGGCTACTACCGTTCATTGATCAGAAAAATAAGATGCAAAAGTAGTGAACAGCTGTGGTACGTGAAATTAGCACAAGAAATGTTATTGATATTAATAATTTCAGTTTAGCACTTTTCATGTATACAATAAGCACTGTCATACTATCTATCATCTGGTAATACAGAATTTCAAGGACACACAAATGAAATTGTTGATCACACCAGCAGAACAAATCCAAAACTAGGAAAAATGTAACAAAAATATACCTCTACAACGTGAACTCTATATATACACAATTATTACAAGTAGATTCAATCCTCTGATGTTCATTCAAATTATTTACAGAAATGTACAAAGCGAACCATACAACATCACACGCCACGAACAATTTTTTTTTCGAAATGCACTCAACAATTTCATCAAAAACGAATATGTTATATTTTTAAGATATGACTATTTGATATAGACGTGCTTGTAAGTTTTCTGATACCACAAAATGAATTTGGTTTTTGTTGAATTTTACATTTTTAAATTTATAATACGACATCATTATTAATGAAATTTGTCAATGTGCCATGCTATTTCACATAACTTGGGACATATTGTTTTTATCAAAAACTGTACAGAATCAGATGTCTTATCTACATACCGTGGGATATTACTTGCTTGAAAACTGTTGCTATCCAAACAAAAATATGCCAATTATTTCATGTGCACAATTTAACAAGGGACATAAAATTCACCAAACCTGCTGCTTTTGCACATATATTCATTACGATGACTTACTTTCTCAAACACACGGACATGATATTATATAAATGATAATGAATAAACATAAAAGTTATCACCAGATGACCTTCAAAAGATAGTATAAAATATTGGTATAGATAAGTTAAATTATTTTTAATAGGAATACATCAGTCATACGGGTATGTTTCCCTGAAACCTCTGATCTGCTTGCAACAAAACATAACTGAAATGACAAAGTAATATTTTTAAAGGGGCAACCACGACAGTTTATCTTGCAACACTCTTCAAAATGTTCTTCTCGAGACAGATTAATTGCTATCTGGTGTACAGTTCAGCTTCAAAAATGTCAAAACTGCAAGAACTGTTCAAGTATCATCCTGCAGATTTCACTGATAAATGAAATGCCCATAATCAGTGACTTAACATACCAGTAAATCCCGTTAATACTTTCAGTTTAGAGGCTTAGTGACTAAACAACTAAGGAATGTTAGATTGCCGTATTTTCTGACTTTGTGAAAATATTGACAGCTACAAAAACACCTCAATGGCACGACAAACTTGATCAGCATCCATTCACCCAGCACACGTTTTCAGTGCTGAAGTATTCAGAGTCACATGCATTCTGCTCTCAAGTCTTTTCTAAGAGTCTGAAAGATCTCTGTTGATTCCGATCAAGTTTTCAGTTTGTTCTCGGTCCAGGTCACGAAGTCGGCTGGAACACAGCAAAGTAACAACGACCATTCAGTCAATTTATATAGAAATGGAATGAGTCAGGAATCTTTCAGGACTATTTTGCAATTCTCGTGATTACCAAACAGCACCAAATACATGTTCTCTATGCAACAAACAATACATGTTCTCTATGCAAGATGGCCTGCTAACTTTTTTTGCCCACTTTTTAACCCGTAATAAATGTATCCAATTGTTAATCATTTTTTACACTTCACAATCGCAGACGGGTCATCAGAACATATCTTAAGACAATTTTTTTGTACTGTTTTGTTGCATACCAAAAGACCTAATTGTTTGTGACTTATATAATTATAATATATTTTTGCTATCATTAGCAAAAAAAGTTATCAAATTATTGTTGTTATAACTAGCTTACCTCGGCATTGCGCTAAATCGTCGTCTGTAGAAGCACTGAATGACCTTTTTCAGGGCAAGAAGCACTGGGTCCCACGTCTCATAATGTGAGAGGATTGTCACCGCGAAGAACGCTATAAATATTGGCGCAATCCCGACGTAAAACATCCAGTTGTACTTGGCCTGTGAAGGATGGATGAGCAACAAGTTATGAATGTCTAAAAATTTGTGAGGGAATTTGATCCATTCAGATTGAATATTCATCTGTTATTCTGTACAAAGTTATAAACACGATTTGAATTTTCCAACATATCGACAAACTCAAAGTAAATGATTATCTTCAACTGAGCACTTGTGAAATGTTAAACATCGCTCAAGCCCTAAAGTGGGAAGACCAGTCACAGAAACTAGGATGGAGCCTAAAACACGGTATCAACTTTGCAAATTCACACATGACTTTGACTAGTTCCACTCACATTATTGAAGGCGATGTCTGCTAACATGGTCATAGGTATGGTAAGGGTGACGGCTAGAGTCGCAGCTAGAGACGAAGTCAGGAAACATCCCCTGCGTAAGGAAGCGTGAACTTTCATAGAATCGCCTGAATACTAATCAACCTGAATGTTTGCATAGTAAACGAGGTACCAGTTAAATCAAAATAAGCATTCAATATATTGAAAACATCAGAATATTTAGGTTTGTATAGAACATACATGTACTGAATTGATGCTTACGGAAAAGTGACAAATCGACATACAGGTATCACACAACACTTGATGTAAAATCATATTCACTGCTTCGACAATCCTTTCAAGGACCGGTTTCAACCGGATGGGAACTCACCAGAGCCAAAGGAGTTCGGAGAGCACGGTGCCGATGATTCCGTTGGCGACGAGGAAGAACCAGTGAACAGGGTCTGGCCACTCAAACCTCTCCTTGCCCGTGAAGTGCAGGATGACGAGTCCTGGCCAAAGGAACAGAACCGTGAACAGGCCCAGGAAACCTGTAGGGTGGAACGAAGTAAAAATATTCAGAATCTGCTATATACTCACCTCTTTATATTTAGCTTTCTGTTAACATGGTTAAACTCAAATTCAAGTGCAATTATCCAGTAAAACCATCTGTTTTGTACTGTTTTATTCGCTTTGGAACTTTGTAACAATATATTTAGTAGCTCATAGCTTATAGCACAATCCATCAAATACCAACAATATACATACTGCCATTTAGATTTGAGGCTGACTTCTGAAAATTACGATGTAAATTGTGTCACTCACCAAAGAACATGGGAATATTGAGTTTTTCTTCGTTGTCAACCCGTCGCCGTAGCAACACGAGGTATATTGCATAAAGAATAGCTCCACTCAGGGCCCAGAATAACGTCCCCAGGTGCAGTTTGGGTTCAAATATTTTATCCGATAAACTGACAAGTGCAACACCACCAATACTGGAAAAAAAAAATATTAGAATACAAATCGCATGTTTTATTTGTAGACTCATTTGTATACTTGAGCTAATGATACACAAATGATACACATATAACCCAGTACTGATTTACAAAGCATCTCCCGTTATGCGAAACAAAAACAAAACTGATAATATTTTATCACCCGCATGATACACTTTTCAAGCAGTCAGGATTTCATCGATAACTGCCACATAGCCACCCTCACCTCAAAGCGACGGCCACGAACTTGGTCAGAGTGAGTCGATCGCCCGACGTGCTCGGGAAGATCGCTGCGAGGACGAGGGTGAAGAGTCCGGACGTGGAGGAGAGAACATGAACTACTCCTGTCCTAGACTCGGATAGAATCTCCCCCGTGTTCTCGGCTCTGCTCGCAGTCTTGAAGGCTTCTTGGTAGGAGAGGTTGGCAAAGAAAAACTGCAAAAGAAAGAAATTATTTTGTACTTGTTCAGATCAATGATCTATCAGGCACCTACCCCTATAGGTCTATGGCAGAACTGTGAGGGTTTTTTTATTTGAGTCTTTCATAGTTTTATATGAGTTACATGCAGCAAATTATTAGTTGTACATTAGCTTCATGAGTACACAAAAAAACAAAAAAATTCCACAGTCAACAATAACCTTTAGACCACTGACTTACCACAAAACAGAAGATAGCAGACATTTTGGACACTTGTTTGACGGTAAGCTTGCTTGCTGCTTGGACTCTTGCCTCTTCTGCGCGGAGAAACGCGGTGTACGAGAGTCGCGCTAACTTAGCCTCCTCTGCATGTACATCTGAAATAAATATTCATGCTTCCAAGGATTAAGCATCTATTTTAATTGTACATATTTCTGGTGAGAATGAACAAATAGAGATGAACGTTTTCTATGAAAGGAACTTTGTAATATTGGACATATTTCTGGGAATAAAAACATAAGTGTGCTTGTTTTATACGTTAGTTTTCACTCTGTAGTAGCATGGTTCAGAATCAGTTATAATGAATTATTGTAAATAGTATGCAAATAATATGAAATTGTAACCCTGACATGTATTTTATATTAATTTTGGTTGGAGATGAGGTAAACTTACCAGACAGATGTCTCACTTCTGATAAATTGCTGAATCGTACATTCCTATCTGCCTTAGAATCTTCTGCAATGAATCAACACATATGAATGAAATCATCTGCACAACTTATAATAAGTAGGTTCAATATATCAAAGAGTTATAATGTACAGAAGACATTCAACAAGAATCATATGTTGAGAATTGCAATTCCACAAGATGATCCATTTTCTTTTTTTTTCTTGGCAAGAAAATATCTTATAAACTTACGCGCTGATCCATTTGAAGTACTTGGCTCACAATGTTTTTTGTCATCAGTGACTTTAACAGGTACATAGACAGGATCACTCTGTAAAAGTACAACATAACATTCAAGTAACACACATTGGACCAGTTAATACTAACTGATAGTACACATTCTATACTGCATTCAAAGCAGGCGAACACTGATAGATATCTATAATATACTGATGTACCAATGAATCAATGATTCAATATACATAAGACACGTCCGAAATAAGACTTCCCTGTCTGTAAAGGCTTTTTTGTATTCCCCAAAGATCAATTTAACATGTAAATGAACCTGTGAAATAAGACTTCCTGTAAGATAAGACCTCATTTTCTCTGCAAAAGGTGAGGTCTTATCTTACAGGGACCACTGTATGAACAATTTGAATGAAAATTTACCAGTAGTTTGTCTGTTTCTATAACATTTTCCAATTCTCTCTCCTTCTCTTCGATCTGAAAAAACAAAAGTGAACAGTTCATTCAAATGGGGCCTTTACTACAAAGACAACAATTTGAACAATCCAGAACTTTGGATTTGACTGCCATAATTTTGCTATGGCTAAAATTCACAGAGCTCCCACAGTGGAGTCAACTAGGGCCTCACCATTGCCTTTTTATGACACTGTAGCCACCACGACCTCCAAATTAGAAATCCTCCGAGATACAGAACAAACATCGTAGATTTCATGTAAGTGCTGAAGTATGGACGTCCGAATGGCAGCTGAGACGACAAGTGCTGCGGAGAATATAAAATACAGGAGTTTAATCTCAAGCAGATTACAGAATCATGCATCCTTGAAAAATAGTTTTGACGAGTTTGAAACCCGAAACTATAATCACATACTCACTCCTAAGATGGACACTGAGGATGTTTATTATAGAGGCGAAAAAACATACCTGGTTGACTTCCCATGAGGCGACCCATATCACGTCCACTAGGAGCAGAACAAATATCCCGAGGATGAGCCTCTGGGGTCTCGACAGAGAGCTAACTCCAAACATAGTCTTCGACTCCGAGGGGCAGCACTTTTACAACTGCTTGGTCTACAGCTTGTATTTACAGCACGGCAGAGGGTTTTACAAAATAACTAGTCCTTCTCAAGTCACATGTTTGCCGGCACTCGTACAAGTTTCAATCAGGAATCTAGATATTCATTGATCTGGAAAATATGTATGTAACACTTTACTATTATTACAATGTGGTAAGAAAACATGACAAACATGCACGAACATGTTGTAAGTTGGACACAATCCCAAATTTGAAGAACTAGTCCCTGTTTTTGTCCTAAGAAAACAGTCTCACCTACCAAGAAGGGGACCTCAGACTACCCCCCAAATAACATAAATAGTTCCAATATTTAACATAATTTGTGTTTCATATAGGCATAGACATAGTGTAGCCACAGATGACCACCGGACCGGCCAGGAGAGCTGGGACTGCCCTGGATGCCCAAGGGCACACAAAGATGAGCTCCAGATGGAGTATTCCATATAGAGGCCCCTCAGGAATGTTGGACTTGGAGGTTCTCAATTACAGTTTTATTTATGCTTTTTCCGGCCCTGTATTCCTGGATGAGTACCGGACGATTACTCGGACAACCCAAAGTACACTCCTGTATTAGCCAACTACCCACGGAGCATCTCATAGCATCACAGAGTAGCCACAGTACATCCCAGAGCAGTCCAGAAAGTGCTAAGGATCATCACGAACCAATACAGCATGCACCCCAGGATCATACCGGATGAGTTACGGAAAAGACCCGGATGACCCTGTGTCAACACTTTTTGATCTTCCCTTCTCAGATCATCCTAGCAGTTCTAAAATTTGTAAAAGTGCCATGTCTAATCAGGCATCCCCGTCTGGGTATGTGAGACTGGGGCTTAAGACTGTAATCTCATTATAGTCATTATAGGCCTATTGTCGCATTGCAACCATGATCATTGAAAAGATTGTTGCAGACTAAAATCCACTGTCCACTGGTCCATATGGTGTCCGCCATCTTTCTGAGTGTGTCAAGTTATTCACAAAACGTAAGAAGCAATCCGCAATGAGAAGCCATTTCCAATAAGCAATTTGCACTTTTCGCAGGTTGCAATGACTAGATCTACTACAATCAAAGATACGTAATTCGGTAGTACCATTATTCTGGGCCTATAATTATCAA
Organism: Terebella lapidaria; assembly: GCA_949152475.1. Classification (NCBI taxonomy): domain Eukaryota; kingdom Metazoa; phylum Annelida; class Polychaeta; order Terebellida; family Terebellidae; genus Terebella; species Terebella lapidaria. Next base: position 6,078,915 of record OX424570.1, on the reverse strand, counting down.
TAACTTAATTAGCCCTGCATACACAAAGCACTCAGTGGGAATTTTCGGAAAGGAGTACCATACCCCTTGGTCTCAAAAAAGGGGGTAATAGAAAATTTATAGGTAAATTTTTGCTGTACCCCTTGGCTTTGAAACAAGAGGGGTAGGTTCTGAAATTCATGAAGAATTTTTCAATACAATAACAGGGAATAGAGCATTAGAACACACGTGTGGCGTCCCAAAAGTCGTCAACTCAATTTTATTAGAGATCAGATACTTGCTTTATGGAAAACAAACTGCTGGTACAAAGATTGAATATCAGAGTCTCGATTGATGATAGAACTGATTGGTTTTATTTGCAGTACAAAGTCTGAAAACCCTGTTGGCGAATTCGGAATGCGGCGAATTTAGGATGCATGGCTCATAGCGTATGCACTCATCATTGCGTGAAATGACATAAGATGTGCGTAATTACGCATTCTCCTACGCTATCGAGTGCACTGTCTATATGGTAAATAAAGTATAGTATACTCTCATTTTTGTAACTCGTTTACACCGTGTTTTGCTGATATATTTTTGTGATTCTAAATGGTATGGTATTATAAGTTGGCATGCTTTCGATAGAAGAACTAAGGCATGCATCCTGAGCCTGAATGATTTAATTTGAATGAATTGAATGAGTGACACACCCCCACTAGACTAGACCTCTAGTAGACTAGTCTAGTCCTAGGGCCCCTGTCAATGACAAACGACATGTTGACATGCACATCACGTCTGAATTTATGGATTCTATGGGAACAGCACAATCGAAATTTCATTGCTTTCATCTTCAAGATTACTCTGCGGTGTTCTAATTCGGATAAAACAGTTAAAACTTGCCCGATAAACACAACATTTTTCCTTACCTGTTCAGGTATCGGAAGTGGCCCAAATGCGCATGCGCGGAAACAATCAGCGCTCAAAACCGACTAATTATTATTAATCTAGTCAACTTGCCGGGGTGAAGTTTTTGGGAGCACACAATATTACAAGTCAGCTGATAACTAATCCAATACTGTAGTGAATAAAACATTGGAAAACAAATATATATATTCAGGCACACAGCGAAAGTGGCAGCCAAAGTGTTGAAGTTCGATGTGATACTTTTTTTTATTACAGCGATTCAGGTACTGAGTATATTTTGTTGTTGTTGTTGTTCATGTTGTTGTTATTTTTATTATTATTATTATTATCATTATTATTATTATGTAAAGTTTTAACGTCGTTCGCTATCCGGGATCCTCGAGGATAGTCCTCTCACCACAGGTCATCGCGGACGCGCACCCGCTATCCTCAGATCCTCGCGGATAGTCCGCTCACCGAGAGTCACTGCAGGAGCAGTAATTACTCTATCATTAGAACGTTAACCAGGTAGCAGCCCGCCCAGCGAGCCCAGACATGCGGACACCACTCAGATACAGGATCATCACCGTGGTGTTAACTGTAAGGCCGGCTTGCCGCGGTCCGCCTCGGGGGATGGAACCCCGGACAGCCTAACAGTCCGCCAGAGCCTGTGTCTCACCATCCCGGGTGGGAGACCGGTGATCCAGAGGGCGTGCGCCCCCGAGTCATCAAGGTCTTCCCCACCCGGGCCCCCTATTGAAATCGTCCCCAGGGGCCCGTGAGGGCCTTAGCCACGGAGCGAGGACGTAGAGCTCATGGCCGAGCTCTCCGTCGTCTCTCTCGCCTTGCTCTGAGACAACTTCCCTGAACAAAACGCCTCCAGAGTATATATAATACACTAGAGCATGAGAAACGAAGGAGATGACGTAAGACCATTGTTTATAGCTTACTGGGGCGAGAGAGTTGGAAAGCGTTGCTAGGTAGCGCGTGCTTCGAACAGAAGCATCCAAAACAAAGGTCGTAAAACTAGAGTGTTTAACAAAGACACCTGCCGCGATCTTTGGGCAAAATCGCCACAGGTTTTATTATTATTATTATCATTATTATTGTATTGAAAGTGATATTAATTGAGCAGTTGCACTTTGACAAAAAAAACCAAAAAAATAATGGAGCAGTTGCACTTTTAAAGCTCATATATGTCATGTTATTAATTTCAGTATCCACAAATATTTCATACTTGGTATCTTATTTAAGAATTGGTTAGTTATGCATGGAGGCTAGAATTGAATGCAATCTCTGTGCTCTCGGCGATTGAACAGGCTCCCAGGCGGCTGTATTCTATGGCTACATGGAGGCATACATTGGTCACCCACATAACCTGTTGTTTCCTCACGACTCGTTTTAATTTCACAACAGAATACGAAGATGACCATTGAATGCTTCTATAGTTATGCATTTCGCTGGCATATAGCCATAGTATTTCACCAAAATTGACTTGTCATCTGCTTATCACCAAATTGAGCTTACCCCGAATTGTCACAATTATGTCTCCTTCATTATTCCACAGGGATTGTACAAGTTCATCCGAATGCCTTTCGAACTGGCAAGTGCAGTTTTCTAACGGATGATGGACATCATTTTTAAGGGTGTACCCAATGTGTGCTGCTTCCAAGATGACATTTTGGTCCATGGGGCATCTCAGGAAGCTCATGATTCTGCCCTGAGAACTGTCCCACAAAAACTGTTGGTACATAATTTGCAAATTCAGAGAGCCAAGTGTTCCTTTGGTGTTGATCTTGGTCACCCAATCAATGCTGCCGGTCTGACCTCCAATCCACCACTTGTTCAGTCGATCCTTGATGCATCCGTTGCCAAAGACTTAACGTACACTGAGATCTTACTTAGGATTGTGTGGGTACTATGCAAAATTCATCAAGAACTATGCCATTAAAGTGGAACCTCTTCGATAATTTTAAAGACAGGGCATGAACTTCACTTGGGGTCTGGAGTGTGAAAAACTGTTTCACTGACATTAAACAAGACAGTGCTAATACTAAGGCCCTGACCGCATTTGATCCCAAATGTCCGATCATTGTTGCAACTTATGCTTCACAGTATGGCATGGGTGCAGTGTTGGTGCATGTTAAGGGTTTCCAAGAAAAAGTTGTTGCCTTTGCTTCTCGTACTCTGACACCTATGGGGCGAAACTATTCTGTAATCAAAAAAAGAAGCACTGGCAGCTGTTTGGGCGATGGAACACTGGAAAACATACCTCTTGGGAATGAGGTTTGTTCTCCGAACAAATCACACGCCACTAACTGTGCTCTTCTCTTCATCTGGCACTGGAGGTGCTAGTGGTAGGATAACATGTTGGGTGATGCGTTTATTGCAGTTTGACTTCACTACTGAGTATGTAGCTGCATGGAACCCAAAATACTACAACTGATTTCCTCTCCAGAGCACCAATCTTTGATAATGAGGCAGTTTCAGATGACACTTCTCTTTAACTGGTAGCTCATGTACAGACCAAAATCAGTGATGCAATCTCCGGCAGTAAGCTTCGACGGGAGTCCTTCACTGATTTCCCTTTCTCAGATGTTCGGAAATACCTGAGTGGATCCTGGCCTTCTAGGTAAAAAGTTACCATCTGACCTCCAAGCATTTCAAGATGAACTTTCCAGTCAGGATGAATTCCTGTTGCGAGGCGATCAAGTAATTGTGTCAAAGGTCTTGCAAGGTCACATCATTGATGTTGCACATGAAGATCATACGGGCATGTTTTTGACAAAAAGACGCTAACGACAGGCTAACTGATGGCCTGGGATGGACCCGGGTTGTAGAGAGAACTGTTTGGGAGTGCAGCATGTGTACTCAAAGCGATATATCACAGAAAACTATCACGGCTCCACTCACTCCAGTTGCAATACCGGAAGGCATATGGCAAAAAGTGACTTTTTATATAATGAGGCCTCATGAGCAACAGCCAAGCCATTTGCGGTAAGTGATGTTATTGGTAGACTGCTATTCAAAATGGCCGGTATTTCAATTAACTTCTTCCATTACAACTGATGGTGAGGACCGTGTGATGAAGTTCCTCTCTTCCATGTTTGCAAGGGAATGTCTGCCTATTGAGCTCATTACAAAGAATGGAGTACAGCTGCATTCATAGAAAATGGATACATTCCAGGAATCTAATGAGCTCATGAACAGATTGGTCAAGGAAGATTTGCAAGTAGGCACAATCAAGGGGAGATCTTGTCTACCTGCAACCCCACAGCGCCTATTTGCATACCGTACTACACGCCATGGCACTCCATGGTTCACTCCTTTTGAAATTCTCGGGGGCAGGAAGGCTTGAATAAGGATATTTCCCATAGGTCCGAATTCCACATAATCTCGCATCGCATAAGGCTGTGGAAATAAATGTGGAGAGAAAGCAACAACAGTCAAAAATGCACACGGATCGACACAGAAGTGTCAAACCTCATGTCTTTCAACAAGGTGACCATGTTCTTATTAAGTTGCCATTCTATTGACCCAAAGGAACCCCACGTTATTCAAGTCCTCCAAAAATTGTGCGGTTCCATGGGAATTATGCAGTAATGGAGGATGAATGCAAATGGATTGTCTCAAAACTCTACAGGTCTACAAACTAGTGATCACACCAACCAAGAGTCAGGGTATGAGCCAGTATCCGACACTTCACCATGCCCACAGCACCAGTTCACCATGCACCGAAACAACTAGACCTGCTTGATGGTATAGATAAGCGCCAGTTCCAAGAGAATGTAACCTGCCAGCGTGGCTCAAGGACTATTTGCATTAACAAATGTAATAATCATTATGCATTTTGATGCCATGTATTACCAATGTAATTTTTTTACAGAAAGGGATATGTTGTATCTTGTATATATATGGTTATATGCAATGTTGAAATTGAGATGTATAGGTAACGGTCTCAGGCAGGGAGTAGAGAATGGGAGATGGAATAAAGATGGTGGTGAATTGAATTGAGATGTGCCCACTTTTCCATGAACTTAGAAAGGACATAACACAGTCCCCCCAAAAAAATTCAGTGGCAAAATTTTATTTTGCTGGAAATGGCTCAAAACAAATAGTGACTTGATTTGGGCTGAAATTTTCTTTCATCATCAACTCGTTGAATAATCAGAATGGCTGGCATGCAGACCAGCAAATCAAAGGTAATGAAAACTTTACACATCACAGGGGTACATATGGAGAGTCTTATCAATCAATAAGAATAACAGATTTTGAGAATTTGCCGCTAAAATAAAAAGAATAAAGAATACCTTCCTCTCGAAATATTGTTATGATTTTTTGTGCAAAATTTCAGAATTGTTTTTATCGTAACCTTTTAGGATGAAAAAAAAAACCAGACGGACGGACGGCAGATGCAACGCCATGGCAATATGCTATCAGACCATAGGGCCGTAGTCTAAAACTTGAAATAATTGCCATTCACTCAAGAGCTTTCCCTTTTCACCCAATATATTCTAGCTTTTTCTTAAACCTGATTTGATGATTTGTAATTAAAATGACAAATCATTCATTTTTATCTAGTGTGATGAAATAAGCTGGCGTAGGGTCTAGGCCTAGAACCGCAGCAGCCATTGACCTCTGATTAGATACTGTGATGAATTGTAAGGCTATCAGAGGTTGAAAATATGAAGATAAAATCCCACATAGACTCAAAATGCAGGGTGCAGGGCAAAATGCAATTTGCCAAATCATATATAATTTGTTATATGCACATGTGCATGTCAAACAAAATATATTTCAGGCAAAACAGGGACAAAACTTTATAAAGCATACACACATATAAAATTCGACTTCGATCATGCTTTCACTTCAGACACATATCAATCCACACATGGAAGAAAACGAAGAAAACTAACTACTTCAAGAAGCCTACACTCAAAACTTCTACGAAATTGAACGCGCTTACGAATGGTGGGAAATCGGTTTCGTATCTGTGCATGCGTAAAAGGTACTATGTAACTGCATAGTTTTTACTTATCTTCATCGATAAGTATCGTTTGTCTTGTTCCAGCATATGTGTGAAATGGTCTATATATACGTTGAATACAAGTTAGCAAAATGAGTATGGAAAAACTAACATGAAATTTTGATGTCCAATAATGCTAAACTCGTTCCCTTGCATTAATGTTGCAGTCCTATTCATGACAGCTTGTAGTGAAATCACTCCGGGTGGAGCATTTGTCCCCCATAGTTTTAATTGGCGTGCATGGGATCTAAACCAGTAGCAATCAAATCTTGTTCCCTTGTTCTTGATGATGTATGTTCCTCCTCCGAACCGTAGTGACACAGCCGCTAATGTTGCTCATCCGAGTTGAAATCCAACCATAATACCATTTAAAATCCTCAAGGTCCTGTCTGGGTTCACAAATAAAAGTAAGTTGACATACGTCCAGGCACTGGCTTCTGATTGGCTTATTCAGAATAACTGTTTTTCTGAAGTTGACTTCTAAGGTTGCAAGGTTTTTTGTGGGAAGATGTCCATGGAGCCTGTCAGGGGTCAACAAGGAAGAGGTCAGTAAGAAAAGCCAATATATTTGAGGGCCAATCTGCCCTTACTGTTTCCTCAGTGAGAATTAGTGCATCCATGTTCGGTGATGATGCATCTGAGAACCATCCTTGTTGTTTGCAGTCAAGATTAGCTGCAAACTACATTGACATCCCGGGGGGGGTCATCAAATTATTCTGAAGGAGTTTGTCTGGTAAGGTCATGACAGTCATGCGTCTGTACGTGTCAAGTTGCTTGGTGTTCTTTCCTCTCTTTGAGATAGTCTCATGTCTTCAAAGCCAGGGCATGGAACCTTCCCACTGGATGCAATATTTGCGAAAAGGATGGCTAGGGCAGAGTGGATAATGGATATACTCTCCCGTGATACTTAGTACCTGAGGCGTCTGCCTCTCCCCAAATTTGCGCTACTTGATTATTTCTTTTATGAAAGGTGCAGGGGCGTTAGGTGAGTCCATGTGACTCAATGGCTTCCAAAAGAAGCATCTGTAGCTCTGTTGACTGGAGGTGGTCTGTCAAATTTTCTTTGGCCATGCCATATCTTTGAAATGATTGGCACTGGAGCCCCGAATGTCACCTTCACTTCGAGGATGTCAGCTGGTGATTTGGCAACACAGCTTTTGCAAAGACAATTCTCTGTTCTGTTCTGAGGGCCTTCTTAGCTGTCTTCATTTAGAATTCTTGGTTTGGGTCTATTGGGGTGCCATCTGTTTTCAGCTGGTGGTGGGCTGGTTTCTTGCTCTTGCATTCTGTGCGATTGCAAAGGACCAAGTGCCCTTGTGGTTTGGAGGCTTGCTCGGTCCTGAGGTTTCCTTTGTAGAGGCAAGGAGAATGGAGTTCACTTTGTCCAGTATCGTCTCTGGGGGAAGGTCATGACAACCACGAAAAAGTACCGAGAGTTTGTCTCTGGTCAACTCTTCGTAGACAACAAGGTCTGTGTTTGTTCTGGGAAGTCTAATAATAATAGTTTATGTCCAAACAGCACAATCTAATGAGTCTGGTGGCTGGTGCAGTGCTTTCAGGCAAGCGGCTTTGAGAAGGTCTCAAAGCAAGCTGCTCCAATACTGGGTCGTGTGGGCTGGTATTGGTGGGGTTTCATGTTTCCACTTCAGTGTAGCTGAATGTAGCTTCATAATTTAGTCGATCTGTGATGTTAATCCTGAGGCGTGAGGGAAATTGTTGGTGTCTGTGTTGAGCTTGGGTGTATAAAAACGGACTTCTGAGCTTTGATGCGCTGAGTTGAGCTTGGGCTGAGCATGGGTGCATAAAAATGGACTTTTCGAAGATGCAGTCTCTCGTTGTTGTTTTGCTTCTACTGAGGGAGGCACTCGAGTCACCCACCGCTAGAATTGTGTGGGAGTTTGAGAAATTATTCCATAGTTCAATGACTCCAAGTACTTCAAGCCTGTCGTGGGCACGTGTGTGTTTATGATGCAGAAATGTGAGGAGGTCGCTACAAGAATCACGGCAGTTGTGTTGCTCCCTGCTGTGGCTGGTTCGACATTGGGGTCCAGGTCTGAAGACCACAGGATGGCTGTCTTGGTTTTCCCTCTGGTTAGACGCTGAATGGGGGCGAGGGGGTCGCTGCCATCTGATGTTTTCACCAGGCAGGCCTTTGGTAGCATCATCTAGGCTATGCTTTTCATGATTGAACAGCCAATGTCCCTTTAGACTCCGGAATTGAAACTCTATTGAGACCGGCCTAAGCTCGGTCGGTTGGTGGCGATATGAGCTGTGGTCAGTAGGGATGTTGGTGTCTGACTGGGGTTGAGAGGGATGGGGTTATCCGGCTGTGGTCTAGGACATGGTCAGTTGTACTATGAAATGAGTAACATGGTGGACAGGCATACATACAGGCATAGTCCTTCCCTTGGGATTCCCATTTGGTAATGTATCCTATCTCACACAGCGATAGTGTATCCAGTATCCTCCTTATTGATAAAATATTCCGTTTGAGGTACAGCTACGGTTGCATTTGGCGCATTTGTTTTAGGCTGAGTCTGTTGGTGATACTGCTTGATTGATGGGGTGGGGCGGGGGGGGGGGGGGGGGGTGTTGTTACCGTCTCTTGTTCATGGGTTATTTAATTGACCATGGAAGCGTTTGATGAACATGGTGTGGCTGGAATGGGAAGAGCTTGCTTGTGACGATGGCCTGGCAGGCTGTACGTTTGTAGTCCTCAGGGGAGGAACCTCATCTTGAGATGTCCGATTCCATCCTATTTTATGACAATGGGTGTATATGTGTTTGTCACCAAAATCACACCGTGACTTGTGACTGTCCAGCTATATTTAGAGTCATACCCTCATTGTGGGATCGAGCTGGTTGCGACCAGGATTTGTATTCTGGCCTCAGAGTTGTGCTTCAGCTATCAGGAACATCTCGGTGTGCTCAGCGGATGGGGGAGGGGGGGGGAGGGAGTGATGCTGATGAAAAGCCAAACTGAGAGCGCAGTCAGTGACGGATTTAGAGGGGTTGGGGGCTGGGCGGTCTCCCGATTTCGGCGCACCCACCCCCTCTAAAAACACATCCCAGGAATCATTTAAATTACTACAAATCCCAATTTTTTCTACGGGGCCTTACGCCTCTCGAAATCCCGAGACCGGAATGTCCATAAATTGAAAAATATTCAAACTGCACAAAGACAGTTTTAACTACACCTTAAAAATTATCTGGGATACTATAAAATCCCAAAATTTTCCTGAGGGTCTTTTGGCGCATCGCGAACTCCCAGAGTAAACTCCCTAAATATCTCAGCTGCACTTGCCCTATCCCTCCCCCCCCTCCCGTTCGCAAATTCCTGGATTCGCACCTAGTATATCCCTCATAGGTACCCTCTCCCCCCTCTGAAAAATTCCTTGATCCGCCCTCTGGAGCGCCGTGCCTGGTTTGGAGCTGTACCAAAACGAAGTGTTCATAAAACCACGTGTCTTTCTTTATGGTCAATCCGGACAAACCAAGACTAGTACCCCGTTTACATCTGATTTTATGTCGATATGGTATCGCTATGAAGCCGCTATGTTAGCGGCATAGCCGTCCACATCAGCAGAAACTAGTCGGCATGATTGCGCTATCCATCGCGCTATTGATTCCTGCTCAAGAGTAGGTTTGGAAGCGATATCAAAGCGACTTGGACTATATCACTCCATATTGTCCCCATTCAAGTCAAAAGCCCAAGAAAATGTCCAATTTGTGTTGAAGTGTGACAACAAGTATACTACTAGGCCTATGTGTATTGTGTGAGTAGATGTGGAGGTATGAGAACAGCTGGTTTCCACACACATGAATAAGTAGAGATTAATTGTCGGGATCAAGGGAACACCGATTTGCTAAATGAGCAATTCCCAGGTCCCCGTGATAGCAGAAATACATTATGTATTTCTACACGTGTGGTTACAAATGAGAAAAGAAAATAACATTATCGGGAAGGACCAAGCTCAAGCACAACATTTTCAAGTGATCCTGACCAAACTAAATTTGTAGTGTAAACACCCATAGCGCTTCCATGTCGCTATGTCTGTGTATCGGTTTCATAGCGGTATGCATATCGCTATCTGATGTAAACGGGGTATAGTCTATCAATTCCATTGTATCCATGACGAAAACACTGTTCCACAGATAGCTATAGATCTCAAGTTCCATATAGGGGGTAGTCCTATCTCTGAGACAGAGTCCTATGTAAGCAATGACAAGAATTTACCGACGGAGTGGGGAGTTCCCGCGCCAACGAACATCGGGTTATATTCGACGAATAGAACGATTTACCCTTAAAACAACATTTGAAACCTGATGAGGGTGATAAATGTACTCAATTTGCTATGTTCGAATAAGCTGTCAAGCGATATATTCCAAAGAAGATTGAATTAACGTCAGATGACAGCAAGTATTGCAAATCACCGCCTTCCCAGGATGTTCGCCTTCCCAGGATGCTTTGCGAAGAACCCCTTTAATTTGGATTTTTATTTTAGGCGGAGCCTATATGTTTTGATAAATCGCACGATACAATGAACGCAGAGAAAGATTTCCCGATATAGCTGACACAGCTCATGCCAATAATCCGAATTCAAGGCCAGAAAATATATACACTGTAGATATCTATGTACTCAAAGAGTATATGGATTTTAGAAGGTGAATAAGCCTGTTGTAGATGAACGGCATAGGAAGTAGCCAAGTATGTACAATTATAGTACATACGTACATGTATGCATAAGCCCCGCTGTGACTGACCGCAATGTCTTCTCGTGTTTATTAGCCAGTAGATGATGCTACATTTGCGTACAGGTCACTTTGTATTTGTGAGATAATGAGAACAAAACGTATTAGCCAAATCCTGACAATTGTGGTTATAATGAATGTTTGAGAATGAGCCATGGGCACATAAAATATTACTTGCTAAAATCTTAATAATTTTACAAATTAAGGAGATATTTTTAATGAATTGCAATCAAAAAGGTGATTATCTGATTGGAATACACAGAGAACCTAAATGTAATTAAAGAAAATATTGCCCCATTGCCGTAGATCAACAGCGATAGCAATATTCGACACGTAATGGAGCAATGTATGGGAGTGTTTTCTGAATGAACAGATAGTAATTACTTTGTTCCTGTTCGGGTTTAACTCAGTATTCTTTGCATGCATGCAAGTCATGATATACCAGGAAAAAAAACTGTCCGAAGATTACGCGCAAACACATGCACATATTCATATATTTTGTTTACTTATCGAAATTGAAAAGCAAAGTCAAAGTCAAAGAACGGTATACCGTTCTGAATACCGTAGGCATCAAATGTAGCTTTCTGATCCGCCATTAGTGCTATTAGTGGCGACACAACCAGCACGATGTGTGGAGCATTATCCGGTTCAATCTGATTAACATGAATACATCTTAAGGTATCTTCACTTTCTTATCAGACTGTGGGCGAGGTGTTTAAAACATATATGTGGGAGTATACTAGTATGATAAATCTATCTAATTTAATCTAGCACTATTTGACTGCATATACATTTGTAAATGGGCATACCTTGTCCATGATGAGAGGTGCAACTTTGTATACAAAACTTTTCCCGTATCCCGTTGGAAGCACTCCTGAAACAATTTTTCTGTTGCATATGTGCCAGATTATGTCCAGTTGTTCCTGCTTTAACTGTATCTTGAATCTTTCTTCATAGTGGTTCTTGTATATTCCACTGATTTATTCTTTGGAAAACATTGTCGGCAAAAAATTAAAATACTTCTGTTGATGTCAAAGGTTACTCGTTGTCAAGTGTCACCTCATACATGTACATCTCCTGTCCAGTCTATGTGTGTGATATTCAATGTGTTTACGCCTTTTTTAAATCTTGTTCTAGTTAGCATTCACCAATAAACCTTGCCCTCACCTGATTGGCTGAGCGTTTGACAGTCAGCTGAAAGCGGGGGGAGGCGCCATTCAATTCACGGTGGCTAGGCGTTACGCGTTATTCAGGGAGTGCCGCGTAAAATCGTGAGTATTAAGCGTTATTCGTGAGGAAATGACAGTCTGTGGTTGATCCTTAGCAGGAAAAACATACAATTTCGCTAACTATACCGTTTTGAAATGTCGGATTAGGGTTTGCACGGAACATTACACATATTCATGATTGTTGTTGAGAATTTAAATCAAAGAAATAAGCCAGTGTAGCGAGACCTTCGGCTGCACAATATCTGTCAATGTTGCTTCGACAGCCGCTCTCCCCGGTTTTGGGGTTGAGAATGTTATGTATCGGCATTGATGTAGATAGAATGACAGGTCTATGATATTGAAAGTATGGGCTTCACATGTGCCTATCTTCAAAATGTTTCACAATGGTCGCAAGCGGCACGAATCTGAGTTGAATGTATCATTTGTTTAGTTGCTATACTTTACGCGATTTGCGTGAGGGCATTACGCGTATGTGCATGAGTAAATATTTTGTTGAGGTTGGGATATATTTTTTTTTAATGCGAATTCTTCTCCAGTTTTACTGCTCAATTGATGGAATAAATTCAAGTTCAAAAGATAATGTTTTCACTTGGTGAGCTTTTGTGTAAAGGACACGAAAAACTCTTAGTATTGCCAAATTCAGATTTATGAAGATTGGGAGGAACATATGGAGTATACTGATAAGTGAGAAGTATCGTCAGTACTGGACATTGTACAGCCTCAAATCATACTATAAAAATCTCTATGTATGCATTATCAGCTCTACTATCCCCGACAACGCTCACATGTTTCCTCACGCTGTAACGCGTGTGCAGATTTTCTCCCTCAGGCCGATACGCGTAAACCATAAAAAGCTTCTCAGTTAATAGAATACTCGATTAAAACAACTGGTTGCGTTGTGTAACAATAAAGAAAGATTTCTCCGAGCATTCTATGATTTACAAACATGCGCTTTGTTGGTTTCAATTGATAGCCGATGATATTTCACAAACTAGTCGCAAGCGTGCGGGTGTTGTCACGAACTGTGTGTCTATTTTCGTAAATATAACGATGTATACAAGTAATTCATAGTAGCATACGCAATGTTTACTCATTGGGATGTTCCGTGGAAACAAAATTTCAGGAAGAAACTGAACTTTTTCATTGATTTTCCTCATTTGAAGTGGGGACCTATGTCGTTTCCTGTGTCATTTCCTCACGAATAACGCGTAATACTCACGATTTTACGCGGCACTCCATGAATAACGCGTAACGCCTAGCCACCGTGCAATTGTAAACACAAAAAAAACCGGGAGATGTAGCGGGTGGATTATGATAGATTATTTGATAATGTCGCCATATGTCAGACACCTAATTGCGTTTATAGAAGGACAACAACACACAGTAAGTGGAAATCAAGTTTATTTCAGCATATAATGCAAACTTTGGAGGAAAAAACAACAACCGTTATAGCCGGTTATAGCGGGAATCTCGTAGGGAATTTTATGCATGGCCTTACGCGTAACTCTGTTACGCTGCGGAATTATATAGGGGGCCTAGGCCTATCGATTTCAAATGTCAAAATGTCTCTAATCTTACAGCTCTGATTGCATTCGATCTACACACCCAGATAAAGTGTAAAAATTCCGTTGCTTATTGAAAATAAGGCCCAGTATTTTGGACCACGAAAAAATTTCCGTCCATTTGTTCAAACCCGAATGAACGCGACTACAAACAAATCCGATTTTATGTGGTCGGTGTTTACATTTCTGTTATGACCTTGACCTTACGACCACCGGTACGACATGCTTTCTCAAAATGTGACATTCTGACGAAATTAATGCAATTACTTCATTATTCGAGACATATGGAGTCTGTGAACATTTGCACTATATTCTCAGGGTTATGTTTCGCCATGATATCACATGCCTCAGCCTAACATTCGATACTTTATCTTTCAGACGCGGGAAGCGAAATCAGCGAATGACCCACAATCGCAAGAAACAACATTTGCCTACGATCAACATTAGTTTTCAACAAACTGTTGTGCAACTTTTTGACTAACATTGGACTGTTACGTGTGATAGAAAATTAGTAGAGTTCAATTCACAGGGATACCTCGCCCTTGGTCGCAACAGTTGCTTTGTGAACTGTTTTATACATAAAACTATTGACAATGGCAAGCAGATTATTTGGTGCGATCGGTAAACTTGGAATCGGATTAGCAGTTGCTGGATCAGTTGTCAACACTGCTTTATACAATGGTAAAGATAAATACAAATTGCTCATATCCTTTAATTATTTTCTTGCTAAGAGCCATATACGAGCCATCAGTCCTAAATTCGCCGCATCCCTTAGTTTGCCAACAACATATTAGCAAAGCATAGAAGCTGTCTTTGTGTAAAACAAAATGAGCCCAAAAATGCTAATGGCGAATTTGGGAATGCAGCGAATTTAGGACGGATGGCTCGTAGACTGTAGATTCTAGACTCCATGTTGTAATGTCAGCTTTTCCAAATTCATCAATTGCAATTTCCATATTCATTGATTTCAAATATATGTTGTGGTTGGTTTGTATCAGCTGTGCATACACAGCTGCTTTGTCGTAATCGTTCATTTGCAAATCATAACAATAAATTCATTTCATGAATCAGGTCTCAATGGGAAGGGGGGGGGGGGGGGAAGTGTATGGTATGGTAGCATATTGGTAGCTGCTGTTACTGAATCATGTCTCTCCCCAGTGGGTCCAATATCAAAACTTTACCAGCAAATGTGTTTCAAACAAATCCAATCCATCTTGAAACCTTTTCTGCAGTTGATGGTGGCCATAGAGCAGTCATCTTTGACAGATTTTCCGGAGTTCGACAGACAGTGATTGGTGAAGGCACACATTTCCTGATTCCATGGGTACAACGACCAATCATTTTTGACATCCGCAGCCGACCGAGGAGTGTACCAACAGTGACAGGAAGCAAAGGTTTGAAAATATATGTAAATATTGTTATGTAAACACAATAATTATTCATTTACTGCAAAATACAATTTGTGTATTGTGATTTACTACAAAATTCACTTTGTGTATTGTTATTTACTGCCAAATACACTTATTGTGCATTGTACACATTGCACAATAAATTCACGTATTTTGCAGTGAATAAATAATTACTGTGTTTACAATAATCCTGTCTTGGGCCTTGGCGTCTCCGTGTGTGACCAATGTCCTTACTGTAAATGTATATTTCATCTCAAATGCTTCATTTTGTGGATTTCACAGTGAAAATGAATCTGCATATAGTATTTTGGGTGAGGGCATTATACCACAAATATTAGTCATTAGTCAAATCCTCAGAAAAACTATAGTATGCTACATTTGCAGTATAGCATAGTTCATGTTTCCAGATAATACTGAAGTATCTTTTCTCTCACAGATTTACAGAATGTGAACATCACCCTGCGAGTTTTGTTCCGCCCTCTGCCTGATCGGCTCCCTGGTATTTACACCACCCTTGGCATAGATTATGACGAGCGTGTTCTTCCATCGATTGTCAATGAGGTCTTGAAAGCTGTTGTGGTAGGTATTGCTGGCTGTTGGTTTATCTAAATATATATTACTGGATTCATATGATTTCACTGTTGTTGACCGAATTCTGGATACATTTAATCCTCACATAACGTTTAAGTGACAGGAAGTTATAGATGTAATAAGAAAGAAAGTCTTGGTATATGCAGTAATTGTCAATTTCCATCTATAATGCAGTGGGTACGAGTCCCTGCAGTTTGTTAATTCCAGTGGTTAACACATTTTATTCACCAACCAGGCTCAGTATGATGCTGGTGAACTGATCACTCAGAGAGAAGTCGTCTCACAGAAAATAAACGAGGAGCTCACCAACCGAGGAATACAGTTCGGAATACTGCTGGATGACATCTCAATTGTCAGTATTCATGAACTCGTGAATTTGAAAAAATCTGTTTGGATTGTTCTTTTGAGAGACGATGGGAGTAAAATTCTCCTTCAGTGCAGTCGGAAACCCATAATAGATCTGTTGAGTTTATTTGTGATATCCTTGAAATTGTATATAAATAATTGGAAGTTATAGCATAATAATACTGCATTGAAAATGTTGTAAATTGTTTATTTGATACCTTGTACAGACACATTTGACCTTCGGGAAAGAGTTCACGGAAGCTGTGGAGATGAAACAAGTTGCTCACCAGGAGGCCGAGAAAGCTCGCTTCATCGTAGAGAGGGTGAGTGAGATTGATGTCGGGATTTATATAGTAATTTGTCATTGCTAATCGTTCTTATGCGGAATTATCCAATGTTTTTATAAGGGAATATTCTGAACTTAGCACTTGCATAGACTGTAAATTCAAGGTATCTCACCTCGTTCACAACCTTAGTTTTATAACTCAAAATTTTAACTTGAATTTTGTGCCTTTAACTTATGTTGTGAATACAGAGGATATCATTTAAAAAAATTCATCAGTTCAAATACAGATATGTGGTACTGTAAACCCAAGAAATCCGCATACCACCATATACCGTAATGGCCCGAAATACCGCCCCGGCGCTTAATAGTGCTTTACATGTTTCAGCCCCGGCGCCAATACGAGATCGGCGGGTAAACGAGACCGGCGCTTAATAATACAATGAGCAAAAACGATATATTTTGAAGCTTGTGCGCGTGAACGCACCGATTTTCTTCACTGTATTTAGTGATATCCAGCGCGCGGTGCATGGCTGGAAGGGGGGAATGGGAGTTGAGGGCATAATGACGGGCGGTTGCATCGAGGATGATGTTAATCCAATGGCTATGAACAGCAGATACACAGTAGATAAACTTATAAATTATAGTAAAATACATCGTGATGAAGCTTGCAAATTCAATAGAAAATCTACCGGTGCTGGTACCTGCCGATACTCTGTAAATCAGTCAGTTTTTCAGAGAGTTTGGATTTATTATATCGGTGTGTTTCATGACCGGTTCATACACGGACCTACTGCCAATACGTTATGTGCGTAGTAGATGTCGCATGGCGCCGCAATACATGCAACCAATAAAGATATATGGTAATGGTTATTTATTTTATGCTGATATAAATGTAATGTAATGTTGGGTCTTGGGGAATGGATATCATTAAGTTAGTCAGTACAATTATATATACATGCAGCTGCTCAATTGCATCACCTAATTGGTTAGCAGGTGTTCTATTGTCATAATCAAAATCTCATATCGGTAAGTAAGTGTCAGTTGTGTTGTTTCACACAAGTGTAATCAATTGCAATCACCGTGGGACTCTTGTGTGCTACGTGCACCGGTACATAGACTTACACCCGGCGGTTATTTGAACCGGCGCTAATTCGAGACCGGCGCTTATTAATGCTTTTAAAGACTTATCCCCGGCGCTTAAACGAGGCCGGCGGGTAAACGAGAACCGGCGGTATTTCGGGCCATTACGGTACATGATATACAAATTCTAAAACTAAACCAACTACTAAATGATTGCACAATTCCCACCCACGAGTTTAGGAGGAACAAAGAAAGAAAGCAGCCATTCTCCGTGCGGAGGGAGACTCACAAGCTGCGACCCTCATTGCCAAGGCCCTGGCAGAGGCTGGCAACGGTCTGGTCGAGCTGAGAAAACTAGAGGCTGCCGAGGACATAGCCTACCAGATGTCACAGTCGCCGAACGTCGTGTATCTACCGTCAGGACAGCAAACACTTCTCAGTTTGCCGCACTGAGGGCAGCGATAGAGATTGTTTGTAGTTTTGAATTTTTTGTGGGGGAGGGGGGGGGGGGGGGTTGACTGGGATGAGAATGTGGAGTGGAGGGGGATATGTGTATGATATAGAATTTGTTCAAAGGGTGAAGGTAAATTGAAGGCAAGTTCTGATTTTGGAATTTTCCACTCGGGTATATTGTTGAAAGCAGTTGGGTCATGCTTGGTATTTCTTACAATCAACACAAAACTGGATTGCATTGATGAATATGTTCAGCAACAATTATTCTCCATCATGTTGTACAAATTTAGAATTTTGGTACACTCATTTACAGAAATGCGGAATGTACGAATGACTGGCTTCTTACCTACAATATACTGTAGTATACTGTACCAGACTAATGGATTACCCAGAATAAATAAACTTGGAGAGTCTTTTCCTTTATATGTTTACATGATCATGTGCACAAAGTTGTCTTTGTATCGAATGAATATTATGGAATAAATGATAGAACTTGATAAAATGTTTCAGGTGTTTTTCAATTATGTGTTTTTAGGAAGAGCAGAGCTCTTCCTCTATGATGTTGGTTTTTTTTGGATTTTGGAGATTTTTCCTTTGTTTACATTTCTGAAAGTCCGACTTGGAGCCAGAGCAGACCATTCAATTGTGGCTAATTAGGAGGGCCCGGGGCCAGTTGGAAAGAATATGACACCCGTGTACCCAAGTATGGTTACTGTAATAAGTTATAAGCAATAACAGCCACAGGAGACGTGTGTTCCGACCGTTTATTTTTTTTGTGTGTCACCGTTTCATCACCCATCACCACTCCTGTTTTGATCTTCTCTGAAACAGGGCTTTCTTGTATCAGATGCACTCAAAATTTTGCATAAACATTCCACACTACATAGAGAGTACATAAGCTGTTGCAAAAATGGAAAAACGCTTGATACGGCAACATAATAATTGAAAACTTGTGGCAAGTGCTGGTATGTCCAGTAGGCCAAATGCAAATGAGTGTGGTCCCCTCCTAGTGGTTGTTCGCGAGGCAGCCAGCCACACTCGACCCGCTTCATCCCCATTCCGCACCACCGCCCACCCCCCCCCCCCATTCTACTACGACCCAATCGTGATAAATGAAAGCTGGCCTGCACCCGGGTAAAAATCAGGTCTGCTGAATGGTCCGATGAGTTTTCTGACTTTTCTCGCATGAATATATCGCTAAACTATCTGCAAGATCGCAATCGGCAATTACTGATGCATTTCAGAAATAAAATCCACCTCGAGAGATCATATATGCCAATGACAAAAAGTTCAATTTCTTCACTATGCCCCCCCCCCTCCTCTTCCACCTAAACATCGCTGTTCGTTGGGTGAGCGTGTATGGCAAGCCGTTAGGGTCACAACCCCCGTAATGTTGCGCGTTGAATTGAATAGTAACGTGCAACATAAATCAACCAATCGACAGTGGAATTTTAATAATCCAACCAACCAAAGGCGTTCTAATATTGCGCACAACATTCAATTATGCGTCATACTATCAATTTTGCACGGTGATATTAATGCTACGCGTATCTTTCAATTAACCAATCAGCGCTCGTCTCAATGATACGCGTAATTAGGTTACCGGACCTATGGTCCGATAACCTATTGGCATGGCGTTGCGTCCGTCGTCCGTCGTCCGTCGTCGTCCGTCGTCGTCCGTCGTCGTCCGTCGTCGTCCGTCGTCGTCGTCCACATTTTTATCTTTTTTGTTTATGGGCGAATTTTTCTGAAATTTTGCACAAATATACTTAAAAATAATTCAAGAAGGAGGTATTTTTTAGTTTTTTGATTTTCGCATTTTTTTCAAAATGGCAGCCATTTTCGACGAAAAATGCCTGATTTTGGACTTTGGCGGCCATTTTCTCAAAATCTGTTCAGTAACTTTTTTTCTTTTTGATACATAACACTCCTCATATGTACCCCTATGATGTCTATAAATTTCGTTGCGCTTGAATCGCTCGAAGTGGGCCCTTTTGGCCCAAACTCGGCCCAAATGGGACTTTCCCATGTTAAATTCTCCTATGCCTCATAATGGGACACATTATGCCTAATATCTCACTTAATATTGAGATTAGAGACTAGGAATCAATTGTGGACATATAGGAAATGATATATCCTGAATATTCTCGTGACCTTGAATTTGACCTCTGACCTCAGTTTCAAGGTCAGAGCACAAATTGGCTTATATCTTGCTTATTATTGACTCTACAGCTTAGGAATCAATTGTGGACATATAGGAAATGATATATGCTGAATATTCTGATGACCATGAATTTGACCTTTGACCCCATTTTCAAGGTCATAGGACAAAATCGCTTATATCTCGCTTATTATCGACTCTACATCTTAGGTATCAATTGTGGACATATAGGAAATGATATATGCTGATTATTCTGATGACCTTAAATTTGACCTTTGACCCCATTTTCAAGGTCATAGGACAAAATAGCTAATATCTCGCTTGTCATCGACTTTACGGCTTACGAATCAGTTCTGAACATATAGGAAATGATATATGCAAATTATTGTCGTGACCTTGAATTTGACCTTTGACCTCATTTTCAAGGTCACAGGACAAAGTGGCTAATATCTCACTTATTATCGATTTTACAGCTTAGGAATCAATTGTGGACATATAGGAAATGATATATGCTGAATATTCTCGTGACCTTGAATTTGACCTCTGACCTCATTTTCAAGGTCCAAGTACAAACTGGCTCATATCTTGCTCCTCTATTGACTGTATGGCTTGGGAATCAATTGTGGACATATAGAAAGTGATATACACTGAATATTTCGATGACCTTGAATTTGACCTTTTG
Organism: Terebella lapidaria; assembly: GCA_949152475.1. Classification (NCBI taxonomy): domain Eukaryota; kingdom Metazoa; phylum Annelida; class Polychaeta; order Terebellida; family Terebellidae; genus Terebella; species Terebella lapidaria. Next base: position 6,058,478 of record OX424570.1, on the reverse strand, counting down.
CCTTCATTTTCAAGGCCATAGCACAAAATTGCTAATATCTCTCTGTTTTGAATTTACAGCTTAGCAATCAACTGTGGACATGATACATGCTTAATATTATATATATGCTGAATATTCTTTTGACCTTGACTTTAACCAGTGATCTGGCTAACATCTAAAATATTAAACATTGTCCGGTAACCTATCTTTGGCCCTTGGCCTAATTTTTCGATTTGCCATGCATATCGCCCATCGGGTGGCCAGTAAGGCCATAACCGCCATTAATTTGCCGTGTTGCCATTAATGTAACGCGTAACATTAGTTGACCAATCATAGCTGCTGAATAAGCCCCACGTTGCTATCAATGCATCGCGCAATATTCATGAACCAATCAAGAGTGAGAGTTGCCATTATTGTAACGCGTAACATTACACAACCAATCATAAGTGAGGCTAGTGCAACATGTTGCTATTAATGTTACGCGTAACATTAGATAACCAATCATAACTGAGAATAAAACCCCGCGTTGCCGTTAATGTAACGCGTGAGATTACATAACCAGCGTTGCTTTAAGGGCCATTTATACTGCATCGCTTTCGCTTCGCTATCGCTTCGCTTTCATTGAAAAGCTAATCGCTAGCGATTCGCCGGCGATTCGCGCGAAATTCACCCGACGTCTGGGTTTACTGTTGTTCTATTATATTGCCTCATCATGATAACAATTGTTTGTATATAAAAATATAGGTAAACAAATTCGATTTATTTGAAAGTTTTACGGCGATGGCGTACCAAGCTATTTTGAATAGACAAAAAATAATATATATTCCACTATACAATCGTATAAAGAATAAGTGCCTAAGAAAATCCTACATATGAGATTTTTGCACTAAAAGGAACGATATATAGGACAATATCTAATTGTCCTATATGCTAATGTGGACAAATTCTACAAAAGGAGACATAGATTATTTTCAAAACTACACTAGAATATCAGCGGGATGTTTTGAACATCTGATAGAAAAGTTGTAATCTTATGTAATCAAATGTCAAAGATTTTTTATATCTATGACAACGTCATAGATCTTATACCATGCCGTATAAAATTGGCAATCACACTGAGGTAGGCATATATGTTTAGAAATATAATTTCTAAGATCCATCATATGGAGTTTGGTGTGTTTTATAGATATTTATGGATATTCATGTAACAAATGAGCAAACTCCAGTGTCGGGTTCGTTGTTTTATTCTCCAATAAACTGGTGGAATAACAATATGGTAACAAATATATAAAATATGACTATAAAATACATACACATTGTGAAATGTGGCGAATGTTACAATACGTAATATCAGACCGATATTATCAATCGAGAATAACCTGATTACAATAAAATATACAACTACAGTATCCGTATCTAAACTACTACTAAGCTAGCTGCTATGATATTGTGATGATAATGGCCAAATAAGGAAAATAGCCAATGGACTTAGCTTCCAGATGTACATGTATATATAATATTAAATAGAAACTTTACTAACCTGGTGGAGGCAATATGTCACACCAATTCCAGCAATCAAATGGAACACACAGGGAAATCCAGTGGCAAAGATGCATATGTGTATAATATTGGCAATATTATACACAGACTTTCAAATATTATGATATGTCTTTCAAGTTTCAACCGGTCAGGTCAACATCAAATAGGTAAGTGATCAAAGGAAAATTACTGGCTGGGTATCTACAACAAAAGTCATTCAAGTGAAACTGTTGCTCTGGCTAGTATACAGGTGAGGCTGCAATGAATATTAATTGATATTCATTAATTTAACATTTAAATAGCTGTAAAGTGCTGCCACCTAGTGGATGAAAGGTAAGTTAGACTGGACAGTGTGTTGCCACCTAGTGAACGAAATGCATCCAATATACCATGACCACTGGGTGAACACCCTGTTACATCCTCCCCTTCTTTGGAAAATGACGCCGCGTCATTTTATATGAGACAGATGACCTGTGAAGAACACATAGGAAAATACATCACATACATGAAATAAGTCAGCATCATAACAGCATAGTTACGAACCACATAATGAATAAATAAATAAATAAATCACATTCATACATATCATCCACAAATAACACACATATGACACATTCTCACGCCGCCTTAGTCTTACTCTACCTGAAAGAAATTCAGATATAAGATTCCTGCAAAACGAATTAGAAGGAATATTTACAGTGGCTTGGACCTTACCAAGTCCGCCACAACCTGGAGTAAAGCAGGCTGGGTTTGCAGTGAAACATGCTGCTCCACGAGCTCTAAGAAGAATTTGGACTTCTCCTTCCATTCAGGATCCTTATTAGCATCGACCAGTTGTGCTAGCTGCCAATTCCCATCCATATATCTCTTCGTCGGTTGTCTTGCCCTCATAGACCGTCTTGGTGCAGGTGTCGGTGGTACTGGTCTGACCTCTTCAACCCTATCATCCGCATCCACAGCATCCTTGTCCAGATGAGCATCTGGATCAGTGTCGTCTTGTCCTTGTTCTTCCACAGAGACCTCAACCTCCACACCAGCTTCAGCTTCTGACTCCAAGTCAAACTCCACACCAGCTTCAGCTTCTGACTCCAAGTCTTCCACAGGTTCATCACCAGCTTCTTCCACAGCTTCAACATCTGCTTCTTCCACAGGCCCATCTTCATCCTCAACAATGCCGATGTCAGACTCCGTGTCTGAATCATGTTGCAGCTCATCATCTCTAGGCACTGTCCTCCGGAAGCGAAGAATCATACGCTCTGGTGAGCTGTGTTCCTCAGAGTCCGTACTGGTTGCTGAGCTATCCGAGATCCTCTCCCTCCTCCTGGGTTGACGAGAAGGACGTTGGCAGTTACTTGGGTGGGGAATCTCATGCTTAGCCCCTATTGGTAACAGGTTGTTCCTGTGTAGAGTCCTGGCCCTCCTGTTCTCACCAGATATGGGTAGTACTCGATACACTGGAATATCTGCGTCTGGCTGGCTATCCACGTACCATGGATCCTCTTCCCACCTATCCTGGATTTTGTTCCTGCCCTTTATTCCGAGTTTCCTGACTAGGACCACATCACCAACTTCCAAAGTTGCTCCTCTCTGCTTCTGGTCATAGTTGATTTTCTGTCTCCCAGATGCTTTTCGCTGATTGGCTGCTGCTAGATCCCATGCATACTGCAGGTTGTCTCGTAGTTTTCTCACATACTCGGTGTAGCTAACCGGTTCTTGGATACCATCCTTACTCTTGGTGATGTCATCGATCCCGAACTGGACATCGACTGGCAGTTGTGGCTCTCGACCAAACATCAGATGGTATGGACTAAACTCTGTACTTGCCTGCTTCGTACAGTTGTAGGCATGAGTTACTGTGCTAAGGTGGTCCTTCCAGTTTCTTTTCTTGTCAGCTTCGAGAGTTCCAAGCATGGAGATCAGCGTCCGGTTAAATCTTTCACATAGGCCATTTCCCTTCGGGTGATAAGGGGTGGTCCGAGACTTCTGTGTACCTAGAAGACCACAAAGCTCTTTAATCACACGACTCTCGAAATTACGGCCCTGATCGGAGTGCAGTTTGGATGGAATACCATAGTGAACGACAAAATTATCATAGATCACTCTCGCTGTTGTCTTGGCAGTCTGGTTTCTAGTCGCATAAGCCTGGGCAAACTTGGTGAAATGATCTGTGATCACTAGGATGTTTTCATATCCTTTGCTTGGTTCTACAGTGAGGAAGTCGATACATACTAGCTGCATCGGATGGGTGGATTCCATGGGTACAAGGGGTGCTTGTTGACTTGGCGTTTTACGGCACTGACATCTTCTACACCCAAATACCTTCTTCTCAACATCTTTGGTGAATCCGGGCCAGTAGAATCTGGACTGCACCAAACTCAACGTCCGGTCACGACCACCATGTCCCATGTCATCGTGTAATGCCTCCAACACCTGTTGACGTAATGCTGTGGGTACTACCACCTGATAGACCTTGGCTCCTTCTTTTGATATGACCCGACACAGCATGTTGGATTTGATGATCAACTTGTCCCACTGGTACATCAACTTGGCAGTATCTGGGTCATCTTTGGCAATGTCCTTCTTATCAGGCTTCTTCTTTGCCGCCACCAGCTCCAGTACTCTCTTGAGCACCCTGTCTTCCTTCTGAGCTGCCTGAACATCGATCCGATCCAAAGTAGGTGTGCTGCCTATTATGTCGACGATTTCCTGGGAGAAGCTGAGGGAGTTGATGTATCCATCCACTTCGTGAGCCCCGAGCAGAGCCCTCACAGTGGTTGCATCCTGTTGCTGACGTGGCAACCTGGACAAAGTGTCTGCCTGAACATTATTCCTCCCTGGGAAATAAGATATTGAAAAGTTATAACAGGACAGAGCTGACACCCAACGTTGACCAGTGGCATCCAGTTTAGCTGTGGAAAGAATATATGTTAAAGGATTATTATCAGTCCAAACTGAGAAGGAAGATCCATACAGGTAGTCATGGAATTTTTCCGTGACAGCCCATTTCAGAGCCAAAAATTCTGTCTTGTGTGCAGGGTAGTTTGCCTCAGATCGTGACAAGCCGCGACTTGCATAGGCGATAATCCTCCAGTTGCCATCGGCATCATCCTGGGACAAAACGGCTCCTAACCCAGAGGCAGACGCATCTGTCTGGAGAATAAACGGCCGGTCGAAGTCCGCGAAAGCCAGGACGGGTGTGGTAGTCACAGCCTCCTTCAGGGCATCAAAAGCAGCCTGAGCTTCCTGACTCCAGTTGAACTCAGGTGGCTTCAGTCCGGTTTTTTTCTGACCCTTTTTCTTAGTAACACCCTGTCCACGCAGCAAGTCTGTTAGCGGTTTGGGGATCTTGGAGTAATCCTTTATGAATCTCCTCATTACACCTACGAACCCTAGATATCGCTGGATCCCCTTTATATCGGTGGGTGGTTCCATCTTCTGAACAGCTTCTACTTTCCCTGGATCCACTGCAACCCCTTGCTCTGAAACAATGTGTCCTAGATACCGTATCTCCTTCTGTAGAAACTGGCATTTGGAAGGCTTCAGCTTAAGTCCATGGTCTTTCAACCGCTGGAGAACTGATCCGAGTCGTTCCAAATGTTCTGGAAAAGAAGAAGAAAATACGATTATATCATCGAGATATACTAGGCACTGTTCCAGATGTAGTCCTGACATACACTGTTGCATCAGACGCTGGAATGTGGCTGGTGAATTGCAGAGTCCAAAAGGCATGGAGGAAAACTCGAAGAAACCGAGGGGGCCAGCCGTGAAAGCTGTTCGTTCCTTGTGGCTCTCTTCGACTTCAACCTGCCAGTAACCCATCTTGAGATCAAGACATGAGAAATACTTGGCTCCGCAAAGTGTGTCCAGTGTCTCACCGATCGAAGGCATGTGATAGGCATCTTTTTTCGTCACTAAGTTCAGCTTTCTGTAGTCAACACAGAATCTAAGACTTCCATCCTTCTTTCTAACCAGTACAATCGGTGAAGCCCATGCACTTCGTGAAGGTCGGATCACCTCATGCTCCAGCATCTCATCCAGGTGTTCTTTCACTTCCACATACAGGTTTGGTGGAATCCGTCTGTGTCGCTGCTTTATTGGGGTTTCGTCGATCAGATCAATTCGATGCTTGACGAGATCAGTGCGGCCCAAGTCGAATTCCGAGTGGGAAAACACATCTTTCCACTTCAGCAGAAACTCTTCAAACTGCTTATGTTCGTCAGCAGTGACACACATATCCGCCAGTTTGAACATCTCCAGGAATGTTGACTCTGTCTGGGTCTCACACTTCTCCACCAACGACTCATACACCAGATCATTGGCATCAACTTGGTCAACTTGTTGAAGACCACACACCAGAGTCTTGGGTGGAATCGTAACAGGCTTGCTGGAGTAATTCTGGACCTCCACAGACACTCGAGTAGCAGACTTGTTCGAGAAGACTGGAGCTACCTCTGTAACGCAAGGAAGTACTCGAACACCACATGGCAAGTTAGAGTTACCCACATCCTGAGACATCCATAACATCTGAGAATTCTTGATCCTCGTAGTTCCATGTATTGTCGCATGAGTGTTAGCTGGTATCGTCTGTGCTTTTGTTGAATGGACCACTTCTTCCGTCATCTGTATACTCTGACAGTAGATAGGTTCTAAGACATTAGTTCCGACCAAAACGGGTATCTGCATCGTATAAGCGGTGTCGGGGACTACAAAGACAGATGCTAACTTTGTCATCTTCTCCCCACTCAAAGAGGGGAATTCCACTGGTATCTCGATGTAGCCGAGAAACTCTAATGGATGACCTGTTGCAGCGTAGACTCTGAAAGAGTAAGAAACAGGAATTAATGGTACCTGGCTGAGATACTGATCATAGAATGAATGACAAACAGTCGTGATCATCGATCCTGTGTCCATGAGTGCCTTGCAAGGGACGTCACCGATGACAATGTCGACCTCGCAACCTTTCCCCACAAGGACAGTCTCATCCGGAGTAGATGATCCACGTTCAATCCACGTTGAGTTCGTGTGGATCACAGCTGCTCGTCTGGATCTCAGGAGCTGATCAGAAATCAGTCTCTAATTTGTATTCCCACGACGCGAGTCAAGCGATGGACCACGAAGATCACCACGCAGCACGGCTCGATGAATCAGGTAGATCGGGTGTCATACCTCGCGAGCGAACCACGTCAGGACGTCGGCGTCGTTTCTGGATGGTTGACTTCACAGCAGGGCCCTTCTGACCTCGCACCAGTCATGGAGTGAACACTTATCGGGCGCCATTGTAACAAATGAGCAAACTCCAGTGTCGGGTTCGTTGTTTTATTCTCCAATAAACTGGTGGAATAACAATATGGTAACAAATATATAAAATATGACTATAAAATACATACACATTGTGAAATGTGGCGAATGTTACAATACGTAATATCAGACCGATATTATCAATCGAGAATAACCTGATTACAATAAGATATACAACTACAGTATCCGTATCTAAACTACTACTAAGCTAGCTGCTATGATATTGTGATGATAATGGCCAAATAAGGAAAATAGCCAATGGACTTAGCTTCCAGATGTACATGTATATATAATATTAAATAGAAACTTTACTAACCTGGAGGAGGCAATATGTCACACCAATTCCAGCAATCAAATGGAACACACAGGGAAATCCAGTGGCAAAGATGCATATGTGTATAATATTGGCAATATTATACACAGACTTTCAAATATTATGATATGTCTTTCAAGTTTCAACCGGTCAGGTCAACATCAAATAGGTAAGTGATCAAAGGAAAATTACTGGCTGGGTATCTACAACAAAAGTCATTCAAGTGAAACTGTTGCTCTGGCTAGTATACAGGTGAGGCTGCAATGAATATTAATTGATATTCATTAATTTAACATTTAAATAGCTGTAAAGTGCTGCCACCTAGTGGATGAAAGGTAAGTTAGACTGGACAGTGTGTTGCCACCTAGTGAACGAAATGCATCCAATATACCATGACCACTGGGTGAACACCCTGTTACATTCATATTGAATTAATATACAATGTACGATGGTTATTATGTTATTATGGTTATTATTCAGGCCTATGTGCCTGAATATGGGCTTCCCGATTTTGTCGTATTATGACTGATTTGATACTATTAATTGATAGTATATTTTTAAGATATTTTTTAAGTTATTTTATACATACGTGTTATACTATAAAGTTTTGGCATCAGGAGATTCCAAGAAATCATTCTCTCATCCGTACCGCATACACTGTATAGCCGTCTTCTATCAGCAACATCATTGCCGAAGTGTATGGGATAATGTAATGAAAACAATACACGTTACCCTTCTTTACTAGTACTATTTTGATATATTATTTAACCTTATATGCTGTATCAATCATACAGATCCGCTATCAGTTATCATGTTGTCAGAGGCTTTTAAAACACAACATCATAAAGCGAATCGCCGGCGAATCGCTAGCAATTCGCTTTTGAAAGCGAAGCGAAAGCGATGCAGTATAAATGGCCCTTTATCCTGAGTCATGAGTGGATAGATATCTAATGTTACGCGTAACATTAGTAGCAACGCGTTGCTTTATCCTCAGTTATGATTGGTTGTCCAATGCTACAGGTTGCATTAATAATGACGCGGTAAATTACAGGAGGTTATGGTCCCATTGGCCACTCCATGGGTAAACAAGCGTGGTAGAATAAAGTTACGCGTGGCACAAACACGTGCTGATTGGGTAATTCAAAGATACGCGACATATTAATATCGCCGTGCACCATTGATACTAGCGTGTATCATTAAATGCTACGCGTAATATTTTAAGGCCTTGTGATTATCAACAGTTATCTCAATAATCTTTCCATGTTGATTGGTTGACTAATGTTGCGCGTTACTATCAATTCAACGCGCAATATTACGGGGGTTATGACCCTAATGGCTTGCCATAAGCGTGCCTCATAGCCTAATGAATAATTAATGAGATGACATCCCGAGATACTGTTAATACAAAAATAAATCAATTGATCATAGCTTATCAATCATCTTTTAAAATCGATGATTTGTTGGTTGAGTCATGTTTCAATTGCTCGATTATTTTGTGCATGATAGGTTACTAGTAATTGGAATCGTACACAAATGATCAAAGCAAAAATCGCGAGTCGAGTTCGTAATGCAGCAATCACATCATCACGTTTGTCACAAATGACAGTTCTCATCATAATGGACCGCACATCTTTCCTGTAGGGGCCTACTGCACACTACTGCATGCTTCAAGAGCGCCATCTGTTGAATGTCACGTATGATCAGATAGGCCTGTTGTTGCTACACCACTATTATTGGTTGCATGGGAATCGTGATGTGGCATTCTGACCTGTGACATTGTTTAGACAATTGTTTAGACAATTAACAAGACACATCTACTGATGGAGATCAAAAATAAACCGATGGGTAAATACTAATTAGGTCTATTATTGACCACAGTAAATTTAATTAAGACATAAAACATTTATTATTGGGCACAACAAGGTAAAGGTTCTGTCCACTACATATTTCATGACTGTAACCGAATAGGTTAACATTAACTTTACTAGTTGTGTCTATTAGGGCCTATTGACCACAATAACAAATAGTTAGGACATGAAACATTGACTATTAGGTTCAAGATAAAGGTTCTGGTAAATATTAATTTGATGCTTGTAGTAGTTATGGTCATATTATGAAAACAATTTAACATCGATTTTTGCTAGTTGAATCTATTAATAGTTTGGGGGGGGGGGGGGGGGGGGGGGAGTGTCGGGGGTGACTTTTTTGTGTGGGGTGGGGGGGGGGAGGTGATAGGGCTACGGGAGATACACTCCAGCAGTCGTCAGCGACTGGAGAACATCTAGTTTGGAAGATGGGACTAGATGGAATCAGTACCTTAATAATGGTATCAATCAATTTATATTAGGCCAAATCAACAATATGCAAATGATTGGCCAGTACAATATCATGGGCTAACAGTTACAATATGGCCACAACATATATGTACCGAATAGGATACGAATAGGTTTTGAACTAGTTCTGTGCAAATATTTTCAAAGCTCTTCCTATGAGGCCAGTGGCCCTTGTTGTTTATAGCTGCTGCTGTCTTCTTGATTGTGTGAAAGATACACATCAGATAGGATAGGAACATGTGTATACCGAGTTCAAAGCTTTGACTCTAACAATGTGATGTATGGTCAAATAATACATGATATTATATTAGCAAAATTTTGATAAAAGTATTACAGAAATGCAAGTTACTGTTACAGCCCTCAAGATAGATACAAAACTTCATCATGGATATACAAAAGAGTAGGCCCAAATTTATTGTTCATAATAGCATATGACATAGAGTATGGATAGGTTAATTAATACATCCTATATTTATACTCCCTATACACATGTTAGTACAAGACAGACTGAACTTGCATTGAAAACTGTAGTACATCGAAGGCAACCGGTGTTGAATGATATTTGGAGCCTCCATCACTGACATGATTTCATGGGTTCTCCTGGGGCTGATGTTGCCTCAACAACTTCACACGTGTTCCTCAGTAGTACCTCAACTAGCGAGTGTGGCTTCCATTTCGCACGAGCCTCGTAAACTTCCCAGAGATCCACCAATTCATTCACTGGACATACAGCTGCTACTTGTTCGAAGGCCTTCGTATAGTCTCTAAGTTTTGTTGTTGTTTTCCTACAGTCGAGCATATCGACGGAGAAGTTCTTACTGAAGCCTACATGTCGGACTTCGCCGATTTCACCCGCCAATATGCCAGTAATATAAACGTCTTCAGCCTGAATTAATCGGCTGCGCTTAGCGGCGTCGAACAATTCGCGTAAAATGTCCCGTGAAATGGCATAAACAGGTCCAAGACAGGCATCCGGCAGAACCTCGTCCGATATTTCTCTTTCACTGATATACCAATCGCTGTTCCTGTCACGCGTTACTCCAACTTTGCCACGCCCGAAGCAATGGCCAATTATGGTTCGTTTCTGGTTTTGGTAAAAGTCCAAAATGTGTACAAGACCGTAAATGTTTACGAATGAGGTATCGTCTGCTCGTATTGCGAAGTCAACTTGTCCACAATATATTGATATCCACTTTAAGGCCATCAGTGCTAACCTAGATCGCCCAAAGTAGGAGCCCACCACACTGACTTGAACGATGTCTCGGTGTACATCGTTCTCAGCTTGGAGCTGTTCTTGCGTTCCGCCGTCTGAAGACAGTCCCACGATGAAAACTCGCGCTATTTTCCGCGCCGGAAATACGTCATCACTTGCCCACGTTCGACGCACGGACATGCGCTCTCGATAGTTTTCCGGCTTGGACGGGAGGAAAACGACGTAGCTTACATCGCTGGCGGAACACACATGTGGGTTGTTAATGTGGAAAGTGAAATCCAATGGTTTCATTGCTCTTTCGATGCTGATATCCTCAAGCTCAGCATCGTCAGCTGGCGAACGTAGATGATGACTTCCGCGTGTTCTAAGCGTCTTGGCCTTGGGTCGTAGCGAGGGTTTGATACGCGACTGATACAGGTGAGCCAGGTACAAAGTTTTGATGACGATGTACAAAAACGTTACAAAGAAGATCGTCTTTAGGGGTTTGTTCAGTCGCGGCCACATTGTTGTCCTTGTGTTCAGACCCGTTGAATTTTAGACTTTCACTGTGAAAAAATGATACTTAGTAAATTCTTATAGAATCAATTGAATTGCATGGGTTTATTTCAGACATAAGTATGTGGAATTGGTATTAAATACTAATATACTTCACGTTTACTATTGGCCTATCTCATGCACCTACCTGATTTAATGTTCAGTTCAATGTTTACTCGCAATGTATAACATCCGTCTTCACTTCCAGCGCAAATCCAAGAAATATTAAGTTGACTGGACATGGGCATAGATATAACTTGTCCTCACTAAGAAAACTTGTCCGTACACATGGGTGGTTTATTCAATAAGTCCACCAGTATTAAACCTTGCGACGGTACAGAACACGTCTACCGCATTATTATTATTATATACTTAGGCAATTGTGCGTATTTTCCAATATATAATCACGATCACATTGTGAAAAACAAAATGTTTTTCGCTCATTGGCTGAAGCTCCTAATCGCTTTATATTGCTTAGAGGAACCCAGGCATACATGTATTAAGATTTAGTATCAGGTAGGATTGTTGTTGCCGTATTGGCACGGCGAGCCCAAGCAAGTTCTCCTACAGCAGCGCGCGCAAAATGAGGTCAAACTTGGGGTCAAAATTAGGAAAATCAGTGAATAATATACATATAGCCTTCGATCTACTTTATTATGATTCAAATAACATGAATACGTGGATTAGAACACTTCAAGATCTTATTAGAAAGATATTGAGTCAGTTACAAGGTTACAAAAATCGAACATGTTGGGGGGGGGGGGGGGGGGGAACCGCTCTACTATTAGAACACGTGCCACTATTAGGACCAATGCGGTATGTCATTTTAATGCTTTCAAATTTTATTCATCCCTCGGCCATTTCGTGAAATTTTGCCCTCTGTGCCCCCTCTGTACACCCCACTGCGTTATGAGGAAGCCAATTTTATCGATTACTTCAAGGTAAAGTCAAGGTAAAGGACATTTAAATTGTTCTCCTGTTCCAGATGCATCATGATTTGGTCGAAGTGGGCAATCAGTTGACTCAAGCATGGTCCTACTCCCGGAGATCCACGTTGACCTGGGTTGAGTAGGTTGTTTCCCTCTAAATAGGTTATCGTTTGTTTTCGAAACATCGAAAAACAATGGTAGTTCTTGACCTTCAAAAGGCATTCGATACGGTTGATCATACAATATTGTTAACTAAGTTTAAATCCGTAGGTTTTGATGAATCAAGCGTAAACTGGGTAAAGTCCTATCTCAGTAACAGAAACCAAACTGTCGATGTAAATGGTACATTTTCAGACTTGTGTGACATCAGCTGAGGAGTGCCCCAAGGGTCCATTCTACGGCCATTGTTGTTTCTAGTATATGTTAACGACATGGAATCCTCGGTGGGTTGTAAACTCATGCTGTACGCAGATGATTCTGCCCTCTTTGCCGGTTGTTGTACAAATGTTATTGAAACTAAACTCAGTGATGAATTATATGGTGTTAAAAACTGGCTAGTGGACAACAAACTCTCTTTGCATTTAGGCAAAACAGAATCAATATTGTTTGGTAGCAAGCACAACCTAAAAAAAATGCACGGAACTAAAAGTAAAGTGTGATGAAGTTGTAATTCAGCCCAAATCGTGTATCAAGTAGTTAGGGGTTGTCCTCGATCAAAATCTCAGTGGTGAAAATATGGCCAACAGTGTAATAAAAAAAGTGTCATCACGTGTCAAATTCCTCAATCGTAAATCTAAGTATTTCGATGTAAAAACAGCTAAACTACTAGCGTCGGCATTATTCCTATGTCACATTGAATTTGCCAGCTGCGCCTGGTACACAGGGTTAACACAAAAGCTTCGCAATAGAATTCAAGTTTGTCAAAACAAAACTGTAAGGTCGGTTTTAAAATTACCTTCCGGCAGTCACTTAACTGTCAACCACTTTCTGTCACTAAATTGGCTTTCAGTAAAGGAAAGGATTGCACACCTGAAGCTTTGTCACTTGAAACGCATTGTTACTGGAGTCGCTCCTAGATATATGTTGGAGGCCGGCTTCAACTTGTCGCACAATTCACGCGGCACAAGACTTGGTCAATCAAACTCTCTGCCTGTACCTAGATATAGAACTAAAATCGGCACAAACTCGTTCCAGTATTCTGCCATTTGTGAGTGGAATAACTTGCCGAGCAATATTAGGTGTACTCAAGCCACTAATGTGTTCAGAAAAGTGTGTAAACAACATCTGTTTCAATGTTTCTCTGATAGAGAGCATGATGTATTCATCTATAGATAGTCAACTATAAACGGGTTACATTTTGGTAAATTCAGTATTATTATGTACATTTCTTCCTTCTGGGTACTAGCTCTTATTCACAAATACAGTATTACATAAATCATATCCGGTAACTATCTTGTCCTACCAGGGTCCTCAATGGAAATAAGACCTACTGTGTGGGTCTTTTTTGAGTCAACCCGGCAATCAACTCATCTTTCATTGTAAATTTTCATTGTAATTTATCACTTTTACATTGTTGTTTTACTATGTTTTACATGTGTTGATTCCAAATAAACTCAATAAATAAATCTTCTCGAACACCTTTAGCAGGTGTGATGTCAGGGCCACAGGTCGGTATTTTTCTTTGGGACTCCCTGACTGCCCCCCCCCCCCCCCCCTATGTCTGCACAAAAGCAACACAATACTTTATATTAGCTGTTTTGAGTAGAGACGGTATGGAGCCCCAGGGATCTCTCCCAGATGAGATACTGCGATTTCGCAAGCGCTCAACTGTATTTCTGCAAGAGAATGGATGGGTATCCACCTGGTCTTGCAGCTGATGATAGGCTGATCTCATCTATGACATCCATGATATCTAAATGGAAGATCGTTCAGTTGAGATTTGCCCCGTCTGGTATCAGGAAATATGTCTTCAGGCCCAGGCATTGGATCCTACGGGTGGCTGTTTACTGACTCATACTGGGTTGCAAGTATGTGTGCCATGTGTGTGACATCCTTAACCAAAATTGAATCTATATCCACCAGTGGCCCGATACCAGTCTTCACTTTACTGAACATCTTGGCGTGCTATTTTCGAAGCATCAATAGCTTTGTGTTAATTTGTGTCGCGATAAGTGTCACATGGACGTTTGGGGGCTTTCTCAACGTCTCTCGCTCAATTCTAAAGTTTGTTGCTTCTTGACTCTGATGTAGTTTTCTGCGGTTATATCTTGATCCTGTTCCATCCGCTCATCAGAATAATCCACTCTCGTGAAATGTTGCTCGAGGTTTTTTCTTGTCCTTCCTTCGCTCTGGAACAAATTACTCGCTGATTAAGCAGCAAACTGACACTAGTCTTATCAGCGTGTCTGCAGGTTTTCAATTGTCCAAGTGGGTGTCGCACATTTACAGTGCGAAGTTGACACTATTTTACTCAAGACCAAAATCCAGGAACACATGGCTGCACTAATTTTATAGTCCACCTTGCAGACCTGACCCTTTCCACAAAACAAACAAGCAAATTCAGGGCCCAAGTAACTATAGAATGGCATATAATTTATTCGAACAATGAACATGAACAAGGGCATTTACATACACGCACAATGTTTTCATTGTCAAAATACAATAAACTGTACAGTTTGACTGCTTCATAATGCCACAAATACAAGTACATAATATACATGTATATAGAAGATACAGAGATTTGGCGAAGCCTTAAATTAGAAACATAAAATAATTTTTTGTACATACATAATTATCAAGCCCACAACCACCCTCAAGCCCACCCAGTTTGAAAATGTGTTTTACACTTAGTCTAATGACTTTTAAAACCCTTTCGAAAAGTTGTGCTGCCTGGGTGCATATGGCGTGAGAAGTACTTCAATACTACTCGTCCGTTAAATAAATTCCAATTGATCCATTTGACAGTGGTAAACGCAGCTTTTCAGGGTGGGGTTTCCCCGAGGTTATATGGCGTCACTTCCGTTTTGACAGTTATACGATGTCACAACAACAACAACAACAACAACAACAACAACAACAACAACAACAACAACAACAACAATTATAAGTCGAGGTATTGAGCACCTTGTCTGTCTTTTCTCGAAAACTGTTCAGACAGTTTTGAGATTTTTGTTTCAAAATATTCCTCTTATGGACCTCTGTGATGTGTATAAGTTTGGTTGCCCTAGAATCGCCGGTCTGCGTGTGGGGGCCAGTTTGAATTTTTGACGAGTCGGCGAAATTTTTTTTTCCTCACCCCAAATCGCATTACTATCCATTTTGGGTCATTTCCAGGGGAAAAAAAATTCACCCTTTACTCCTAGAACGCCTGAAGATAGAGCTAAGAAATTGGCACTTTCAAATAGAAAGTCATATATGTCGACTTGTGTGGTGACCTTGAATTTGACCTTCGATGACACTAAAAGGTCAAAACAGCCATTTCTGTGTCGGAAAATGCCCAGCTTTGCCTCTATAGATGAAATGCTTGCAGATAAAGCTTATGTTTGCATTATGAACATATAGGAAGACATATATGGCACAACTAATGATGACCTTGAACTTGACCTCAGATGACCTTGAGTGCCAAATGTCTGACTCGGAATGTGTACAATGGCCTGAGCGGCCTATACACTTGCATCTTGACGTATCTTTGTATTATGAACATAATATAGAAAATCAAATACCGCACTCGTACATGTAATGGTGACATTGAAGTTCACATGGATGACCTTGATTGGTAAATCTCATGGTCATAATGTTCACACTGATAACCTTGATTGATGAACCTCAAGGTCTGTTACATTCCATTATCCAAACCAAAATTGTCCGGTAACCTATCTTAGCCTTTGGGCTAATTTTTACCATGACATTATATAGCTGAAATTAGTAGTTATACAGTATGGATGTCGGAAATGTAAATGTGTAGAAATTTTTGTTTTAACTGCCCATATAATGGACATATCAATAAGAATGAATTTCGTCTTCCGTAACCTAGATATCTTTATGCTTACAACAATATTGACAGAAACGATCACCCCTTCTGATATTTGTATACCTATTTTCTTCTATTGCCAAATGATGATTCGAACAACGAAACTTTGGTAATGCTATTCAATGTTTAAAATTCAATCCCTCAGATTTTATAAACAAAAGTTTCCTTTCTAATTTTGGTAATAGTTTTATTTAGAATTCTGCTATTTTACCTAAAACCAATTTTGGGATGATATATCAATAAATCGCCTCTAAATCGAAATATTTTCTCTTAATGCAATACATAAGCTCAAACATTTTGTCTTTAGCGGCTAATACACTTTTAATGTCAAGTGTGACCTTGAAATTTAGCCTTCAAGGTCATCTGAAGGTCAAGTTCAAGTTCCCCAAATGGTGTGCATTATGAATCTTCCTATAAATGGTCATCAGACCAAGGTCATCAGAGTTCAAGGTCACCAGAAGATGAAACATAAATTCAAGGTCACTAAAAGATGAGCCATATATGAGTTTCTATATGGTTATAATACAATCATACGCTTTAAGTACAAGTGTTTTGGACACAAAAGCCAATATGGGCATACCAGGCTTTCATGGGCGTTTCGGGCCTATATATTAGGCCTTATGAGCAATTAAAGGCATCAATTCTTGCAAGCAAAATGAACATGTTCTGGAGGGAAAAAATCTGAAGGGGAACAGATGAGATAGTTTCTGAGAAAAGACAACAAAGCCCAAGATTAAGCAATTTTTAATGAAAAAAATGGCCGTTTTGACATTTCAAGGTTATTCGAGGTCAATCCAGGGTCCTCACACAGATCTCCACATATGACTTCCCGTTTGAAAAAGCTGATATGTAAGCTCTATCTTCAAGCGTTACAGGTGAACAGTTGTGGCAGTCAAAATTGTTTTTTGACGGGACATTTTTAGGTTACCGGACCTTTGGTCCGATAACCTATTGGCATGGCGTTGCGTCCGGCGTCCGTTTAGCCGGGCAAACGGAACGGAGTTATGGGGATTTCTTAGGAGGAATAAAGCTGAAAACGCCCCACAACCACAGTTTAAGCCAAAAGTGCGGTCTTATGGGGATTTTTTCAGGACTTATGGGGAAAGTTAAGATAGGAAATTTAACATTGGGTCCGCCCGTAACGCCCATCCGTTCACCCGTCCGTCCGTCCGTCGTCCGTCTTCCGTTGTCCGCTAACATTTTTCTCTTTTTTGTTTACGGGCGAATTTTTCTGAAATTTTGCACAAAAATGCCTAAAAATAGTTCAAAAAGTAATTATTTTTAGTTTTTTGAGTTTCGCATTTTTTTCAAAATGGCGGCCGTTTTCGACGAAAAATGCCTGATTTTGGACTTTGGTGGCCATTTTCTCAAAATCTGTTCAGTAACTTTTTTTCTTTTTATTACATAACACTCCTCATATGTACCCCTGGGACAGGTATAAATTTCGTTGCCCTTGAATCGCTCGAAGTGGGCCATTTTGGGCCCAAACTCGGCCCAAATGGGACTTTCCCATGTTTAATTCTCCTATACTTCATAATGGGACACATTAAGCCTAATATCTCACTTAATATTGAGATTAGAGACTAGGAATTAATTGTAGACATATAGGAAATGATATGTGCTGAATATTCTCGTGACTTTGAATTTGACCTCTGACCTCGGTTTCACGGTCAGGGCACAAAATGTCTAATATCTCGCTTATTGTCAACTTTACAGCTTAGGAATCAATTGTGGACATAAAGGAAATGATATATGCTGAATATTCTGATGACCTTGAATTTGACCTTTGATCTGATTTTCAAGGTCAGAGCACAAATGGCTAATAACTCGCTTATTATCGACTTCACAGCTTAGGAATCAATTGTGCACATATAGGGAATGATATAGTCGGAATATTTTGATGACCTTGAATTTGACCATTGACCTAATTTTCAAGGTCTAACCACAAAATGGCTAACATGTCGCTTATTATCGACTTTACAGCTTAGGAATCAATTGTGCACATATAGGAAATGATATAGTCCGAATATTTTGATGACCTTGAATTTGACCTTTGACCTAATTTTCAAGGTCAAAGCACAAAAATGGCTAATATCTCACCTAATATCGACTTTACAGCTTAGGAATCAATTGTGGACATATAGGAAGTGATATATGCTAAATATTCGTGACCTTGAACTTGAACTTTGACCTAATTTGGCCATTATTAATGGCTAATAGCTTGCTGATTATCGACTTTACAGCTCAGGAATCAATTGTGGACATTATAGGAAATGATATAGTCCGAATATTCTGATGACCTTGAATTTCACTTTTGACCTCATTTTCAAGGTCACAGGACAAAATGGCCTAATATATATGGCTTATTATCGACTTCGCAGCTTATGAATCCATTGTGAACATATAGAAAAATGATATATTCCGAATATTGTCGTGACCTTGAAATTATGATCATATAGGAAATGATATATACAGATTATTCTAATGACCTTGAATTTGACCTTTGACCTGAATTTCATAGAAAAATGATATATTCCGAATATTGTCGTGACCTTGAAATTATGATCATATAGGAAATGATATATACAGATTATTCTAATGACCTTGAATTTGACCTTTGACCTGAATTTCAAGGTCACAGGACGAAATGACTAATATCTCGCTTATCATTTACTTTACAGCTTAGGAATCAATTGTGAATATATAGAAAATGATATATGCTGAATATTGCCATGACCTTGATTTCAACCTTTGACCTCATTTTCGAGGTGAAAGGACAACATGGCTTATATCTTGCTTCTCTATTGACTCTATAGCTTCAGAACCAATTCTGGACATATGGAAAATGATATACACTGAATATTTTGATGACCTTGAACTTGACCTTAGACCTTATTTGCAAGGTCAGAGCACAAAATGGCTAATATCTCGCTTATTAATGACTTTACAGCTTAGGAATCCATAGTGAACATATAGGAAATTATATATGCTGAATATTTTGGTGACCGTGAATTTGACCTTTGACCTCATTTTCAAGGTCAGAGAACAAAATGGCTAATATCTCGCTTATTATCGACTTTACAGCTTAGGTATCAATTACGAACATAGAGGAAATGACATATGCTGAATTATTCCATGACCTTGAACTTTTTCGATTTTTGACCTCATTTTCAAGGTTAGATCTCAAGAAGGGTAATATCTCACTAATTATTGACTTTAAAGCTTAGGAATCAATTGTGGTCATAATAGAAATGATATATCCTGAATATTCTCATGATCTGAATTGACCCAATGACCTTATTTTCAAGGTCATATGACAAAAGGCTAATATCTAAAATATATATTGTCCGGTATCCTTTCTTAGCCCTTGGGCTAATTTTTTTTCTTGCCTTGGAGTGGCCCAAAACGGACAGTAACGTGATTTCTGACAAAGCTTTTTTTCGATGACTCTTCGCAAAAATTAAAGTCGCTGCCACACAGATGGGCGATTCAAGGGGATACACATCACAAATACATACAAGGGATATCTTCTGAAAGAGACGGACATTGACTGTTCTTCGTCGAAAATGCGAAAATAAAGAGAAGTATAGAAAAGCCTTTTCTGGAATTTTTTTTTTCAGGGATTTGTGTGCAAAATTTCAGAAATATTCCACCGTAAACTTTCAAGATAAAATGTGGACGGACGATGGACGATGTGGTGTGTACAGGTTTCGTTGCCCTTGAAATGACGGCCATTTTGATTTTTCGACGGGTCGGGGAAAGTTTTTTCTTTAAACTCCTAAAACACAAGGTACTCAAATCATATATTGTGTTTTCAGTGTTGACATTGAATTTTCACCATCAATGGTCTTGAAAGATCAAAACTGTCTGTTTGGAGCCATTTCCAGCCAAACTTTTCTTTTCGCCATTGCAATTTTTGTGTGAAAAACTTTCCCCCAATTTTTCCTTTAGAATGGGAGCAGTATGGAGTAAGCTCCAAGAATACGCCAAGATAGAGCTTAAAAATTGGCACATTCAGATGGGAAGTCAAATATAGTGACTTTCGTGGTGACCTTGCATTTGACCTTCAGTGACCTTGAAAGGTCAAAAACACTATAAGGTTTCTCCACTAACCTTCCTCAACGTTTGGGCTATTTTTTTCAAGATAATTCCGCAGTTGGAGTCAAAGTCTGGAAGAGTGTTTCGCAGTGAAAGGGTTAGATATTGGCATTTTAAAAATGAGTAGGCGATTTGTTTGGTTGAATTTGACCTTCGGTGAACTTGAAAGGTAAAAGCATCAATTTTTTTCGTCAGTAAGTGCCAAATCACCAATTTTTCTCAAAATCTATCTGATCAGTTTCAGATTTTTATTTTAGAATTGGAATACTTTACGTTACATTAATTCAAAGATGGAGCGAACATCTTGAATTCCTCAAAAGTCCCGATACAAGGTCAGAAATTTCCGAATGGCATGATATACACAAATTTGCTTCTGGGGCGGAAGCACTTGTATAATGGCCTCAGATTTTGCAACAGAATCATTATAGAAAGTCTGATATGGAGCATTTTTGTGACATTGAACCTGACCTAAGATGACCTTGAGTGGAAATTCTTGATATTATATTTGAAGTAAAAATTGTAAATTGACCGATGCAGACAGAATGCTTCTGAATGAAGCTCAGGTTTTTTTTTATCAGCATATTGGCAGTCGCATAGATGTTTCTTCTGGTGCTCTTGAATATGACTTTTAGTGAATTTGAAATGTCAAACAAGCAATTTTACTGATAGAAGTTCATTTTTCATCGATATCTCAGAATTGGTGATTAGTAGAGCGAAAATGACGATATTTTCAGACTTGTCGCCCTGACAAGCATACCTTGTGGGTATTAAATAATAAACTTTGACATTACCTTACTTTTTTGCTGAGACGGCATTTCTAAAGAATTTCCGTTGATATCAGAATTGGTACGTTAATTTTGGACGCGTGAACCTAGACGTCATTTTGAGTGAACTTGGACCTGAACCCGATTTTTTTTTGCTTTGTTGGCGTTTTGTCTCACGGGTTTCAAGACTTTGCTCTAGATCTGATTATTCTTTGTTGAGTCAGTTTGCTATAAATTAGTCTTCACACCGAAATGCCTATAAGGCAACATGAGGACCTGCCGTATAGATATATCACGTATACAGTAGTAACCACTATATTAACTTACTAGTATTCATTTCTATCAATTTTATTATCATAAATAATATTACATGTAGTTATGGAACATACTCGCAGTTTACACAAAGAAAGATAAAATTCTATATCTAGTAGTAGGTATTAAACTCGGATATTTCCACACAGTGCCCTTTATGACGCCAGCCGAGACATCAGTAGGTAGGTATTTTATTTTTAAAAACATATACATCATAATTAGCAATTTTTAAGTAATACACATTAATTATATCAGAGTAATATTTTTAGTAGATTAAAATGTATACATTCTCATGGTGACAACAAAAGACAAAAGTCTGTAACCTTCAAGGCATGTTGTCACCGAAACTTGCTCAAACTGCCACCTCGAGAAAACTGCCACAACGCAGGCACTGTATATACAATTAAAGTTATTAATATAATCCAGCTATCACCAACAAATTTCATCCGCTTAATTATCAGTTACTTGATATAAATTTATGCATCATTTTTCGTTTGAAAATAAATTTGGTTTTCGATCTTCTGATGTCTACATCCAACTTCATCAATTCAGAAGGTGCATTGTATAAAAAACTTTTTCGCATAATGTCTGTGTTCACTTTGGGCAGTTTGGGATCGGTGCTGATCCTTGTATGATGATCATGTATATTACCATGGTAACCGAATATACCAGATAATGAATTGGGCAAATGCCCATTCACAAAATCATAAGTTAGTAACATAATTTGCAGGTTATACAAATCCCTAAAGTTTATAATATTTCCTTTTTTGAATAGAGGGGATGAAGTATCATTATATCTGGCCCCCGTAACTGCCCTGGTCGCCTTTTTCTGAATAATTTCCAATTTATGTGTATATTTCTTGCAAGCATTACCCCATATCCTCACCCCATAGTGCAGGTGTGAATGTATCAAACTGTAGTATAATGTCCTAAGATGAGTGTTTCGAGATATTGATGGCATAGAGCCCGCTAGAAATACGTTTCTTGCAATATTCAATGTGATGTTCCCATGTCAAATGTTGATCAATTATTATACCAAGGAATTAAGTGAACTGGACATTCTCCAATACCATGTTGTCCATAATCAAGTGTTGATTATGTGTAACCCCTTTTTGTTTTGAAGAGAACAAGATATATTTGGTTTTGCAAGGGTTAACGGATAGTTGGTTGGCC
Source organism: Terebella lapidaria (assembly GCA_949152475.1). NCBI lineage: Eukaryota > Metazoa > Annelida > Polychaeta > Terebellida > Terebellidae > Terebella > Terebella lapidaria. Next base: position 6,035,963 of record OX424570.1, on the reverse strand, counting down.
CGTAACCAGTCACTGAGAACACAGAGATCCTGATTTACTTTATTAAATAGCGCCTGTATATCAAGGCCGCTGATGTATACAGTGGTATCATCAGCGAAAAGCAGAGATTTGCAATATTTCAATGAGTTCGGAATGTCATTAGAATATATAATGAACAACAAAAGCCCCAGCACCGACCCCTGTGGAACACCATACGTACAACCCATAATTCTTGAGTTAGTACCACTATAACTTACATACTGCCTCCTCTGGTTGAGATAGCTGCTGAACCACTCCAAGGCCTTCCCACGTATTCCATAGTAATTTAGCTTTGACAACAATATGTCATGATTTATAGTGTCGAAGGCTTTAGAGAGGTCAAGGTAAACAGCTAAACAGTTTTCTTTAGCATCCAAAGAGGGCAGCACGTCAGACATAAATTCGGTGATGGCATCTATGGTTGACCGTTTCGGTCCAAAGCCATATTGTCTCTCATATAATATTTCATTTTTAGCCAAGAAGGAATACAACCTCGAATGAACGACTTTCTCCATCATTTTGGATATGTTCAACAAAAGCGAAATTGATCTATAATTAGTGAATGATTCTTGGGATTTAGATTTATAAATACATGTAGGTACAATTTTCGCTAGTTTCATAGCGTCGGGTACCTTACCTTGCTCGAGAGATTTATTAATGAGAATAGCAACAGGTAGACTTATGGCTTCGTTTAGATATTTTATTAATTCCATACTAATGCCATCATCACCAGTGCTCTTTTTTGCTTTACATGATTTAATAAGTTTGCATATTTCGACAGGCCCTGTTGGTGAAAGAAATATTGATGATTTGCATGGAGAATTGCCAATATACGAAGCCGGGCTATTATTTGCCCTGGGTATAGAATCCGCAAAAGTTTTCCCAATATCAGTGAAATATGAGCAAAACTCATTCGCAATAACTAGTTTGTCACTTATTTTTTCCCCATCTACCATAAAAGTTTCTGAAATAGCCCCTTTATTACATTTCTTCCTCCCAGTTATGTTATTCAGTACCTTCCAGGTTTTTCGTATATCGTCCTGATATTCTTTCAACAGATTCTCAAAGTAAATTTGCCTTGAATGCCTTTTCGTAATATTATAAAGATTTCTATACTTCACGAACTTAGCGTACTTTGGGCTGTCCTTATGCGCGCCCAGAGCCTTTTTGTAATGTCGATTTCGTTTTCGAGAGGACTTGATGAGACCGGGTGTTATCCACGGTTCTCTGAATACTGATTTGTGTGGAATAACAGTTGTTTTTTCAGGGATAATTTCATCCAGAAGTGAAGTAAAAATGTCAATAAATACGTGATAACTCTCACAAACATCTTTATTTCTAAATAAATTTGGCCAATTCACGCGTTCAAGCTCGATTTTGAGTCGGTCTATTTTCCTCGAGGTGATGGGCCTATGCGTGAATACCAGTGGGTGTTTGATAGCACACCGTGTCGCTTTGCCCATATATGTCATTACTGGCATGTGGTCGGATATATCGACCGATAATATGACAGAATTTACATTTTCATATCCGCAACATTTCAGATATATATTATCTATCAGAGTAGAAGAAGTATGAGTTATTCGCGTGGGACGTTTGGTGGTTGGTAAAATGCCTGTTTGAAAGAAGATATTCAGAAGATCGGATGTGTTCCCATGCGAATTCACTTTCATATAATCAAAATTCTGATCTGTTCCGATGATAACATCATATTTAGTGTCGCATATCATTGTGACCATAGTATCATATTTTTCAACAGAGTGTCGTTCATTCGTGTTCGGTATCCTATAAATCTCAGCTAATATAAGTTTCTGATAGCCGCAAGTGGGCTCAACTTCTACTGCTATGCTTTCAAACTCACCCTCAATGTTCAGACACAAATCATACCTTTCTCTATAATTATAGCCGTTCAGTATATACATAGCCACACCCCCTCTCGATAAGGTTGTGCGGCTCTTGTGAACAAAGTTGTACTCGTCTATGGGGAATAGATGTGCGTTATTATCATTTAAAAAAGTTTCACAAAGCGAAACAAAGTGTACAGTGATTCCGCTCTCCTTAATGTTACCAAGCAGATTGCAGAGTTCTGTGTGCTTGCTAGGAAGGCTATGTATATTGATATGTAGCGCACAATATTTGGAAGCCCCAAATGCGTCTGATATATGTTTTATATCGTCGATATCACCATACATACTGTCGGTATCGACCACATTCATTCTGCTATCACTCACACAGTCAAACCGTGGTGTAGTTTCATCATCAAAACTCGAAAAAAGTATATCATGTTCCACGATCATTTGTGCTACACATGATAAATAATATCAGATCGTCGATGCAAAGCGTGTATACAATTCCTAATATGTAGATCATTAAGATAGAACAAGACGGAAATCGAGGTTTAGAGTATTTTTTTCCATAAATCACGTGTAAATAAAGTACCCGCGGAAGCAGTGTTCCCGAGGCAGCAAACAATTAAAGAACAAAACTTTACTTCTGTTTTAGCTCGGCAATGCATGCTTGCGAACATGTGTGAGCGTACATTCAATATCTCAGTAGGTGTATGATAAAGACTGGTTAATTACAAAGTTCAACACATACAATATAATACGCTTATAGTAATGTTCATGAACATTTCTCAGGACTATTCGTCATAATAAACAAATATTTCACATGTGGATTGTTTTTTGCATGTACCTATTTCTACAACACATATAGGGGTAGTAACATCAGAATGCTTGATACAGAGCAGTTATTAGACATAACATCATATGAAAGAGATACAAATCTATGATTACTTAATAATGTCACCATATATTCAACCATGTAAACATACAACAAAAATACATGTACAATAATTTTCATACATGATACAGAGCAGTAATTCGACATAATGTTATACGATGGAATTACAAATAAAAAATAATAGAGGCAATAACATCAAAATACTTACTTAGTAATGTAACCATAATTCCACACACAGCAAATATACACACAGCGAAGATACATTGGTTGCCATATTATATACGGAGCAGTATTTCGACATAACGTCGTCATGCGATGGAAATACAAATATGAAGTATGTACAGAGTATAAGAGTGGTAACAAAAAGTTACTATTGATTACTACTATTGATGATTACCATTTGTACCACGGGTAACACCATTAACAATAGGCCAGACTGTGGTCTATTCAACATACACCACTGTCTGCCGTGGAATATAGGAACACGCTTGAGTTAATCCGAGGTACAAGTCGGATAGACCACTCGCACCCGTGGGTATGGCTCATACACCCGGTAATCTCTCGGCTAACGCCTCGAGAATAACATCGTGTATGAGCCATACCCACGGGTGCTCGTGCTCTATCTACTACTTACATGTACACAGCGGTGATACAATCAATATGATATGTGATATAGAGAGTAATTCGAAATGAAGTCATGCGATGAAGATTAAAATATATACAGGGTGGTAACATCAAAGTAATTATAACTGAAATTTAGTAATCGGTTGTATATATTTATGTCAAAAGCTACGAGTGAATATACACTTATACACAGTTATCATGGGTAATACAAAGCAACATCTCGGCTTTAGTAACATCATAACAATTATTACTAATGTCTAATTAACCAACTGTATGTTCATGACCAGTTACGGGTGAATATTGTCTCCTTGTAGTTCTCGGCGGACCTCCATCAGCATGTTACCTTGGAGGTTCATGCCACACCACTTGTCGACCTCTAGGACTTTGGGGTTGTGCAGAGAGAGTTCAATCCCAAAGAATGTGTCACTTTTGTCTATACCAATATTTTGTCGAGCCTCCGTCTCATTCCAAAAATATTACACTTGAAAAAATTCATTGGAATCATCAAAATATTGTGGTATTGGTGGTAATATTTTGATAGATATACGATAAATATAGATGTAATGCAGACATAATACACACAATAATACCTGCAATAATATGTCATGCATATAATATATATTACACACAATACAGGTCATTCGTTTTGTCGTCTCATTCGTCTTCAGTATCAACAAAGTGATCGGGTTTAGATTAGCGAACCCAAACATATGATTACGATCATTATTTAGAATCACACAATATTGCAACCTACGAATCCTCATTGATAACAAACTTGCGTACAAATACAAGTGTTGTATAACAGGATACTTGATAAACATAATTAAAATTATTTACCAACTAGACGTCAAGGCCTAAAGATGCCTTGGAGGCATTTCGGTGTGATGAATAATTAATAATACTAGATATCGACGAAAATGATAAATGTCGACTCAACCAGAAAAATTTCAGGTCAAATTCAAAGCTCATCTGTAATACCCGTTAGACATGTTTGTCTAGGGCGACGAGTCTGAAAATAACGTCTGTTTCGCTCTACGACGCACCGTTTCCGAGATATCGACGAAAACGAAAAATGCCGACTCTGCAAAAAAATTTCGGGTCAAGGTCAAAGTTCATCCATAATACCCCTTAGACATGTTTGTCTGGGGCGACGAGTCCGAAAATAACGTCTGTTTCGCTCTACGACGCACCGTTTCCGAGATATCGACGAAAACGAAAAACGCCGACTCGGCAAAAAAATTTCGGGTCAAGGTCAAAGTACATCCATAATACCCCTTAGACATGTTTGTCTAGGGCGACAAGTCCGAAAATAACGTCCGTTTCTCTCTACGACGTACCGTTTCCGAGATATCGACAAAAACGAAAAATGCTGACTCAGCGAAAAAATTTTAGCTGAAGGTCAAGTTCTTCCATAATACCCCTTAGACATGTTTGTCTAGTGCCACGAGTCCGAAAATAATGTCCGTTTCGCTCTACGACGCACCGTTTCCGAGATATCGCCGAAAACGAAAAATGCCGACTCGGCAGAAAAATTCAAGGTCAAGGTCGGAGTTCATCCATAATACCCCTTAGACATGTTTGTCTAGTGCCACGAGTCCGAAAATAACGTTCGTTTCGCTCTACGACCCACCGTTTCCGAGATATCGACGAAAACGAAAAATGCCGAATCGGCAGAAAAATTCAAGGTCAAGGTCGAAGTACATCCATAATACCCCTTAGACATGTTTGTCTAGTGCCCCGAGTCCGAAAATGACGTCCGTTTCGCTCTACGACGCACCGTTTCCGAGATATCGACGAAAACGAAAAATGCCGACTCGGCAGAAAAATTCAAGGTCAAGGTCGGAGTTCATCCATAATACCCCTTAGACATGTTTGTCTAGTGCCACGAGTCCGAAAATAACGTCCGTTTCGCTCTACGACCCACCGTTTCCGAGATATCGACGAAAACGAAAAATGCCGAATCGGCAGAAAAATTCAAGGTCAAGGTCGAAGTACATCCATAATACCCCTTAGACATGTTTGTCTAGTGCCACGAGTCCGAAAATAACGTTCGTTTCGCTCTACGACCCACCGTTTCCGAGATATCGACGAAAACGAAAAATGCCGAATCAGCAGAAAAATTCAAGGTCAAGGTCGAAGTACATCCATAATACCCCTTAGACATGTTTATCTAGTGCCCCGAGTCCGAAAATGACGTCCGTTTCGCTCTACGACGCACCGTTTCCGAGATATCGACGAAAACGAAAAATGCCGACTCGGCAGAAAAATTCAAGGTCAAGGTCGAAGGTCATCCTTAATACCCCTTAGACATGTTTGTCTAGGGCGACGAGTCCGAAAATAACGTCCGTTTCGCTCTACGACGCACCGTTTCGGAGATATCGACGAAATCGAAAAATGCCGACTCGGCGAAAAAAATTTAGGTGAAGGTCAAGTTCATCCATAAAACCCCTTAGACATGTTTGTCTAGTGCCCCGAGTCCGAAAATAACGTCCGTTTCACTCTACGACGCACCGTTTCCGAGATATCGACGGAAACGAAAAATGCCAACTCGGCAGAAAAATTCAAGGTCAAGGTCAAAGTTCATCCATAATACCCCTTAGACATGTTTGTCTAGTGCCACGAGTCCGAAAATAACGTCCGTTTCGCTCTACGACCCACCGTTTCCGAGATATCGACGAAAACGAAAAATGCCGAATCGGCAGAAAAATTCAAGGTCAAGGTCGAAGTACATCCATAATACCCCTTAGACATGTTTGTCTAGTGCCCCGAGTCCGAAAATAACGTCCGTTTCGCTCTACGACGCACCGTTTCCGAGATATCGACGAAAACGAAAAATGCCGACTCGGCAGAAAAATTCAAGGTCAAGGTCGAAGGTCATCCTTAATAGACATGTTTGTCTAGGGCGACGAGTCCGAAAATAACGTCCGTTTCGCTCTACGACGCACCGTTTCCGAGATATGCAGGAAACCTCAAGGATGACTGAGCGAAAACTCTTCCGACCTCTAGGTCGAAGGTCGTTTGACGGATTGATCCCAAAATCGATAGGGTTCTTCCCTGTTGATATATGAACCTCCACGCACAGTTCTGCAGCCATTGCCTACATACTTTTTGAGTTATCGAGCGGAAACAAAGTCCAAAAAACAACATTGATTTCATCCTCACGGACCTCACGGACCTCGGATCCGGCTGAAAAACAATAGGGTTCTTCCACATAATATGTCTGACCAATGCTGAAAATTTGGCGAAGATACATCGAGGCAAACTAAAGTTATCGGTCGGAAACCAAAACGGCGGAAAAAAAAAAAAAAAAAAAAAAAAGAAAAAAAAAAAAAGAAGAAAAAAAATTCTGCTAAAACCATAAAGGCATTTCTTCCGAAATGCCTTAAATATAGAGAATATCAAGAATTGGTGATTTAAGTGTTGTTGATGTTAGTCAATACACGTTGCGACTTCCAATTGAGCGATCCTGGTGAATTGTTGACTCTGGGCTGTGAAATCAATAGTGACATCATCCTTTTCAAACAGGCCTTGGCGCAGATGTCGGAAGTAACATTGTTCGTCCATTGATTCCGACCCAGTAAGGTGCAGGATCTTACAATAGCATACAGTAGCAAAAAACAGATGCTACTGCTATTGCTACTGCTATCCTTGTATCCCAGACCACACAATAGCACACAGTAGCAAAAGCGTATGCTACTGCTATTGCTATACTTGTATACCGACTGGGCCGCTACTGCTATTGCTACTGCTACTCCTTCAATGTCTGGTCTGGGAAGCGCACGCTACTGCTATTGCTACTGCTACACCGGAGCTTGATCTGAGACCGGGACGCTACTGCTATTGCTACTGCTACTCTCCAGCTTGATCTGAGACCGGGACGCTACTGCTATTGCTACTGCTACTCCCCAGCTTGATCTGAAACCGGGACGCTACTGCTATTGCTACTGCTACTCCCCAGCTTGATCTGAGACCGGGACGCTACTGCTATTGCTACTGCTACTCTCCAGCTTGATCTGAGACCGGGACGCTACTGCTATTGCTACTGCTACTCCCCAGCTTGATCTGAAACCGGGACGCTACTGCTATTGCTACTGCTACTCCTTCAATGTCTGGTCTGGGAAGCGCACGCTACTGCTATTGCTACTGCTACACCGGAGCTTGATCTGAGACCGGGACGCTACTGCTATTGCTACTGCTACTCTCCAGCTTGATCTGAGACCGGGACGCTACTGCTATTGCTACTGCTACTCCCCAGCTTGATCTGAAACCGGGACGCTACTGCTATTGCTACTGCTACTCCCCAGCTTGATCTGACACCGGGACGCTACTGCTACTGCTATTGCTACTGCTACTCCCAAGCTTAATCTGAAACCGGGACGCTACTGCTACTGCTATTGCTACTGCTACTCCCCAGCTTGATCTGAGACCGGGACGCTACTGCTACTGCTATTGCTACTGCTACTCCCAAGCTTAATCTGAAACCGGGACGCTACTGCTACTGCTATTGCTACTGCTACTCCCAAGCTTGATCTGAGACCGGGACGCTACTGCTACTGCTATTGCTACTGCTACTCCCCAGCTTGATCTGAGATTCGGACAGCCTTACTATGAACATTTCCGGTTCTATATTAAACAAGATACATGTTAAGATATTGTCATGTCTTTCTGCGAAAAAGGCCAACATGGAAAATGATATTAAACAAGTACATGTAACCTACAGTGGAGAGAATTATTTTTGTGGCCTGCGGAAATATGTTGGGATGGGAAAGTTTATGTGATTAATAACCTTGATTTATTGGATTATATTGCTCATTATTCTCCATATAATAAACAAAGAAGAACATATCTGTCGATGTATATCCAAGCACAGACATTCAATGGTTTTAATGATGCCCAATGTTTTGGATCAAATTGATAGTTTATGCGTCTATTTTGGTGTAAAAAAAAACATTTGTCATCACATTTTATCACTTTTATATCTTAAACTATAAAAGTTCGCAACCTTTCATAATTGTTCTGTCAACATCAGAAATTTAACTCAATATTTTTGTTGCGCTACTATATGCGTATGTATTACGGTAAATCAACAAATATCGCAAAGCTCTTACAGTATTTGCGTTTATTCACAAGATTATAATGTAAAACCTCATGGAAACAATCAAAAATATTATTTTTGAAAGTGCTGTGATCCTTTTCTTGAGATTACTGTATTTAACAAAGGATAGCAGCATGAGCAGGACCGGGCCCACTCATATCTACCCTCCGTGGGTCTCATTTTAGGCAAACTTAGAAGACCAGCGCGACGCGCTGGCCAGTAAACCAATTAGTTTACAAGATAATTCTAGTACTATACTGAGGGTATTGTGGACGAGTAACATCCAGGTGGGCCGACAGGGAAAATGATATGGAATGAACCAATTAGTTTACAAGATAATTCTAGTACTATAATGAGGGTAATGCCGACAAGTAACATCCAGCTGGGCTGACAGGGAAAATGATATGGAATGAACCATTTAGTTTACAAGATAATTCTAGTACTATACTGAGGATACTCTCCAGCTTGATCTGAGACTCGGACAGCCTTGCTATGAACATTTCCGGTTCTATATTAAACAAGATACATGTTAAGATATTGTCATGTCTTTCTGCGAAAAGGGCCAACATGGAAAATGATATGCAGGGCTCCCGATAGCGTAAAATAATGCGTAATTACGCATAGCTTTTTGAAATTTACGAAGAGCTATCACAGCCAGTGCGTATGATTACGCACTCGAAAAATTTGTGGAAACTAATTTAAAAACAATGACATCGATTTATTAGCTCAAAAAACGAAGTTCTAGAAAATAATCAAACAATGTCAATTTCCTCCAAAGAGACGCATGCGCAATGCACTCGCTGGCGAATAAGTTGTGGGACACGTCATCAAAATTCGAGCACAATAAACTGCAGCGCCCCCGTGCGAATGGCTGCAACATCGAAAGCCTATGTGTGCGCCCCCTTGCGAATATAAATTTAAGGATTTCCCCACTTTCGTTTCTTCAACATGACTCGACAATGAATCGACGAACTATTCAAGAGCAAAACAAGTGCATTTTCTGAAATAGGAGACCTTCAGAAAGCTACTCTGGGCAAGGGCTACCAATTAGTTTACAAGATAATTCTAGTCTTATACTGAGGGTAATGCGGACGAGTAACATCGAGTTGGGCTGAAATGGAAAATGATATGGAATGAACCAATTAGTTTACAAGATAATTCTAGTACTATACTGAGGGTAAGGCGGATGAGTAACATCAAGGTGGGCTGAATTGGAAAATGATATGGAATGAATCAATTAGTTTACAAGATAATTCTAGTACTATACTGAGGGTGATGCGGACGAGTAACATCCAGGTGGGCCGACAGGAAAAATGATATGGAATGAACCAATTAGTTTACAAGATAATTCTAGTACTATACTGAAGGTAATGCGGACGAGTAACATCCAGGTGGGCCGACAGGGAATATGATATGGAATGAACCAATTAGTTTACAAGATCATTCTAGTACTATAGCGGACGAGTAACATCCAGGTGGGCCGACAGGAAAAATGATATGGAATGAACCAATAAGTTTACAAGATAATTCTAGTGCTATACTGAGGGTATTGCGGACGAGTAACATCGAGGTGGGCCGACATGGAAAATGATACGGAATGAACCAATTAATTTACAAGATAATTCTAGTACTATACTGAGGGTGATGCGGACGAGTAACATCCAGGTGGGCAGACAGGAAAAATGATATGGAATGAACCAATTAGTTTACAAGATAATTCTAGTACTATACTGAGGGTGATGCGGACGAGTAACATCCAGGTGGGCCGACAGGAAAAATGATATGGAATGAACCAATTAGTTTACAAGATAATTCTAGTACTATACTGAGGGTAATGCGGACGAGTAACATCCAGGTGGGCCAACATACAAAATGATATGGAATGAACCAATTAGTTTACAAGATAATTCTAGTACTATACTGAGGTGATGTGGACAAGTAACATCGAGGTGGGCCGACAGGGAAAATGATATGGAATGAACCAATTAGTTTACAAGATAATTCTAGTACTATACTATGGGTGATGCGGACGAGTAACATCCAGGTGGGCCAACATAGAAAATGATATGGAATGAACCAATTAGTTTACAAGATAATTCTAGTACTATAGCGGACGAGTAACATCCAGGTGGGCCGACAGGGAAAATGATATGGAATGAACCAATTAGTTTACAAGATAATTCTAGTACTATACTGAGGTAAAACGGACAAGTAACATCCAGGTGGGCCGACAGGGAAAATGATATGAAATGAACCAATTAGTTTACAGGATAATTCTATTACTATATTGAGGGTATTGCGGACGAGTAACATCCAGTTGGGCCGACATGGAAAATGATATGGAATGAACCAATTAGTTTACAAGATAATTCTAGTACTATACGGAGGGTAATGCGGACGAGTAACATCCAGGTGGGCCGACAGGGAAAATGATACGGAATGAACCAATTAGTTTACAAGATAATTCTAGTACTACACTGAGGGTAAAGCGGACAAGTAACATCCAGGTGGGCCGACAGGGAAAATGATATGGAATGAACCAATTAGTTTACAAGATAATTCTAGTACTATACTGAGGGTAAAGCGGACAAGTAACATCGAGGTGGGCCGACAGGGAAAATGATATGGAATGAACCAATTAGTTTACAAGATAATTCTAGTGCTATACTGAGGGTATTGCGGACGAGTAACATCCAGGTGGGCCAACATAAAAAATGATATGGAATGAACCAATTAGTTTACAAGATAATTCTAGTAATATACTGAGGTGATGCGGACAAGTAACATCCAGGTGGGCCGACAGGGAAAATGATATGGAATGAACCAATTAGTTTACAAGATAATTCTAGTACTATACTGAGGTAAAACGGACAAGTAACATCCAGCTGGGCCGACATGGAAAATGATATGGAATGAACCAATTAGTTTACAAGATAATTCTATTACTATACTGAGGGTAACGCCGACGAGTAACATCCAGGTGGGCCGACAGGGAAAATGATACGGAATGAACCAATTAGTTTACAAGATAATTCTAGTACTATACTGAGGGTAATGCGGATGAGTAACATCCAGCTGGGCCGACATGGAAAATGATATGGAATGAACCAATTAGTTTACAAGATAATTCTAGTACTATACTGAGGGTAATGCGGACGAGTAACATCCAGGTGGGCCAACAGGGAAAATGATATGGAATGAACCAATTAGTTTGCAAGATAACTCTAGTACTATACTATGGGAAATGCGGACGAGTAACATCCAGGTGGGCCCGTGGGCGGACATGGAAAATGATATGGAATGAACCAATTAGTTTACAAGATAATTCTAGTACTATACTATGGTAAATGCGGACGAGTAACATCCAGCTGTACCGACATGGAAAATGATATGGAATGAACCAATTAGTTTACAAGATAATTCTAGTACTATACTGAGGGTAATGCGGACAAGTAACATCCAGGTGGGCCGACAGGGAAAATGATATGGAATTAACCAATTAGTTTACAAGATAATTCTAGTATTATACTATGGGAAATGTGGACGAGTAACATCCAGGTGGGCCGACATGGAAAATGATATGGAATGAACCAATTAGTTTACAAGATAATTCTAGTACTGTACTGAGGGTAAGGCGGATGAGTAACATCAAGGTGGGCTGAATTGGAAAATGATATGGAATGAATCAATTAGTTTACAAGATAATTCTAGTACTATATTATGGGAAATGCGGACGAGTAACATCCAGGTGGGCCGACATGGAAAATGATATGGAATGAACCAACTAGTTTACAAGATAATTCTAGTATTATACTATGGGAAATGTGGACGAGTAACATCCAGGTGGGCCGACATGGAAAATGATATGGAATGAACCAATTAGTTTACAAGATAATTCTAGTACTGTACTGAGGGTAATGCGGACGAGTAACTTCGAGGTGGGCCGACATGGAAAATGATATGGAATGAACCAATTAGTTTACAACATAATTCTAGTACTATACTATGGGAAATGCGGACGAGTAACATCCAGGTGGGCCGACATGGAAAATGATATGGAATGAACCAATTAGTTTACAAGATAATTCTAGTACTATACTATGGGAAATGCGGACGAGTAACATCCAGGTGGGCCGACATGGAAAATGATATGGAATGAACCAATTAGTTTACAAGATAATTCTAGTACTATACTATGGGAAATGCGGACGAGTAACATCCAGGTGGGCCGACATGGAAAATGATATGGAATGAACCAATTAGTTTACAAGATAATTCTAGTACTATACTGAGGGTAATGCGGACGAGTAACATCGAGGTGGGCTGAAGTGGAAAATGATATGAAATGAATCAATTAGTTTACAAGATAATTCTAGTACTATACTGAGGGTGATGCAGACGAGTAACATCCAGGTGGGCCGACAGGAAAAATGATATGGAATGAACAAATTAGTTTACAAGATAATTCTAGTACTATACTGAGGGTAATGCAGACGAGTAATATCCAGGTGGGCCGACAGGGAATATGATATGGAATGAACCAATTAGTTTACAAGATAATTCTAGTACTATAGCGGACGAGTAACATCCAGGTGGCCGACAGGAAAAATGATATGGAATGAACCAATTATTTTACAAGATAATTCTAGTGCTATACTGAGGGTATTGCGGATGAGTAACATCCAGGTGGGCCAACATAAAAAATGATATGGAATGAACCAATTAGTTTACAAGATAATTCTAGTACTATACTGAGGTGATGCGGACAAGTAACATCCAAGTGGGCCGACAGGGAAAATGATATGGAATGAACCAATTAGTTTACAAGATAATTCTAGTACTATACTGAGGTAAAACGGACAAGTAACATCCAGGTGGGCCGACAGGGAAAATGATATGAAATGCACCAATTAGTTTACAAGATAATTCTATTACTATACTGAGGGTATAGCATTCGAGTAATATCCAGGTGGGCCGACAGGGAAAATGATACGGGATGAACCAATTAGTTTACAAGATAATTCTAGTACTATACTGACGGTAATGCGGACGAGTAACATCCAGGTGGGCCGACGGGAAAATGATATGGAATGAACCAATTAGTTTACAAGATAATTCTAGTACTATACTGAGGGTAATGCGGACGAGTAACATCCAGGTGGGCCGATAGGGAAAATGATATGGAATGAACCAATTAGTTTACAAGATAATTCTAGTACTATACTATGGGTAATGCGGACGAGTAACATCCAGGTGGGCCGACATGGAAAATGATATGGAATGAACCAATTAATTTACAAGATAATTCTAGTACTATACTGAGGGTAATGCGGACGAGTAACATCCAGGTGGGCCGACAGGGAAAATGATATGGAATGAACCAATTAGTTCACAAGATAATTCTAGTACTATACTGAGGGTAATGCCATCGAGTAACATCCAGCTGGGCTGACATGGAAAATGATATTTGTTTACAAGATAATTCTAGTACTATATTGAGGGTAGCATCCGCTTCTCACACCAAGGCTGGTAGGAGTAGCTGTAGCAATAGCAGTAGCGTCCGCCTGCCAGACCATTCCTTGCCTTAGTAGCAATAGCAGTAGCAGTAGCGTCCACCTGCCAGACCCGCCCTTGGGGGAGTAGCAATAGCAGTAGCAGTAGCGTCCATCTCCCAGACCAGCCCTTGGAGGAGTAGCAATAGCAGTAGCAGTAGTGTTTGTCTCCCACACCAGCCCTTGGAGGAGTAGCAATAGCAGTAGCAGTAGCATCCGCCTGCCAGACCAGCCCTTGGAGTAGTAGCAATAGCAGTAGCAGTAGCGTCCGCCTGCCAGACCAGACCTTGCAGGAGTAGCAATAGCAGTAGCAGTAGCGTCCGCCTGTCAGACCAGACCTTGGAGTAGCAGTAGCAATAGCAGTAGCAGTAGCATCGGCCTGCCAGACCAGCCCTTGGAGGAGTAGCAATAGCAGTAGCAGTAGCGTCCGCCTGCCAGACCAGACCTTGGAGTAGCAGTAGCAATAGCAGTAGCAGTAGCATCCATCTCCAGTCCAGCCATCGGAGGAGTAGCAATAGCAGTAGCGTCCGCCTGCCAGACCAGCCATTGGAGGAGTAGCAATAGCAGTAGCAGTAGCGTCCGCCTCCCAGACCAGCCCTTGGAGGAGTAGCAATAGCAGTAGCAGTAGCGTCCGCCTGCCAGACCAGACCTTGGAGGAGTAGCAATAGCAGTAGCAGTAGCAGTAGCGTCCGCCTGTCAGACCAGACCTTGGAGTAGCAGTAGCAATAGCAATAGCAGTAGCAGTAGCGTGCGCGTGTCAGACGAGCCCTTGGAGGAGTAGCAATAGCAGTAGCAGTAGCGTCCGAATCCCAGACCACACATTGAAGGAGTAGCAGTAGCAATAGCAGTAGCGTCCGGCTCCCAGACTAGACACATCACAGGAGTAGCAATAGCAGTAGCAGTAGCGTCCGCCTGCCAGACCAGACCTTGAGGGAGTAGCAGTAGCAATAGCAGTAGCGTCCGCCTGCCAGACCAGACCTTGAGGGAGTAGCAGTAGCAATAGCTATAACAGTAGCAGTAGCGTGCGCCTGCCAGACGAGCCCTTGGAGGAGTAGCAATAGCAGTAGCAGTAGCGTCCGGCTTCCAGACCACACATTGAAGGAGTAGCAGTAGCAATAGCAGTAGCGTCCGCCTGCCAGACCAGACCTTGAGGGAGTAGCAGTAGTAATAGCAGTAGCGTCCGCCTGCCAGACCAGCCCTTGGAGGAGTAGCAATAGCAGTAGCAGTAGTGTTTGTCTCCCACACCAGCCCTTGGAGGAGTAGCAATAGCAGTAGCAGTAGCGTCCGTCTCCCACACCAGCCCTTGGAGCAGTAGCAATAGCAGTAGCAGTAGCGTCCGTCTCTCACACCTGCCCTTGGAGGAGTAGCAATAGCAGTAGCAGTAGCGTCCGCCTCCTACACCAGCCCTTGCAGGAGTAGCAATAGCAGTAGCAGTAGCGTCTGTCCCCACACCAGCCCTTGGAGGAGTAGCAATAGCAGTAGCAGTAGCGTCCGCCTGCCAGACCCTGGAGAGTAGCAATAGCAGTAGCAGTAGCGTCCGCCTCCCAGACCAGACCTTGGAGGAGTAGCAATAGCAGTAGCAGTAGCGTCCGTCTCCCACACCAGCCCTTGGAGGAGTAGCAATAGCAGTAGCAGTAGCGCCCGCCTCCCAGACCAGCCCTTGGAGGAGTAGCAATAGCAGTAGCAGTAGCGTCTGTCTCCCACACCAGCCCTTGGAGGAGTAGCAATAGCAGTAGCAGTAGCGTCCGCCTGCCAGACCCTGGAGAGTAGCAATAGCAGTAGCAGTAGCGTCCGCCTCCCAGATCAGACCTTGGAGGAGTAGCAATAGCAGTAGCAGTAGCGTCCGTCTCCCACACCAGCCCTTGGAGGAGTAGCAATAGCAGTAGCAGTAGCGCCCGCCTCCCAGACCAGCCCTTGGAGGAGTAGCAATAGCAGTAGCAGTAGCGTCCATCTCCCACACCAGCCCTTGGGAGGAATAGCAATAGCAGTAGCAGTAGCGTCCGTCTCCCACACCAGCCTTTGGAGGAGTAGCAATAGCAGTAGCAGTAGCATCCGTCTCCCAGACCAGACCTTGGGGGAGTAGCAATAGCAGTAGCAGTAGCGTCTGTCTCCCACACCAGCCTTTGGAGGAGTAGCAATAGCAGTAGCAGTAGCGTCCATCTCCCAGACCAGACCTTGGGGGAGTAGCAATAGCAGTAGCAGTAGCGTCCGTCTCCCACACCAGCCATTGGAGGAGTAGCAATAGCAGTAGCGGTAGCGCCCGCCTCCCAGACCAGCCCTTGGAGGAGTAGCAATAGCAGTAGCAGTAGCGTCCGTCTCCCACACCAGCCTTTGGAGGAGTAGCAATAGCAGTAGCAGTAGCATCCGCCTGCCAGACGAGACCTTGGGGAGTAGCAATAGCAGTAGCAGTAGCGTACGCCTGCCAGACGAGCCCTTGGAGGAGTAGCAATAGCAGTAGCAGTAGCGTCTGGCTCTCAGATCAGCCCTTGGAGGAGTAGCAATAGCAGTAGCAGTAGCGTGCGCCTGCCAGACGAGCCCTTGGGGGAGTAGCAATAGCAGTAGCAGTAGCGTGCGCCTGCCAGACGAGCCCTTGGAGGAGTAGCAATAGCAGTAGCAGTAGCGTCTGGCTCTCAGATCAGCCCTTGGAGGAGTAGCAATAGCAGTAGCAGTAGCGTCCGTCTCCCACACTAGCCCTTGGAGGAGTGGCAATAGCAGTAGCAGTAGCGTCCACCCACAGACCAGCCCTTGGAGGAGTAGCAATAGCAGTAGCAGTAGCGTCTGTCTCCCACCCCAGCCCCTGGAGGAGTAGCAATAGCAGTAGCGTGCGCCTGCCAGACCAGCCCTTGGGGGAGTAGCAATAGCAGTAGCAGTAGCGTCCGCCTCCCAGACCAGCCCTTGGAGGAGTAGCAATAGCAGTAGCAGTAGCGTCTGTCTCCCACACCAGCCCTTGGAGGAGTAGCAATAGCAGTAGCGTGCGCCTGCCAGACCAGCCCTTGGGGGAGTAGCAATAGCAGTAGCAGTAGCGTCCGCCTGCCAGACGAGCCCTTGGAGGAGTAGCAATAGCAGTAGCGTCCGCCTCCCAGACCAACCCTTGGAGGAGTAGCAATAGCAGTAGCAGTAGCGTGCGCCTGCTAGACGAGCCCTTGGAGGAGTAGCAATAGCAGTAGCAGTAGCGTCCGCCTCCCAGACCAACCATTGGAGGAGTAGCAATAGCAGTAGCAGTAGCGTGCGCCTGCTAGACGAGCCCTTGGAGGAGTAGCAATAGCAGTAGCAGTAGCGTCCGCCTTCCAGACCAACCCTTGGAGGAGTAGCAATAGCAGTAGCAGTAGCGTGCGCCTGCTAGACGAGCCCTTGGAGGAGTAGCAATAGCAGTAGCAGTAGCGTGCGCCTGCCAGACGAGCCCTTGTGGGAGTAGCAATAGCAGTAGCAGTAGCGTGCGCCTGCTAGACCAACCCTTGGAGGAGTAGCAATAGCAGTAGCAGTAGCGTGCGCCTGCCAGACCAGCCCTTGGGGGAGTAGCAATAGCAGTAGCAGTAGCGTCCGCCCACAGACCAGCCCTTGGGGGAGTAGCAATAGCAGTAGCTGTATCGTCCGTCTCCCAGACCAGCCCTTGGAGGAGTAGCAATAGCAGTAGCAGTAGCAGTAGCGTGCGCCTGCCAGACGAGCCCTTGGAGGAGTAGCAATAGCAGTAGCGTCCGTCTCCCACACCAGCCCTTGGAGGAGTAACAATAGCAGTAGCAGTAGCGTGCGCCTGCCAGACGAGCCCTTGGAGGAGTAGCAATAGCAGTAGCGTCCGTCTCCCACACCAGCCCTTGGAGGAGTAGCAATAGCAGTAGCAGTAGCGTCCGCCTGCCAGACGAGCCCTTGGAGGAGTAGCAATAGCAGTAGCAGTAGTGTTTGTCTCCCACACCAGCCCTTGGAGGAGTAGCAATAGCAGTAGCAGTAGCGTCCGTCTCCCACACCAGCCCTTGGAGCAGTAGCAATAGCAGTAGCAGTAGCGTCCGTCTCTCACACCTGCCCTTGGAGGAGTAGCAATAGCAGTAGCAGTAGCGTCCGCCTCCTACACCAGCCCTTGCAGGAGTAGCAATAGCAGTAGCAGTAGCGTCTGTCCCCACACCAGCCCTTGGAGGAGTAGCAATAGCAGTAGCAGTAGCGTCCGCCTGCCAGACCCTGGAGAGTAGCAATAGCAGTAGCAGTAGCGTCCGCCTCCCAGACCAGACCTTGGAGGAGTAGCAATAGCAGTAGCAGTAGCGTCCGTCTCCCACACCAGCCCTTGGAGGAGTAGCAATAGCAGTAGCAGTAGCGCCCGCCTCCCAGACCAGCCCTTGGAGGAGTAGCAATAGCAGTAGCAGTAGCGTCTGTCTCCCACACCAGCCCTTGGAGGAGTAGCAATAGCAGTAGCAGTAGCGTCCGCCTGCCAGACCCTGGAGAGTAGCAATAGCAGTAGCAGTAGCGTCCGCCTCCCAGATCAGACCTTGGAGGAGTAGCAATAGCAGTAGCAGTAGCGTCCGTCTCCCACACCAGCCCTTGGAGGAGTAGCAATAGCAGTAGCAGTAGCGCCCGCCTCCCAGACCAGCCCTTGGAGGAGTAGCAATAGCAGTAGCAGTAGCGTCCATCTCCCACACCAGCCCTTGGGAGGAATAGCAATAGCAGTAGCAGTAGCGTCCGTCTCCCACACCAGCCTTTGGAGGAGTAGCAATAGCAGTAGCAGTAGCATCCGTCTCCCAGACCAGACCTTGGGGGAGTAGCAATAGCAGTAGCAGTAGCGTCTGTCTCCCACACCAGCCTTTGGAGGAGTAGCAATAGCAGTAGCAGTAGCGTCCATCTCCCAGACCAGACCTTGGGGGAGTAGCAATAGCAGTAGCAGTAGCGTCCGTCTCCCACACCAGCCATTGGAGGAGTAGCAATAGCAGTAGCGGTAGCGCCCGCCTCCCAGACCAGCCCTTGGAGGAGTAGCAATAGCAGTAGCAGTAGCGTCCGTCTCCCACACCAGCCTTTGGAGGAGTAGCAATAGCAGTAGCAGTAGCATCCGCCTGCCAGACGAGACCTTGGGGAGTAGCAATAGCAGTAGCAGTAGCGTACGCCTGCCAGACGAGCCCTTGGAGGAGTAGCAATAGCAGTAGCAGTAGCGTCTGGCTCTCAGATCAGCCCTTGGAGGAGTAGCAATAGCAGTAGCAGTAGCGTGCGCCTGCCAGACGAGCCCTTGGGGGAGTAGCAATAGCAGTAGCAGTAGCGTGCGCCTGCCAGACGAGCCCTTGGAGGAGTAGCAATAGCAGTAGCAGTAGCGTCTGGCTCTCAGATCAGCCCTTGGAGGAGTAGCAATAGCAGTAGCAGTAGCGTCCGTCTCCCACACTAGCCCTTGGAGGAGTGGCAATAGCAGTAGCAGTAGCGTCCACCCACAGACCAGCCCTTGGAGGAGTAGCAATAGCAGTAGCAGTAGCGTCTGTCTCCCACCCCAGCCCCTGGAGGAGTAGCAATAGCAGTAGCGTGCGCCTGCCAGACCAGCCCTTGGGGGAGTAGCAATAGCAGTAGCAGTAGCGTCCGCCTCCCAGACCAGCCCTTGGAGGAGTAGCAATAGCAGTAGCAGTAGCGTCTGTCTCCCACACCAGCCCTTGGAGGAGTAGCAATAGCAGTAGCGTGCGCCTGCCAGACCAGCCCTTGGGGGAGTAGCAATAGCAGTAGCAGTAGCGTCCGCCTGCCAGACGAGCCCTTGGAGGAGTAGCAATAGCAGTAGCGTCCGCCTCCCAGACCAACCCTTGGAGGAGTAGCAATAGCAGTAGCAGTAGCGTGCGCCTGCTAGACGAGCCCTTGGAGGAGTAGCAATAGCAGTAGCAGTAGCGTCCGCCTCCCAGACCAACCATTGGAGGAGTAGCAATAGCAGTAGCAGTAGCGTGCGCCTGCTAGACGAGCCCTTGGAGGAGTAGCAATAGCAGTAGCAGTAGCGTCCGCCTCCCAGACCAACCCTTGGAGGAGTAGCAATAGCAGTAGCAGTAGCGTGCGCCTGCTAGACGAGCCCTTGGAGGAGTAGCAATAGCAGTAGCAGTAGCGTGCGCCTGCCAGACGAGCCCTTGTGGGAGTAGCAATAGCAGTAGCAGTAGCGTGCGCCTGCTAGACCAACCCTTGGAGGAGTAGCAATAGCAGTAGCAGTAGCGTGCGCCTGCCAGACCAGCCCTTGGGGGAGTAGCAATAGCAGTAGCAGTAGCGTCCGCCCACAGACCAGCCCTTGGGGGAGTAGCAATAGCAGTAGCTGTATCGTCCGTCTCCCAGACCAGCCCTTGGAGGAGTAGCAATAGCAGTAGCAGTAGCAGTAGCGTGCGCCTGCCAGACGAGCCCTTGGAGGAGTAGCAATAGCAGTAGCGTCCGTCTCCCACACCAGCCCTTGGAGGAGTAACAATAGCAGTAGCAGTAGCGTGCGCCTGCCAGACGAGCCCTTGGAGGAGTAGCAATAGCAGTAGCGTCCGTCTCCCACACCAGCCCTTGGAGGAGTAGCAATAGCAGTAGCAGTAGCGTCCGCCTGCCAGACGAGCCCTTGGAGGAGTAGCAATAGCAGTAGAGTCCGTCTCCCACACCAGCCCTTGGAGGAGTAGCAATAGCAGTAGCAGTAGCGTCCGCCCACAGACCAGCCCTTGGGGGAGTAGCAATAGCAGTAGCTGTATCGTCCGTCTCCCAGACCAGCCCTTGGAGGAGTAGCAATAGCAGTAGCAGTAGCAGTAGCGTCCATCTCCCACACCAGCCCTTGGAGGAGTAGCAATAGCAGTAGCGTCCGTCTCCCACACCAGCCCTTGGAGGAGTAGCAATAGCAGTAGCAGTAGCAGTAGCGTCCATCTCCCACACCAGCCCTTGGAGGAGTAGCAATAGCAGTAGCAGTAGCGTGCGCCTGCCAGACGAGCCCTTGGAAGAGTAGCAATAGCAGTAGCAGTAGCGTCCGCCTGCCAGACCAGCCCTTGGGGGAGTAGCAATAGCAGTAGCAGTAGCGTCCGCCTGTCAGACCAGCCCTTGGGGGAGTAGCAATAGCAGTAGCAGTAGCGTCCGCCTGCCAGACCAGCCCTTGGGGGAGTAGCAATAGCAGTAGCAGTAGCGTCCGCCCACAGACCAGCCCTTGGAGGAGTAGCAATAGCAGTAGCAGTAGCGTCTGTCTCCCACACCAGCCCTTGGAGGAGTAGCAATAGCAGTAGCAGTAGCGTGTGCCTGCCAGACCAGCCCTTGGGGGAGTAGCAATAGCAGTAGCAGTAGCGTCCGCCTCCCAGACCAGCCCTTGGAGGAGTAGCAATAGCAGTTGCAGTAGCGTCCGTCTCCCACACCAGCCCTTGGAGGAGTAGCAATAGCAGTAGCAGTAGCGTGCGCCTGCCAGACGAGCCCTTGGGGGAGTAGCAATAGCAGTAGCAGTAGCGTACGCCTGCCAGACCAGCCCTTGGGGGAGTAGCAATAGCAGTAGCGTCCGCCTGCCAGACCAGCCCTTGGGGGAGTAGCAATAGCAGTAGCAGTAGCGTTCGTCTCCCAGACCAGCCCTTGGAGGAGTAGCAATAGCAGTAGCAGTAGCGTGCGCCTGCCAGACGAGCCCTTGGAGGAGTAGCAATAGCAGTAGCAGTAGCGTGCGCCTGCCAGACCAGCCCTTGGAGGAGTAGCAATAGCAGTAGCAGTAGCGTCCGTCTCCCACACCAGCCCTTGGAGGAGTAGCAATAGCAGTAGCGTCCATCTCCCACACCAGCCCTTGGAGGAGTAGCAATAGGAGTAGCAGTAGCGTGCGCCTGCCAGACGAGCCCTTGGAGGAGTAACAATAGCAGTAGCAGTAGCGTCCGCCTGCCAGACGAGCCCTTGGAGGAGTAGCAATAGCAGTAGCAGTAGCGTGCGCCTGCCAGACCAGCCCTTGGAGGAGTAACAATAGCAGTAGCAGTAGCGTCCGCCTGCCAGACGAGCCCTTGGGGGAGTAGCAATAGCAGTAGCAGTAGCGTCCGCCTGCCAGACGAGCCCTTGGGGGAGTAGCAATAGCAGTAGCACGGGAATAGCACGTAATAGCAAATTTATCGTTCAGAATGTACATTGGCCGAGATAGGAGAATAGCATGCTTCCGGGCAGAAATGTACAATCCTGCACCTTCCTCTTCCGACCACAGATCAGTTGATTCCCTCCGAACTCCAACAGTGTACATCTTCCCAGGAATCAGGAATATTGTATTTTCCATTACAACATAGGCTGGTTCACTTCCATCTTCAGGCCATTTGATTGTACTATTCTGTTGCCAGTGGTTCGTTCTCTCCGGTAAGTACTCTTGTCTACCATCATCCAGATAATTCCTCTGATACGCGTTTTGGTGGCCTCTATTTCTCAATCGGCCGCAATCCTCTTGTGAAAGTATGCTTTCTATCAAAGAAATATTCAGCGTCTCAGTGCATTCTTGCATTGGTGGGTAAAGAAGTATACCCCGTAACTGTAGCTTTGGTCCAGATTCATAAGAGAAGTCGACTGAAGTAAATTAGGAAGACGTGCGGGATTGCGCGAATCGCACATAACTTCGGAAAAACCCGCATACAACAGTTTATCAATGCGCCCAATGCGCGCACTGTAAATATTTGCGAACGTTTAATGTTTTTCTTGGAATTGTTGCGAAAGTTTGGAAATCAATCGTATGACGATTTACCATTATGTTGAGGCGACCCTTGGTGTCAGTGTCAGACGGTCTCTAGACTTAGACTAGAAACCGCTGAACGAATTGGCTGGATGAGCAATTTGGGGTATCCCATGACGTCATAGTTGAAGGTTTCTAGATTTACAAAACATCCACTGACAGTTTTTGACACCGCTCTCGGGAGTTGTTCAGTGCCTCCAAAAAAGTTGATTATCATAAATTCTGCATCCATGGCAATTTATTTAAAAAAACACAATGACAAAGAAACTTTGTTTGATGCGATGACGCCGATGAAAGATTGAACTGAGCAGCAGCGGCAGGAAGCAGCCCACACAGTCACCGGCAACAACCACGTGTTACTGTTGACATATAGGCATGACAACACCAATGATATTGCGTCATATCCGTTACAGTCAGAGAATTCCCTATTTTGAGAACGGGGGATGCCCTTGATCCCCCGCTGAATGGTGGTGGATATTTTGCTATGGCTGGTTGTTGACCCAGGCTGGTTGGCATTGCACACGAAGAGTTTCAAGACGACAGCACGCACAGAACGGCTCTGATTGCGAACGATATATATGGGTTGTCAGGCATGAAAATGAGTCGTTTCAAGGGGGTACCCTCAGAATTCGAGCTGTAGCAAAAAATCCAATTTATCAACATATATTTTCCTTACTATAGTGAGATCAGGAAATGAATTGGCTAGCTTTGTATATAAGCTGCTAAGGTTTATCTTGTTCTGGGACGGAGCTATGGAGACTTGAATTTGGGCTTTTTATCATTGTTTTGTATGGCCGAAGGAATTAGTGAAATCTGTCCTGAAGGAAATACATGTATTCTATAATTTCTACTCTAGATTGAAGTTTACGCTAATGTTGCATTCTCTTATAATGGTTTTGGTGCAAAAAGATTAAAATTGGCTTTTCCTCTGTGTTTTTGATGTATTTTTTACATAAACCGCGAATTTGGTGAAAATGCGTGATTTTGCAAAACAAAGAGGGGCCTCCCAAGAAATTGCTCCCCATGGCATGCATATATATGGCTTATTTGTGCCTAAGAGATGCTGTTCCCAGTGTGCAGAACAAGAAAATCTCTCAGAATATATGTGTTATTGATATAAACACCGTTTTTGAGAAAAAAAATGCATATTTGAATTTTCGGCCGAACTAACAGAATTCCAGTTTAGCAGCTCAACTCCCGATGTTATGTTACTAAATCCCATAAAAGGTAATTATATATCATATTTTTGAAGATTTTATACCAGATTGACGATGATTTGCTTATTTTTGCTTGTGTAGCTGACCCTTTTATGTCATTTCGGTCCAATATTTGGGATTTAATTAATATTTGTAATTCCATGTGGCGCACATAATTCGTGGTTCTTTACAACAAAACTGCATCCTGGTTCTTAAGTACCTCAACCACTGTAGTATATGATAACATCAGTACCTGACACCAAGATTTGTACCATCCACAATGAAATAACGTATTGATGGGCCAATTCCTTTTTTACGTTTTTACAATGAAACGAAGTCAGTTATTGGCCCATAAATCCAAAGTGATATAACTTGCACCCTTGAAACTTTGTACACATGTTATCTAGATCATAATCTATCACAATTTATTATCAGATGGTAGTGACACCAGGATCACCTACTATTCAGGCATGACAACACCAATGATATTGCGTCATATCCGTTACAGTCAGAGAATTCCCTATTTTGAGAACGGGGGATGCCCTTGATCCCCCGCTGAATGGTGGTGGATATTTTGCTATGGCTGGTTGTTGACCCAGGCTGGTTGGCATTGCACACGAAGAGTTTCAAGACGACAGCACGCACAGAACGGCTCTGATTGCGAACGATATATATGGGTTGTCAGGCATGAAAATGAGTCGTTTCAAGGGGGTACCCTCAGAATTCGAGCTGTAGCAAAAAATCCAATTTATCAACATATATTTTCCTTACTATAGTGAGATCAGGAAATGAATTGGCTAGCTTTGTATATAAGCTGCTAAGGTTTATCTTGTTCTGGGACGGAGCTATGGAGACTTGAATTTGGGCTTTTTATCATTGTTTTGTATGGCCGAAGGAATTAGTGAAATCTGTCCTGAAGGAAATACATGTATTCTATAATTTCTACTCTAGATTGAAGTTTACGCTAATGTTGCATTCTCTTATAATGGTTTTGGTGCAAAAAGATTAAAATTGGCTTTTCCTCTGTGTTTTTGATGTATTTTTTACATAAACCGCGAATTTGGTGAAAATGCGTGATTTTGCAAAACAAAGAGGGGCCTCCCAAGAAATTGCTCCCCATGGCATGCATATATATGGCTTATTTGTGCCTAAGAGATGCTGTTCCCAGTGTGCAGAACAAGAAAATCTCTCAGAATATATGTGTTATTGATATAAACACCGTTTTTGAGAAAAAAAATGCATATTTGAATTTTCGGCCGAACTAACAGAATTCCAGTTTAGCAGCTCAACTCCCGATGTTATGTTACTAAATCCCATAAAAGGTAATTATATATCATATTTTTGAAGATTTTATACCAGATTGACGATGATTTGCTTATTTTTGCTTGTGTAGCTGACCCTTTTATGTCATTTCGGTCCAATATTTGGGATTTAATTAATATTTGTAATTCCATGTGGCGCACATAATTCGTGGTTCTTTACAACAAAACTGCATCCTGGTTCTTAAGTACCTCAACCACTGTAGTATATGATAACATCAGTACCTGACACCAAGATTTGTACCATCCACAATGAAATAACGTATTGATGGGCCAATTCCTTTTTTACGTTTTTACAATGAAACGAAGTCAGTTATTGGCCCATAAATCCAAAGTGATATAACTTGCACCCTTGAAACTTTGTACACATGTTATCTAGATCATAATCTATCACAATTTATTATCAGATGGTAGTGACACCAGGATCACCTACTATTCAGGCATGACAACACCAATGATATTGCGTCATATCCGTTACAGTCAGAGAATTCCCTATTTTGAGAACGGGGGATGCCCTTGATCCCCCGCTGAATGGTGGTGGATATTTTGCTATGGCTGGTTGTTGACCCAGGCTGGTTGGCATTGCACACGAAGAGTTTCAAGACGACAGCACGCACAGAACGGCTCTGATTGCGAACGATATATATGGGTTGTCAGGCATGAAAATGAGTCGTTTCAAGGGGGTACCCTCAGAATTCGAGCTGTAGCAAAAAATCCAATTTATCAACATATATTTTCCTTACTATAGTGAGATCAGGAAATGAATTGGCTAGCTTTGTATATAAGCTGCTAAGGTTTATCTTGTTCTGGGACGGAGCTATGGAGACTTGAATTTGGGCTTTTTATCATTGTTTTGTATGGCCGAAGGAATTAGTGAAATCTGTCCTGAAGGAAATACATGTATTCTATAATTTCTACTCTAGATTGAAGTTTACGCTAATGTTGCATTCTCTTATAATGGTTTTGGTGCAAAAAGATTAAAATTGGCTTTTCCTCTGTGTTTTTGATGTATTTTTTACATAAACCGCGAATTTGGTGAAAATGCGTGATTTTGCAAAACAAAGAGGGGCCTCCCAAGAAATTGCTCCCCATGGCATGCATATATATGGCTTATTTGTGCCTAAGAGATGCTGTTCCCAGTGTGCAGAACAAGAAAATCTCTCAGAATATATGTGTTATTGATATAAACACCGTTTTTGAGAAAAAAAATGCATATTTGAATTTTCGGCCGAACTAACAGAATTCCAGTTTAGCAGCTCAACTCCCGATGTTATGTTACTAAATCCCATAAAAGGTAATTATATATCATATTTTTGAAGATTTTATACCAGATTGACGATGATTTGCTTATTTTTGCTTGTGTAGCTGACCCTTTTATGTCATTTCGGTCCAATATTTGGGATTTAATTAATATTTGTAATTCCATGTGGCGCACATAATTCGTGGTTCTTTACAACAAAACTGCATCCTGGTTCTTAAGTACCTCAACCACTGTAGTATATGATAACATCAGTACCTGACACCAAGATTTGTACCATCCACAATGAAATAACGTATTGATGGGCCAATTCCTTTTTTACGTTTTTACAATGAAACGAAGTCAGTTATTGGCCCATAAATCCAAAGTGATATAACTTGCACCCTTGAAACTTTGTACACATGTTATCTAGATCATAATCTATCACAATTTATTATCAGATGGTAGTGACACCAGGATCACCTACTATTCAGGCATGACAACACCAATGATATTGCGTCATATCCGTTACAGTCAGAGAATTCCCTATTTTGAGAACGGGGGATGCCCTTGATCCCCCGCTGAATGGTGGTGGATATTTTGCTATGGCTGGTTGTTGACCCAGGCTGGTTGGCATTGCACACGAAGAGTTTCAAGACGACAGCACGCACAGAACGGCTCTGATTGCGAACGATATATATGGGTTGTCAGGCATGAAAATGAGTCGTTTCAAGGGGGTACCCTCAGAATTCGAGCTGTAGCAAAAAATCCAATTTATCAACATATATTTTCCTTACTATAGTGAGATCAGGAAATGAATTGGCTAGCTTTGTATATAAGCTGCTAAGGTTTATCTTGTTCTGGGACGGAGCTATGGAGACTTGAATTTGGGCTTTTTATCATTGTTTTGTATGGCCGAAGGAATTAGTGAAATCTGTCCTGAAGGAAATACATGTATTCTATAATTTCTACTCTAGATTGAAGTTTACGCTAATGTTGCATTCTCTTATAATGGTTTTGGTGCAAAAAGATTAAAATTGGCTTTTCCTCTGTGTTTTTGATGTATTTTTTACATAAACCGCGAATTTGGTGAAAATGCGTGATTTTGCAAAACAAAGAGGGGCCTCCCAAGAAATTGCTCCCCATGGCATGCATATATATGGCTTATTTGTGCCTAAGAGATGCTGTTCCCAGTGTGCAGAACAAGAAAATCTCTCAGAATATATGTGTTATTGATATAAACACCGTTTTTGAGAAAAAAAATGCATATTTGAATTTTCGGCCGAACTAACAGAATTCCAGTTTAGCAGCTCAACTCCCGATGTTATGTTACTAAATCCCATAAAAGGTAATTATATATCATATTTTTGAAGATTTTATACCAGATTGACGATGATTTGCTTATTTTTGCTTGTGTAGCTGACCCTTTTATGTCATTTCGGTCCAATATTTGGGATTTAATTAATATTTGTAATTCCATGTGGCGCACATAATTCGTGGTTCTTTACAACAAAACTGCATCCTGGTTCTTAAGTACCTCAACCACTGTAGTATATGATAACATCAGTACCTGACACCAAGATTTGTACCATCCACAATGAAATAACGTATTGATGGGCCAATTCCTTTTTTACGTTTTTACAATGAAACGAAGTCAGTTATTGGCCCATAAATCCAAAGTGATATAACTTGCACCCTTGAAACTTTGTACACATGTTATCTAGATCATAATCTATCACAATTTATTATCAGATGGTAGTGACACCAGGATCACCTACTATTCAGGCATGACAACACCAATGATATTGCGTCATATCCGTTACAGTCAGAGAATTCCCTATTTTGAGAACGGGGGATGCCCTTGATCCCCCGCTGAATGGTGGTGGATATTTTGCTATGGCTGGTTGTTGACCCAGGCTGGTTGGCATTGCACACGAAGAGTTTCAAGACGACAGCACGCACAGAACGGCTCTGATTGCGAACGATATATATGGGTTGTCAGGCATGAAAATGAGTCGTTTCAAGGGGGTACCCTCAGAATTCGAGCTGTAGCAAAAAATCCAATTTATCAACATATATTTTCCTTACTATAGTGAGATCAGGAAATGAATTGGCTAGCTTTGTATATAAGCTGCTAAGGTTTATCTTGTTCTGGGACGGAGCTATGGAGACTTGAATTTGGGCTTTTTATCATTGTTTTGTATGGCCGAAGGAATTAGTGAAATCTGTCCTGAAGGAAATACATGTATTCTATAATTTCTACTCTAGATTGAAGTTTACGCTAATGTTGCATTCTCTTATAATGGTTTTGGTGCAAAAAGATTAAAATTGGCTTTTCCTCTGTGTTTTTGATGTATTTTTTACATAAACCGCGAATTTGGTGAAAATGCGTGATTTTGCAAAACAAAGAGGGGCCTCCCAAGAAATTGCTCCCCATGGCATGCATATATATGGCTTATTTGTGCCTAAGAGATGCTGTTCCCAGTGTGCAGAACAAGAAAATCTCTCAGAATATATGTGTTATTGATATAAACACCGTTTTTGAGAAAAAAAATGCATATTTGAATTTTCGGCCGAACTAACAGAATTCCAGTTTAGCAGCTCAACTCCCGATGTTATGTTACTAAATCCCATAAAAGGTAATTATATATCATATTTTTGAAGATTTTATACCAGATTGACGATGATTTGCTTATTTTTGCTTGTGTAGCTGACCCTTTTATGTCATTTCGGTCCAATATTTGGGATTTAATTAATATTTGTAATTCCATGTGGCGCACATAATTCGTGGTTCTTTACAACAAAACTGCATCCTGGTTCTTAAGTACCTCAACCACTGTAGTATATGATAACATCAGTACCTGACACCAAGATTTGTACCATCCACAATGAAATAACGTATTGATGGGCCAATTCCTTTTTTACGTTTTTACAATGAAACGAAGTCAGTTATTGGCCCATAAATCCAAAGTGATATAACTTGCACCCTTGAAACTTTGTACACATGTTATCTAGATCATAATCTATCACAATTTATTATCAGATGGTAGTGACACCAGGATCACCTACTATTCAGGCATGACAACACCAATGATATTGCGTCATATCCGTTACAGTCAGAGAATTCCCTATTTTGAGAACGGGGGATGCCCTTGATCCCCCGCTGAATGGTGGTGGATATTTTGCTATGGCTGGTTGTTGACCCAGGCTGGTTGGCATTGCACACGAAGAGTTTCAAGACGACAGCACGCACAGAACGGCTCTGATTGCGAACGATATATATGGGTTGTCAGGCATGAAAATGAGTCGTTTCAAGGGGGTACCCTCAGAATTCGAGCTGTAGCAAAAAATCCAATTTATCAACATATATTTTCCTTACTATAGTGAGATCAGGAAATGAATTGGCTAGCTTTGTATATAAGCTGCTAAGGTTTATCTTGTTCTGGGACGGAGCTATGGAGACTTGAATTTGGGCTTTTTATCATTGTTTTGTATGGCCGAAGGAATTAGTGAAATCTGTCCTGAAGGAAATACATGTATTCTATAATTTCTACTCTAGATTGAAGTTTACGCTAATGTTGCATTCTCTTATAATGGTTTTGGTGCAAAAAGATTAAAATTGGCTTTTCCTCTGTGTTTTTGATGTATTTTTTACATAAACCGCGAATTTGGTGAAAATGCGTGATTTTGCAAAACAAAGAGGGGCCTCCCAAGAAATTGCTCCCCATGGCATGCATATATATGGCTTATTTGTGCCTAAGAGATGCTGTTCCCAGTGTGCAGAACAAGAAAATCTCTCAGAATATATGTGTTATTGATATAAACACCGTTTTTGAGAAAAAAAATGCATATTTGAATTTTCGGCCGAACTAACAGAATTCCAGTTTAGCAGCTCAACTCCCGATGTTATGTTACTAAATCCCATAAAAGGTAATTATATATCATATTTTTGAAGATTTTATACCAGATTGACGATGATTTGCTTATTTTTGCTTGTGTAGCTGACCCTTTTATGTCATTTCGGTCCAATATTTGGGATTTAATTAATATTTGTAATTCCATGTGGCGCACATAATTCGTGGTTCTTTACAACAAAACTGCATCCTGGTTCTTAAGTACCTCAACCACTGTAGTATATGATAACATCAGTACCTGACACCAAGATTTGTACCATCCACAATGAAATAACGTATTGATGGGCCAATTCCTTTTTTACGTTTTTACAATGAAACGAAGTCAGTTATTGGCCCATAAATCCAAAGTGATATAACTTGCACCCTTGAAACTTTGTACACATGTTATCTAGATCATAATCTATCACAATTTATTATCAGATGGTAGTGACACCAGGATCACCTACTATTCAGGCATGACAACACCAATGATATTGCGTCATATCCGTTACAGTCAGAGAATTCCCTATTTTGAGAACGGGGGATGCCCTTGATCCCCCGCTGAATGGTGGTGGATATTTTGCTATGGCTGGTTGTTGACCCAGGCTGGTTGGCATTGCACACGAAGAGTTTCAAGACGACAGCACGCACAGAACGGCTCTGATTGCGAACGATATATATGGGTTGTCAGGCATGAAAATGAGTCGTTTCAAGGGGGTACCCTCAGAATTCGAGCTGTAGCAAAAAATCCAATTTATCAACATATATTTTCCTTACTATAGTGAGATCAGGAAATGAATTGGCTAGCTTTGTATATAAGCTGCTAAGGTTTATCTTGTTCTGGGACGGAGCTATGGAGACTTGAATTTGGGCTTTTTATCATTGTTTTGTATGGCCGAAGGAATTAGTGAAATCTGTCCTGAAGGAAATACATGTATTCTATAATTTCTACTCTAGATTGAAGTTTACGCTAATGTTGCATTCTCTTATAATGGTTTTGGTGCAAAAAGATTAAAATTGGCTTTTCCTCTGTGTTTTTGATGTATTTTTTACATAAACCGCGAATTTGGTGAAAATGCGTGATTTTGCAAAACAAAGAGGGGCCTCCCAAGAAATTGCTCCCCATGGCATGCATATATATGGCTTATTTGTGCCTAAGAGATGCTGTTCCCAGTGTGCAGAACAAGAAAATCTCTCAGAATATATGTGTTATTGATATAAACACCGTTTTTGAGAAAAAAAATGCATATTTGAATTTTCGGCCGAACTAACAGAATTCCAGTTTAGCAGCTCAACTCCCGATGTTATGTTACTAAATCCCATAAAAGGTAATTATATATCATATTTTTGAAGATTTTATACCAGATTGACGATGATTTGCTTATTTTTGCTTGTGTAGCTGACCCTTTTATGTCATTTCGGTCCAATATTTGGGATTTAATTAATATTTGTAATTCCATGTGGCGCACATAATTCGTGGTTCTTTACAACAAAACTGCATCCTGGTTCTTAAGTACCTCAACCACTGTAGTATATGATAACATCAGTACCTGACACCAAGATTTGTACCATCCACAATGAAATAACGTATTGATGGGCCAATTCCTTTTTTACGTTTTTACAATGAAACGAAGTCAGTTATTGGCCCATAAATCCAAAGTGATATAACTTGCACCCTTGAAACTTTGTACACATGTTATCTAGATCATAATCTATCACAATTTATTATCAGATGGTAGTGACACCAGGATCACCTACTATTCATGAAGGAAATACATGTATTCTATAATTTCTACTCTAGATTGAAGTTTACGCTAATGTTGCATTCTCTTATAATGGTTTTGGTGCAAAAAGATTAAAATTGGCTTTTCCTCTGTGTTTTTGATGTATTTTTTACATAAACCGCGAATTTGGTGAAAATGCGTGATTTTGCAAAACAAAGAGGGGCCTCCCAAGAAATTGCTCCCCATGGCATGCATATATATGGCTTATTTGTGCCTAAGAGATGCTGTTCCCAGTGTGCAGAACAAGAAAATCTCTCAGAATATATGTGTTATTGATATAAACACCGTTTTTGAGAAAAAAAATGCATATTTGAATTTTCGGCCGAACTAACAGAATTCCAGTTTAGCAGCTCAACTCCCGATGTTATGTTACTAAATCCCATAAAAGGTAATTATATATCATATTTTTGAAGATTTTATACCAGATTGACGATGATTTGCTTATTTTTGCTTGTGTAGCTGACCCTTTTATGTCATTTCGGTCCAATATTTGGGATTTAATTAATATTTGTAATTCCATGTGGCGCACATAATTCGTGGTTCTTTACAACAAAACTGCATCCTGGTTCTTAAGTACCTCAACCACTGTAGTATATGATAACATCAGTACCTGACACCAAGATTTGTACCATCCACAATGAAATAACGTATTGATGGGCCAATTCCTTTTTTACGTTTTTACAATGAAACGAAGTCAGTTATTGGCCCATAAATCCAAAGTGATATAACTTGCACCCTTGAAACTTTGTACACATGTTATCTAGATCATAATCTATCACAATTTATTATCAGATGGTAGTGACACCAGGATCACCTACTATTCAGGCATGACAACACCAATGATATTGCGTCATATCCGTTACAGTCAGAGAATTCCCTATTTTGAGAACGGGGGATGCCCTTGATCCCCCGCTGAATGGTGGTGGATATTTTGCTATGGCTGGTTGTTGACCCAGGCTGGTTGGCATTGCACACGAAGAGTTTCAAGACGACAGCACGCACAGAACGGCTCTGATTGCGAACGATATATATGGGTTGTCAGGCATGAAAATGAGTCGT
Organism: Terebella lapidaria; assembly: GCA_949152475.1. Taxonomy (NCBI): domain Eukaryota; kingdom Metazoa; phylum Annelida; class Polychaeta; order Terebellida; family Terebellidae; genus Terebella; species Terebella lapidaria. The sequence goes on along the minus strand of OX424570.1, from coordinate 6,002,818 downwards.
TTCAAGGGGGTACCCTCAGAATTCGAGCTGTAGCAAAAAATCCAATTTATCAACATATATTTTCCTTACTATAGTGAGATCAGGAAATGAATTGGCTAGCTTTGTATATAAGCTGCTAAGGTTTATCTTGTTCTGGGACGGAGCTATGGAGACTTGAATTTGGGCTTTTTATCATTGTTTTGTATGGCCGAAGGAATTAGTGAAATCTGTCCTGAAGGAAATACATGTATTCTATAATTTCTACTCTAGATTGAAGTTTACGCTAATGTTGCATTCTCTTATAATGGTTTTGGTGCAAAAAGATTAAAATTGGCTTTTCCTCTGTGTTTTTGATGTATTTTTTACATAAACCGCGAATTTGGTGAAAATGCGTGATTTTGCAAAACAAAGAGGGGCCTCCCAAGAAATTGCTCCCCATGGCATGCATATATATGGCTTATTTGTGCCTAAGAGATGCTGTTCCCAGTGTGCAGAACAAGAAAATCTCTCAGAATATATGTGTTATTGATATAAACACCGTTTTTGAGAAAAAAAATGCATATTTGAATTTTCGGCCGAACTAACAGAATTCCAGTTTAGCAGCTCAACTCCCGATGTTATGTTACTAAATCCCATAAAAGGTAATTATATATCATATTTTTGAAGATTTTATACCAGATTGACGATGATTTGCTTATTTTTGCTTGTGTAGCTGACCCTTTTATGTCATTTCGGTCCAATATTTGGGATTTAATTAATATTTGTAATTCCATGTGGCGCACATAATTCGTGGTTCTTTACAACAAAACTGCATCCTGGTTCTTAAGTACCTCAACCACTGTAGTATATGATAACATCAGTACCTGACACCAAGATTTGTACCATCCACAATGAAATAACGTATTGATGGGCCAATTCCTTTTTTACGTTTTTACAATGAAACGAAGTCAGTTATTGGCCCATAAATCCAAAGTGATATAACTTGCACCCTTGAAACTTTGTACACATGTTATCTAGATCATAATCTATCACAATTTATTATCAGATGGTAGTGACACCAGGATCACCTACTATTCAGGCATGACAACACCAATGATATTGCGTCATATCCGTTACAGTCAGAGAATTCCCTATTTTGAGAACGGGGGATGCCCTTGATCCCCCGCTGAATGGTGGTGGATATTTTGCTATGGCTGGTTGTTGACCCAGGCTGGTTGGCATTGCACACGAAGAGTTTCAAGACGACAGCACGCACAGAACGGCTCTGATTGCGAACGATATATATGGGTTGTCAGGCATGAAAATGAGTCGTTTCAAGGGGGTACCCTCAGAATTCGAGCTGTAGCAAAAAATCCAATTTATCAACATATATTTTCCTTACTATAGTGAGATCAGGAAATGAATTGGCTAGCTTTGTATATAAGCTGCTAAGGTTTATCTTGTTCTGGGACGGAGCTATGGAGACTTGAATTTGGGCTTTTTATCATTGTTTTGTATGGCCGAAGGAATTAGTGAAATCTGTCCTGAAGGAAATACATGTATTCTATAATTTCTACTCTAGATTGAAGTTTACGCTAATGTTGCATTCTCTTATAATGGTTTTGGTGCAAAAAGATTAAAATTGGCTTTTCCTCTGTGTTTTTGATGTATTTTTTACATAAACCGCGAATTTGGTGAAAATGCGTGATTTTGCAAAACAAAGAGGGGCCTCCCAAGAAATTGCTCCCCATGGCATGCATATATATGGCTTATTTGTGCCTAAGAGATGCTGTTCCCAGTGTGCAGAACAAGAAAATCTCTCAGAATATATGTGTTATTGATATAAACACCGTTTTTGAGAAAAAAAATGCATATTTGAATTTTCGGCCGAACTAACAGAATTCCAGTTTAGCAGCTCAACTCCCGATGTTATGTTACTAAATCCCATAAAAGGTAATTATATATCATATTTTTGAAGATTTTATACCAGATTGACGATGATTTGCTTATTTTTGCTTGTGTAGCTGACCCTTTTATGTCATTTCGGTCCAATATTTGGGATTTAATTAATATTTGTAATTCCATGTGGCGCACATAATTCGTGGTTCTTTACAACAAAACTGCATCCTGGTTCTTAAGTACCTCAACCACTGTAGTATATGATAACATCAGTACCTGACACCAAGATTTGTACCATCCACAATGAAATAACGTATTGATGGGCCAATTCCTTTTTTACGTTTTTACAATGAAACGAAGTCAGTTATTGGCCCATAAATCCAAAGTGATATAACTTGCACCCTTGAAACTTTGTACACATGTTATCTAGATCATAATCTATCACAATTTATTATCAGATGGTAGTGACACCAGGATCACCTACTATTCAGGCATGACAACACCAATGATATTGCGTCATATCCGTTACAGTCAGAGAATTCCCTATTTTGAGAACGGGGGATGCCCTTGATCCCCCGCTGAATGGTGGTGGATATTTTGCTATGGCTGGTTGTTGACCCAGGCTGGTTGGCATTGCACACGAAGAGTTTCAAGACGACAGCACGCACAGAACGGCTCTGATTGCGAACGATATATATGGGTTGTCAGGCATGAAAATGAGTCGTTTCAAGGGGGTACCCTCAGAATTCGAGCTGTAGCAAAAAATCCAATTTATCAACATATATTTTCCTTACTATAGTGAGATCAGGAAATGAATTGGCTAGCTTTGTATATAAGCTGCTAAGGTTTATCTTGTTCTGGGACGGAGCTATGGAGACTTGAATTTGGGCTTTTTATCATTGTTTTGTATGGCCGAAGGAATTAGTGAAATCTGTCCTGAAGGAAATACATGTATTCTATAATTTCTACTCTAGATTGAAGTTTACGCTAATGTTGCATTCTCTTATAATGGTTTTGGTGCAAAAAGATTAAAATTGGCTTTTCCTCTGTGTTTTTGATGTATTTTTTACATAAACCGCGAATTTGGTGAAAATGCGTGATTTTGCAAAACAAAGAGGGGCCTCCCAAGAAATTGCTCCCCATGGCATGCATATATATGGCTTATTTGTGCCTAAGAGATGCTGTTCCCAGTGTGCAGAACAAGAAAATCTCTCAGAATATATGTGTTATTGATATAAACACCGTTTTTGAGAAAAAAAATGCATATTTGAATTTTCGGCCGAACTAACAGAATTCCAGTTTAGCAGCTCAACTCCCGATGTTATGTTACTAAATCCCATAAAAGGTAATTATATATCATATTTTTGAAGATTTTATACCAGATTGACGATGATTTGCTTATTTTTGCTTGTGTAGCTGACCCTTTTATGTCATTTCGGTCCAATATTTGGGATTTAATTAATATTTGTAATTCCATGTGGCGCACATAATTCGTGGTTCTTTACAACAAAACTGCATCCTGGTTCTTAAGTACCTCAACCACTGTAGTATATGATAACATCAGTACCTGACACCAAGATTTGTACCATCCACAATGAAATAACGTATTGATGGGCCAATTCCTTTTTTACGTTTTTACAATGAAACGAAGTCAGTTATTGGCCCATAAATCCAAAGTGATATAACTTGCACCCTTGAAACTTTGTACACATGTTATCTAGATCATAATCTATCACAATTTATTATCAGATGGTAGTGACACCAGGATCACCTACTATTCAGGCATGACAACACCAATGATATTGCGTCATATCCGTTACAGTCAGAGAATTCCCTATTTTGAGAACGGGGGATGCCCTTGATCCCCCGCTGAATGGTGGTGGATATTTTGCTATGGCTGGTTGTTGACCCAGGCTGGTTGGCATTGCACACGAAGAGTTTCAAGACGACAGCACGCACAGAACGGCTCTGATTGCGAACGATATATATGGGTTGTCAGGCATGAAAATGAGTCGTTTCAAGGGGGTACCCTCAGAATTCGAGCTGTAGCAAAAAATCCAATTTATCAACATATATTTTCCTTACTATAGTGAGATCAGGAAATGAATTGGCTAGCTTTGTATATAAGCTGCTAAGGTTTATCTTGTTCTGGGACGGAGCTATGGAGACTTGAATTTGGGCTTTTTATCATTGTTTTGTATGGCCGAAGGAATTAGTGAAATCTGTCCTGAAGGAAATACATGTATTCTATAATTTCTACTCTAGATTGAAGTTTACGCTAATGTTGCATTCTCTTATAATGGTTTTGGTGCAAAAAGATTAAAATTGGCTTTTCCTCTGTGTTTTTGATGTATTTTTTACATAAACCGCGAATTTGGTGAAAATGCGTGATTTTGCAAAACAAAGAGGGGCCTCCCAAGAAATTGCTCCCCATGGCATGCATATATATGGCTTATTTGTGCCTAAGAGATGCTGTTCCCAGTGTGCAGAACAAGAAAATCTCTCAGAATATATGTGTTATTGATATAAACACCGTTTTTGAGAAAAAAAATGCATATTTGAATTTTCGGCCGAACTAACAGAATTCCAGTTTAGCAGCTCAACTCCCGATGTTATGTTACTAAATCCCATAAAAGGTAATTATATATCATATTTTTGAAGATTTTATACCAGATTGACGATGATTTGCTTATTTTTGCTTGTG